>CM046428.1:19582950-19828242 GCA_025506505.1 Flaveria sonorensis
CTTAGATTGATTTATGAAAATGCCATTAGAGGTTTGTTTTACTTGTAATCCAAGAAAGAAAGTGAGATCTCACATAAAACTTATCTCAAACTTCCACTTCATAAGACTTTCAAAGGCTTTGCACAAGCTCTCATTTGTAGACGTAAATATGATATCATCCATATATACTTGTACTGGTATGATGTCCAAATCAACTTTCTTGATGAATAGAAATTTATCTATAGATCCTCTGGTGTATTCATTTTTTAGTAGAAAGGTAGAGATTGTCTCATACTATTTCTTTAGAGCTTGATGAAGGCCATAAAGGGCTTTATCAAGTTTGCATACATGATCTAGATAGTTGGGATCTTCAAAGCTAGGAAGTTGGCAGACATAAACTTCTTCATCAATCTCACCATAAAGGAATGCATTCTTGACATCCATCTGAAAAACCTTGAAGTCTTTGGAGGAAGCAAATGCTAGAAAATTTTGATTGCTTCAAGCCTGGCCGTAGGAGCAAAAACTTCATCATAATAAATCCATTCTTCTTGTGTGTTGTCACACCCTAGGTATTACTGCTAGGGAATAATGATTGATTTAAATCATTAATTATAAAGACTGATAGAGAATTATTATTGATTATTAATTAGACATAATATCCTATTTGGGGTAGCTCATATATTTATATATTTGTCTTTTTACATCACATATTCGAGTACAAAATTGGGTCAACTAAACTTACCCGTACCATTCTAATTTTATTCTAATACATATATATATTGGTGGTGACTTCAGCACTGCCTTGCCCATGGTGCAGAGTAATCCAAACGTCATAAGTGCCAAAGGCGTCTACCCACAAAATTACGCAAGTAATACACATGTTAGTTACCTGAAAAGCAAATAACTATAAAGATGGTGAGGTTGTAGGTTTAAAATAAAGCATAATTTCAATAAATATGATGCCAATTAAATACGTTCATAACCAACCCTGTATCCAGTTATCCAATCCCCATCTAATATGGATTGAACATCCAAATAGCAACACTCAAACTATCAAATAATATAATTATGCAGAGATAATAAGCCGCAGTCACACTACAGGCTCCGTGGCACTGCAGGTCTTATTGTTTGTTTGCCTGTCAAAGGACACACTGTGCGTAGGGGATTGCCCAAGTAGTACTACCCATACGATCTGTCGGTTCCATCCAAAATTAACGGTTGTGTAAAATGAAAGTTGGTGTATGTGCATAATAGCAAAAAAAGTCTTAAATATTTGCACATCATAAGTAAGTTCAATAAATATGTTGGATCATATCAGGCTGGTGCAACCAAAACAACACTTAGAATATTTTGAAGTACAATTTAAGAAGTCTTCCGAAGCTAAAGCTGCTCATCCTAAGACAAGTGGAAGATCTTTCGAAGCTTAAGTATGAAGAACTTCTGAAGGAAAACCAAGTCTTCTGAGACTAAGTAGTTTTCCCTCTGATGCATTCACACATAGAAAATGCAAGACAAAGTCTTCCGAAGAATGAAGTCATGAAGACTTACAGAGGAATCGAAGTATAAATGGCCTCGGAAGAACTTATTCTTCCAAAGCCATTTTGCCTTCGAAAGAATCAACTATGAACCAGTGGACATAAGTATGGGCTGTCTGACATCCGCTGACAACTCTGATATACTGCATGGGCGCTTTCCCATGCCCATGTAGTTGACCATACTTTAATCCATTGTTCACCTTTATCAGTTAGTAAAGTTACCATACTTAGTTGGTGACAAAAGGTAAGTCATGGACCTGTCATGACTACCTAATCTAGGATATTATTTTATGTTAGATACTTTACTTCTAGCAATGTAGTATTTGTCTAGTGGTAAATTCCAACTGGTTTTCCAAGTATAATCAGCTGTAGATAGTAGTATATATTGTTCTTTACTGTAACTTAAGTAACCATGCTTGTAAGAGTCTTGTGATACTAAGTTGAGAAATAATATATACAAGTATCTTGAAAACCATTCTTGTGTTTATTAACTTATTATATTATCATCAACTTAGTTAGAGATTCTTCTTCATCAACCGAGTGAGACTTAGTGAGTTTGTGAGATAAAATCTTGTGTTGAGAGACCAACACTGATCCTGTAATTGTATCAGTGTCAGGATGATTAACATTGACTAGTTCTTTTTTGAAAAACCTTTTTAAATATGTCTTGTCTATGTTGTCTAAATACAATCTAAGCCCTGTTACAAAAAGGCTTTCTTCAAAAATCTAAGTGTAAATACTTTCGAAGAGAAATTTACCCTCGAAAGTGATCTTTATCCATCTTCTAAAGGCAAATTCCTCTGCATAAATATTATCTTTCGATGAGTGTTTAGGCTCGGAAGAAGAATTGATCATAGATCAAATCTACTTCCGAAGCTTACTAACTTCTGTTCTTGGAAGAAGACTGTACTATCGGGAGCAAACTTGTCATTGAGACATGGTATGCTTTCGGAAGTAAAAATGGCTTCAGAAGATAATACTGAGAAACACAAGTGTTTTCTGTCGGAAGCAATTTTACCTTTAGAAGAAGACCTTTACTGTGTAACGGAATTCTTTGGGCCCCACTCTGTAAAAGGTAAGATTTTATTGATGATTGTCAGAATATTTTAAATGGTTTACCTTAGCACCCCTGTCAAATCGAAACCTAAACTATCTTTTCACCTTATCGGTTTGATTTTTTAACACATTTAAAATTTTTGAATTCTCTTTCTTTACTTTCTTTACCATAGCAAAAGCCCCAAATTACCACTATCTTCTTCACTCACTCTTAAATTCCTTCAATCCAATTGTACCTCTTAACAATGGCCCTAAATCCCTAACATAATCAGGTCGCTATCCTTGATTCTTCAAAGGATCCGACTTTACCCCTATCATCGAATTTCTGTCCCAATCAGCATACTTCACTACCCTCACTGTTAACCCCACCATCTACTCTAACCATATGGCTGAATTCTGGGCCAATAGTCGAATTGAAACACTAAATGATGAAATGGTCATCAGATCGAGGATCTGCGGGCAGGAGATCACCATTGCTGCATCAACCATCAGGGAGCATCTGGAGCTTCATGATGAGGGCGCCCTACTGAATTCCCCAAATCTGAGTTAGAAGACACTTACACTCAGATAAGATACGACGGTGATGTGAGCAAGTCTATAGTCTATAAATTTAACATCTCCTACAATTGGAAGTTCTTGCTACACATCATCCTGCACTGCCTATCCAACAAGTCTGAGGGATGGGATCAAATCCCATATGATTTGGGCTGCCTAGTCCACGGGTTGGTAAAGGGCCTGCGCTTCAACTACTCACGATTTGTGCTGAACAAATTAAGAGGCAATCTCACCCGGGATCCATTTTACATGTATCCCCTTTCAATCAGCACATAATCAATTAGGAGCTAGACAAGGACAGACTACAATATGTAGATGTTCTAATAGTCCATCACATGCGGCCTGGCATCTTCAAAACTTTGAAGAAGGTGTCCACCAACTTCACTGGAAGATTCATTGATCTTCTTCCAGGTATGCACAAGCCACTGGCTCCTGGTGACATCCCTGCAAGCCCAGCAGGTGATGAACCCACAACAGACACCACCACTCAAATGCCAATCACTTCTTCCCACCTAATCAAGATTAATTATACCAGACGTCCCAAATGAACCCCTGATCAATCTACTCTGATTGATCAGGTACCCTCTGTTCAAACCAAAAAGGCTAGAGTGGAACTCAGGGCTCCTACTCAGCCAGAGGTCCAACCATCCTCCACCATTGACATCAATGTCAGCATTGAGTCTCCTTAGTCTCAAGCTGATGAGCCCACAACCCAAGCCTTTAGCCCTCAAGATGAGTCTCAAACTCCCCTGAGTAGCTAAAAGGGAACCAACATCATCGGGTCATCTGCTCTAGCAGAAGAACCCTTAGGTGCTGATCAAGGTCCTGGGTCATTAGATTTAACCTTCTTATCCCTCATTGACCTATCAACCTAACCTGATGAGGACATTATCTTTCATCTGGGCCATGATGTTGATCTACCACACCACTCTCAAGATCAACTGAGCCCCAGGGAACCTCTAATGTCTAGCCCATATCAGCTAAACCTAACTGAGGTGAGTCAAACTGGTATGGAGGTGACTCATGTAGGCTCAACTGCCACTACTGAGAGTGTTTCACAAAGCTCTCAGGACAGTGGTAATATAAGTGGGATTGAGTCTATGGCAACCTTTCCCCTTGATGACTTTGAAAGAGACATCAGCACACAAGGGTATCCAGGATGCCAAGAAACCATTACTGGTGGTGATGATGAACATACTAGGTATGTTATCTCATCTCCCCATTGATTCTTCAAAAGAAGATGAGGGTAGCCTAAAACTCATTATCAGAGACCTATTTTCTAAAATCTCAAACCTTGAATTAAAGGTTAAGACTTTAGAGGACAGGTTTGCCACTCAGCAACTTGAGATTGAAAATCTCAAGGCTCAACTAGCTAAGACACAGATTGAGAAGCCTGTTAGGCATGTACATACTCATGTTTCTTTAATTTCTTCCTCTTGTTCATCTAGTTCTCAAGATGATGCTACCAAAAAGGGGGAGAATGTATAGAAACACAGACATGAGGAACCCTGTCTTGCCATCACAACACAACTTCCCTTGATGCCATATCTTCTTTGTACCCTACACAACAACACCCTACAACCATCTTCCTCAACCCGCTCCCACTACTATTCAAGTGGATCCAAAGATTCTTATAGATCTTAATAGGTTTTTAACCATATTTCTGATAAGCTCATCCATTGAACAACCTTCCCCTGATGTAGTCGTTGCTTACTTTGGAGCTAAGGAGCTTCAAAGGCTGAGTGCACCACCTATTTCTAGAAAGGAAGTTGGTCAACCTAAGTCTCTATTAAACCTGAGATTACCTTCGAAGGGATATACAAACTTATGGCCCAGCAACCAATTTGGAAGGGACAGGTAGTGCAGTTCCAATTACTTCCAAAGCAAAAAAATCCAAGCTACGAAAGGAATAATTTAACCGTCTTCCTTTTCAAATGATCTGTTCATCATAGAATCCATTCTTGATCTAGCTTCTGAGGTAAATAGTGAGGACTTCCTTACAACCCCTCTCTCCCAAATACCATAAGTTCAAACTCTTTCTCTCCAACTTGAATCCTCTAAACCTAAGTCTCCAAAGGCTGAATCTTCCTCTGATCCTAAGGGGAAGAGAAAGCTCACTGTTGAGGAGCTTCTAGAGGAGGAAAGATTGGAAAAGCTCAAGAAGAAAGGAAGAGTTGATACTGGGAAGCTGTTGGCTGAAAGTAGCAAAGCAGCAGCAGCCGTTCAAGAATGTATCAACAACAAAAAGAGAGTGGAGTTCACTGACAGGCTCATCAGCCTGGGAGTAGCCAATGAAGAAATCTTCCTACTCCCACTTGATGAGCTTGTGAAGATAGAGAAGGCTACCTTGCTGCAAAGGGAAAGAGAGGAAGCAACAAGGGGGCCGAAGAGGAAGAGATGAGGAAAAGGAAGGAGGAGGTTATGGAAAGGGAAAGGATGGAGAGGATAGCCTTTCTCTGCTCTAGAGGCTATTCTCAAGAGGAGCTGGCACCTCACAATTATGATAAAATCTTGTTTCTTTTCCGTAAAGAATAAGATCAGATCAACGAAGAAAGGAAGAAGGATGTTAGGGAGAAGTTGAGGGTGAAGAATAAGAAGGAGAAGAGGCACAACTTGCTGCTACCAAGAAGGAGGGAGATAAGGAATTGATGAAAACTTATCTCAAATCCTTTGGCTTCTCTGGCAAGCAAGTGGGTCCCATGTTACTGAAGACCCTACAATGACATGTCAACAACATCAAGGCTGAAATTCGCTTAGAAAGAAGGCAGGAGGTGATTCAAACATCAAGTAATTAGAAGATGACACCCAACCACACAACAACACCCAACAACACAACCTACACCCCACATTTCCCTTCCCTATCAAACTAAACCAACCACTGAACCTCACACCCTAAACCCACACCATCAGCCTTACCTACACCCTTACCCACTGCTTCCCAACAACCACCTCCACTACCTATCCTCAAACAAAAACACATCCCAGAACCCAGTCTCTAACCAAACCATATTTTGAAACAACTAAGCCCTTGATGTTAGAAGAGTTCAAGGAGATCAAGAAGAAGCTCATCAACTGCACAACACTGAGCAACATTTCTTGTGAAGAAGAGGCAATTGAGCTGAAATATATTGATGGCTCTTCCAGTTCCTCACAAGATATGCATTCTTTGATCTGCCTAGGGGAACACTGGACCAAGCTCTCCAACTTCTTCCATTAAATTCAAGTGTTCTAATAAAAGAAGAGAAGAAGTTAAGAATGAGACTGGTTACTCTGCTAGATACTAGGAAGGGGGACAAGCTTTCATCCAAACCCCTCAAACCTAGAAAACAGATAGTCCAGTGGAGGTTCGATGAACCTTCACACAACTTTGTTGTGGAAAGAAAGAATGGTGAAATAAACAGGGTTGACACTTCATCTCTATTAAATTCCAGTAGATTTGACATTACCGAGTTAGCAGAAAAACCATTCTCCAATCCCACCAACTCTCAGGTTGCTACTTATATCAGAAGAGTTGAAAAAGAGAGCAAAGGATAAGGAAGAAGGCACAACTACAAAAGGAAAAACATTCCTTCACATGGTTGAAGGCTCAACTTCTGATCCTATAGTTAGATGGGAATATGACTACAATTCCCATCAAAGGGACGCAGCAAAGGGTGCATGTCATTAGAACAACAGACTTGATCTATTATCTACGAATGACTTTTACAAGCTCCTCACCACCACATCAGGGAAGAACAAGGAGACAAATAAATATCTTCTTTCCCTGGTGTTGAAGACCTTAAGGAGTAGAAGGAGTGAAGTTTTGGTAGCATCACCCTATGAGGTGTTTGTTGATCATATGAGGCTGGTGCAACCAAAACACATTTAGAATAGTTTGAAGTATAATTGAAGAAGTCTTCTGAAGCTAAAGCTGTTCTTCCGAAGACAAGTTAAATATCTTCTGAAGCTTAAGTATGAAGAACTTCCAAAGGAAAACTAAGTCTTCCCAGACTAAGTAGTTTTCCATCCGAAGCATTCACACTCAGAAAATCCAAGACAAAGTCTTCCAAAGAATGAAGACATGAAGACTTGCAGAAGACTAGGAAGAAGTTGATTCTCCCGATGATAAATGGCCTCGATAGAACTTATTCTTCCAAAGCCATTTTGCCTTCGGAAGAATCAACTATGAACCAGTGGACATAAGTATGGGCTGTCTAACATCCACTAACAACTCTAATACACTGCATGGTGCTTTCCCAGACCCATGTAGTTGACTATACTTTAATCCATTGTTCACCTTTATCAGTTAGTATGGTTACCATACTTAGTTGGTGACAAAAGGTAAGTCATGGACCTGTCATGACTACCTAATCTAGGATATTATTTTATCTTAGATACTTTACTTCTAGCAATGTAGTATTTGTCTAGTGGTAAATTCTAGCTGGTTTTCCAAGTATAACCGGTTATAGGAAGTAGTATATATAGTTCCTCATTGTAACTTAAGTAACCATGCTTGTAAGAGTCTTGTGATACTAAGTTGTGAAGTAATATATACAAGTATCTTGAAAACATTCTTGTATTCATTAACTTATTATATTATTGTCAACTTAGTTAGAGATTCTGCTTCATCAACCGAGTGAGACTTAGTGAGTTCTTGAGATAAAACCTTGTGTTGAGAGACCAACACCAATCCTACAAAATAGATACAAGTATGCTTTTCACTCCAAAAGTAATTTAAGATAAAAAGGAGCTAGGAGAACTCACATTTATTGTTGTTATCCTGTACTGTAATTCCCACAATTAAAATTTTTAAATAAGTAAATGCATGAATAAAAAGAAATTATGTTAAATTTAAATTGTTATCACTACTATTTATTTATTTATTTATTATTTATTTATTATTATTATTATTATTATTATTATTATTATTATTATTATTATTATTATTATTATTATTATTATTATTATTATTATTTGTAAGGATTACACTTAGAGGCTAAAGCTAGCAAAAGAGCTCTCAGCATGCACATATGAAGTACAAGGAAGATACTTCGAAAGATTTGATATAGCTCAGTGAATTATGCTAAGTATCAAATTTCCAAAGCCAAAAGGCCAAATCTTCCAAAGCCAAAGATGAAGTTTTCCAAAGCTTCAAAGACAAAGTCTTCCGAAGCCAAACACTGATTTTTTGTGAAGACAGAGAAGACATGCTTTCTCTGAATCACCTTCTGACAAAAGCTGAACAACTTTTTGCTGGCACTTCTGATCACTCACCAACTTGTATGAGTTGGTGAAAAGTCCATGCTTTTATCAACTATAGATTAAGTTCTTTTGTTTGTAACTTTCAACTATGTACTTTTATCCTTTTTGTAATATATTAGGTTGTGAGCTATGGCATGTCATAGTCACTAGTCAAAAGGCAATCTGCCTTTTGACTCTACATTGATCTTGTTGTCTAGATTAGTGTTTCCAGCTAGCCTTTAAAGTATGGCCAGCTATAAGATGTAGTATAAAGTATCTCAAGTACTTGTAATTTAGATAAGCTTTGAAACATTTGTAATAGAACTTGAGAGCAATATACATCATTGAAAACCATATCTGAGTGTTCTTGTTCTTGTTTACTTATGTTCATTGTTTCAACATAACTGGTTCCCTATTTGATTTGCTATGTGTTCTAAATCTCTCAACCTTGTAAAATTGTTGCATTTACCCTATCCATCAACGGTCATGCAATTTGTATCAGAGCTTTTCATGCTCTTGATTGTAAGACCTCACCATCTTAAATCTCTTCAGTTTCACAAAACACTTATCAACTCAAATGGCAGCTATCTCTAAGGCTGATATGAAAATTGATACTATGACAAAGTCACCACTGATCACTCCTGATGACTTTGATACTTGGTGCCAACATATGGAAGGGTTCATCAAGTCTCAAGACAGCAGGATATGGAGATATGTTGTTGAAGGACCTCACATCCTAAGCACCTCTTCAGCCACTGCTGGAGGTGGGATGATTCCAAAGGAAATGGCTGAATACTCTAAGGAAGTCTAGAAGAAAATTTATGTAGATCAGAAAGCCATGATTGCTCTCCAAACTGCTCTTCCAAACTCAATCTACAGAGGCTTCAAGAAGTGAAAAACTACTAAGCAGCTCTGGGATGCACTTAAGCTTATGTATGAGGGGTCTAAGGAATCCAAAGAAAACAAGAAAGACCACATGAAGTAGTAGTTTGAGAACTTCACCTACAAGATAGCTTAAACCATTACTCAATAATACTTCATGTATGTTGACATTGTAGATACTCTAATGGATGTTGAAGTAAAACTTAAGAATAAGGACATTATAAGGAAGTTCATGTTCTCTCTTTCCAGACAATGCACTCACTGCTATGTGGCCATTAACTGAAAACTTCTCTACCCTTACTCTCACAGAGCTGTATGGTATCCTTAGTGGCTACCAGATAGAGATGAACATGCAAAATCCATCAAGCAATTCTTCCAACAATTAGTAGAGTTTAGCCCTTTATATGGTTGAAAGGGATAGCAGAAAACCACAGGATAATCTCATCTGCTACCCTGACAACTCACAAAAGGGTTCTTCTATCACATTCCCTGAGACACTAAGGGAGAGTTACATCCAAGGAAGCCTATTCCAAGAGACAAGCTCTGCTCCAGCCTTTGTGTTTGCTGATGAAAGTTATGGAAATTTCTTATCACTCCTGAAGACTTGGACTGCATCCATCCATATGATCTGGAGTATATGGATAGAGTTTAATAGATGGCTCTCCTCACTCAGAGAGCCAAGAAGTTCTACAACAGGATAAGAAGGAAGTTTCCAAGAAATGTGGCCAGTGAAAAGTTTAGCCTGGATAAAAGCAAGGTGAAGTGTTACAACTATAACCAAATGGGAGACTTTGCTAGAGAGTACAAGTCACCAAGGACAAATGGTGGCCAAGCGTAATCCAGACCAAAATAACACTAATGCTGCTCCAAGAACTGAGAAGCCAAGTTAACCTAAACTACATGGTGTTGTTGTTGTTGAAGAAGGAGGATTTGATTGGAGCTTTCAGGTAGAAGATGCTTCTCCAAACCAAGCACTGATGGCTAATCATGAAGAAGCCAAGGTATTAGAACATCTTTGTACTCCAAAATGCATTGCTGAAGTTAACATGTACAGTCCTACAACTTGGAAGTGAGATATGTTCTTGAGTCCTTAACTATCTTAAAAGCTGACTTTAAAAGAGCTGAAAATGACTATAAACTTACAATATAAGATTTAGAGAAAACCATTTTAACTCTTAAGCATAAACACACAAACTATAGGACTCAAATCAAAGATCATATAACCAAGAGGAAACCTTCAAGAATATAATATCCTTATCCTTGAATGCAAAAGTTTGTTACCAAAACAGGCAAGGACTAGGGTCAAGTGAAATTGCTCCTCCATACACACTCCCATCTATTAGATCTCCAAGGTATGAAACTAGGCAAGCTGATTTGCCTTCTATTGATCCTATCCAAGAGAAGGATGAAGATGAAGAGGAGATAGCGAAGGATGAACCCGAGATGAGTGAAAAGGGTTATCCTAAGAAGGGAAACTATTCTCCTGGAGAGAAGGAAGAACCAAGGATGACCAAGTCTGCAAGGAAGAACTTAATCAGTGTAGCTAAAACAAAGTCCAAGAAAGCCCAAAAGATTATGGAACTTCAATAATCGTAGGATCGAATATTGTAATCGTATTGTTGTCATTTATCAGATCTATGATGCGGAATCTCATAGAGCTGTTAATGATTTCAAGTGAAGATCCGTTACAAGATTTAATGTATGAAGATGAATGAATGATGAACAATTAAGAACACATATTCATAAAAATTTCATTCATTCATATGGATGATGATACTAGAAGATTACAAAGGGAGTTTGTTAGAAAATTCTCTCTCACACACACTCAACCTAATTGTTTCTCTTACTAGACTAATTCTCTCTTCTTTATTATTGTTGGTGCTTACAAAGCTTAGCAATGCTTAGAGTATAAAATGACTACACTTAATCTTTTTATACTATTTACATAAATGAATAAAATTACATTTAAGCCCTATTGATTACAT
Source organism: Flaveria sonorensis (assembly GCA_025506505.1). Classification (NCBI taxonomy): domain Eukaryota; kingdom Viridiplantae; phylum Streptophyta; class Magnoliopsida; order Asterales; family Asteraceae; genus Flaveria; species Flaveria sonorensis. Next base: position 19,594,163 of record CM046428.1, read on the forward strand.
AAAATTGTTCTAAGTCTGATAATTTCTCTATTGCTGATGCGTGACTACCGGGTACTGATGTCATTTGAGACGACCGCTGATGTTGACTGTTGACTTTGACCGCGGTTGGCCAAGTTTGACTTTGGTCAATTTTCTTCGTTTTGATCATGTTTTTAGCATAGCTTCACCGTGTCAGTTTTGGTAATCATCATGAGATTCGGTACTTAGGTTTTGGTAAGTATCATCTTCAAATAGTCCAACAATACCCCCTAAGATGATGTTACCAAAACCACATGATTATCAAAATCCTTGGATGTTGATTGATGTGCAGTCTTGAAGTGCAGTCTTCTCCCCCTTTTTGGTAGCATCTTCTTAGAAGCTTCAAAAACAAAGGCATTGAGAAAAAGACTTAGTTTCGGCACATACAGATTTTGTTTCGACACTTGATGGATGTTTCATCAGATTGATCTTCTAGTCTCATTTAGAAGTCTTGAAAATACACCCATTTGCATACACTATGGATTGCATAGGTAGCAATATCAGCAGCTTTATCTCAACTTCAGAAGTGAAGGAAAAGCATCAGACAATCTTCAGACTTGAGATATACTCTCCCTCAATAAAAGCTTCGGAGGGTGAGGAACTTTTATGTATGAGACACCAAGAGGAGGATTCTTAGTTCTCAGCAACTGGTAAGAGATCTTTGAAGGAAGCAGGAGTGTTCACTTAACATCATAAACTGAATGAGAAACTTAGGCACGTTATGCAATTCATCACCTGAAAAAGTCTAAATCCTCTCGGTAGAGGTATTGCATGGAAGTTTCACTCCTAAATCTTAACACATGTAAATATGCCAAAACTAAGAAAAATACTCAAAATTACAAATATTTTTGGAATTTTAGATTTTTTTAAAATTATGATATTTACAAGCATGAATCCTTCAACTGTAATGTGATCATACTAATCCAAAATCTTCCACATCTAAGAATTTAAAGTAGGAATAGACATAGACAAAGAACAAAGTTGATTGTAAGTATTTATCATGATTAGGTTTGATTAGATATGCTAATTGAGTACCTCATACTCAGAAGTATGGAAGAATAACCCTCCTTATGAAATGCAAGGTGACACTTTATCACATCTTGAACCAGGCTACTTAGAGTATAAATTCTTATGATATGATCCACTTTAGGATTCTTCTTGGATTTGATCCATATTGGGATTCTTTTAAACTTTACTTTGGAAGTTGATCCTTATTGGGATTCTTTTACATTTCACTTTGGAAGTTGATCCTCATTGGAATTCTTTTAACTTTGATCCACATTAGGATTCTTTTCTTTGCCTTTTGGCATGCATCAACACTTGGATAAACATTTGTTTCTCCTTGCATGTTAAGTTCTATTGCAAGGTCAACTAGGTCTGTGCTCAGCATGATAGAAATTGTCCTTATGTTTACTCCAGGTCTGTATTTACATACAACAATGGAGAAACAGATGCTTTTATCATTGAGAAATTTATAAACCATTTTCGCATGGTGTGTTTAGGTAACCACACAAGAAAACACTTGGAAAAGTCATTGCTTACCAAAACCCTAAGATGGTTTTGGTCCACAATGCATATTGATTTAGTTTATCACCAATATGCTTATCTTGAATCCAAGCTAAGCCTGCTGACATATCAAATAGAGTCTTATCAGTCTTTAATGATCTGAAAAATAGATGCAGAAAATAGTATATAAGTGTACTATCATTTCTCATGTAAAGCAGGAAGATTCAAAAATAATTACATAATAGTAATTTTTTTTGGACTTTTCTTTATTTTCTAATTTCTTTTTAGGATTTTTGTTTTTGAGAAAATAAAGAAATGGCATATATGTTATCAAATCAATAGAGATCATCAATAGTTAGTCCATGTAGTAATGTAATCAGACTAAGTAGATGGAATGAAACATCGGTTGTTTCTTGCATTGCCATCAAAGTTTCTATGAATGATCGATGCCCTGCATTAAACCATGGTTAATTTCTGCTCCATTTGGCTCAGTTGCATCATAAACATCATGAGCAGGAAAAATATTCCTGTCATGGGAAGGGATCAACCACTGCTAACTTTTCTTGGGTTGGCAAGCCTCTATAACTTTCCCTAATACACTAGCAAATCAGTTAGATATTTCAACCCAGGCCAATACTATCCTGAGCTATCCATTAGCATATTTATATGTGACTTGCTAGTATGTGTATGATTTTGCTTTATCTAATGATGTATCAGATTCACCTCCTGAAATTGTTTTCTTTTTCCAACGTTGTTTTGATTTTAAACCACTGACTCAACTTTAGCTTGTTTAACAAAAGGAGTTTGTTTGGTTTTTGAAAATCTTTTGGTTGGTTTAGAAAATCTAGTTTGCTTTTGAAAGTTTTGTGGAGGTGTAGCAAAGGATCTGTGTCCTTGATCATGTTTGTTTCTTCTAGGCATGTGATCATATTCATTATAAGCATTATAATCATGATTATAATAATTTGATGGATTTGATCTTCTATGATAGCCATTATGCCAAGTATTATTCCTATATCTGTCATACTTATATTATGTGTATGACCTAGGATAATGCCTTGGTGCCCAATAATCATGAATATCATAATGTTTAAAATCATACCCATGCCGATGTGATCGAGGAAAAGAGTAGCTATAACGTCTGTTGTAGTACTCATGCTCCGATCTCGATGAGTACGACTCTGATGGATGATAAGATCTTTGACCACTTTTGTGTTGTGATGTTGGAGAGTTGTTGTATGAACACTCTGAAATGGTATGATCCGCCATGTCCTAATTTAAGCAGTAAGGAGAAGGTCTGGATCTTCTTCCCTTAGGCTTGGATGATGAAGGTGGATTTGATTAGAACTTCACAGCCTTTTGTCTTGGTTGTTTTTGTTGCTTTCTCTTGTGAGGACATATATATGTATCAGTCTCAGTGTTTTAACACTCAGACGTGTTGTGTGGATATGAATTGCATGCTTGTAGAGAGTTAGTTGTTGTTTTGGAGTTTCTAATGTAGCTTTTGAGGTTGATGGTTGGATTGGATCAAGTGTAGAAGACTTGGTTTGATTTTTTTTTCTTTCTGATAGATCTGGTTTTCTTTCTCTTGACCTGGTCTGTGATTTCTTGTACCTCAGGCTTCTGCTTGTTCTTTAACTCCATCTTAATCTTTGCCTTTAGTTTGGCCTTTGTTAATTCTGGTTCAAGAAATCCAGCTGGTTTGAATTTCTCATAGAGAACCATAGCCTTTTGTTTGTTTTCAGGCTTTGCTGCTTTGGATTTTTGTGGTTGTGTTTGTTTTGGATTGATTTCTTCAATGACATGGTTAGTACATGTCAATGTTACTTTGTTTGGTTGGTTAGTTTCTTCATCACTGTCATCACTTGCAGGATCTCCATGTTGACCATCATAGGAATGAAAGGATTCATTCTGTGGTGATTCTGGTTTGAGGTACAGCTTTGATGCTGTTTCAGGAGAAGTGATTTGAGTGATAGTGGATGGTGGATGAACATGCATAATTAAATCTTCTTTGACTCGACTTGTCATTGAAGTTGGCATTTCTGTGTAGTTATCATTATAAGGAGGAGGAACAACATGGTATGTAGTTCCAGCACTCTTCTTCTGATCTCTTTCTGCATCAAGTAGTTCTTCCAACTTGCTAGCAGTCATCTTTAAATTCTCAAGTTCAACTTCTATTGATGCATGATATGCTTTTGTCTTTGTTAGAGACTTAATGAGGCTTGTAACTTGAGCTTGTAGACTAAATCTTTCTCCAAGAAATTTGTCTACATCCTTTTGTAGAGAATTGATTTTATCTTCAAAGGCTTTATGTTTTATCTTCAATTCTGCATTCGTAGTCTCTTCTGTATTGATTGCTTGATTTAGACGCTCAATGTAATGTTGCAAGTTATTGATTGTTTTGGTTGTACTTGCTTCTAATATTTTGGCTTTAACTTCAACCTTTGTGTTTGTTAACTTCACAGATGTGGTTTTCTCTAAGCAAGTTATCAACTTCTTTCTCCAGTGAACTGATTTGATTTGTATAAGTTTGTAGTTTCTCTGCATGTGAAGCTCTTTCCTCGTTTATCATTTATGATAGATTGCTGCAATATTTCTGATATGCTTGTTCTTCATATATGCATGCTAATAAGCATAGATTGATCTTTCTGTCTTCAGGAATTTGAGGCAATGGAGGAATGTTTGTGTTGTTTTTGTTTATGGTTTTTGCAAGCTCAGTAGTTTAACTCTTCAAGTTTGATACCAAATTCTTTTTAGTAATTATGATATAAAAAATTTGTTGTTGAACCATTTTCTCTTGCAACTTGTTCATCTCTTGAGCTAAACTGATGTTTTGTTGATTCAGTGTCTTGATTTGTGCTTGATCATTGCTTTGAGAGTGTTCCATCTCTGAACTGCATTTGATCAAATCATTAGACAATATGTTGTTTGAGTTTGCAAGATCACACAAATGTAAATCATCAGTTCTTTCTCAATGTGATTGATGTACAACTTAATGTTTGTCTTGTTAAACAATGAATTATTGTTATTGTTTGATATGCTAATGTTGTTTGGTAGGTTGCAGCTTTGGTTTGATTTAGTGTTGTTGTTTGGTTGATTGAAGCTTTTGTTTAATTTGTTGCTATTGTTTGGTTGGTTGTAGTAGCTTGGTTTGCTCTGTTTGAATTCCTGGAACCTCTTTCTACCTGCAGCAAGAAAGATAGCTCAGTTTCTCAAAACACGAGTGTTAGTGAATGATGTTAAATTTTCCATTTTGTTTAAAAACAAAAATGATTTGAAAATTGTTTTTCGTGTTTAAATCAAAATCAAATTTAAACATTAATCGAATTCAAAGAACGTCAAAACTCAATTTAATTAGATCGGCCTAATTAAAGTGTTAACTTTGTTCAATTACAATTTAGTTAAGTCGGACTAAGATTAATCTAGCTTAATTAGAAAGTAATAATATTTGAATCCTCTAATTGAAATTAAATGATTTTTCAAACAATGTCCGCTATGTGTGATGATTACTCGTCTGCTGTGGGTACAGCACACAAAGTTGTGTGTTCAACGTCCGCACTGGATGTATGAACATCCGCTGTGGATAGATGAACGTCTGCTATGGACAGTTGAGGGTCCGCTGTGGACAAATGAATGTCTGCTGTGGACAACTGAACGTTCGCTGTGGACCCATTTTGTACGTCTGATTCAACTTGTCCGCTGTTGACCTATTGATTTGAGTGTGTCCGTTGTGGACTTGTTTTGTATGACTGATTGAACTCGTTCGCTGTGGACTAAGTTGGTGTGATCAATTTCTGCTGTGGACTTTCTCTCTTGTCCTCTGTGGACAAATGTGAAGGTGTGTGTCCACTATGGACGTGATGATTCAATATCCGCTGTGGATTTTTTTAAGCGTCCGTTGTGGACTTTCTTAAGCATCCACTGTGGAGTGTTGTGTCCACTGTAGACTGTTGTGTCCGCTGTGGATAGATGAATGTCCGCTGTGGACCTGTGTCCACTATTGACAGATGTATGTTGGCTGTGTTACTTACACATTTGCTGTGGACCTGTTTGTGTGTTCTAGTTCTTTACTCGTTTGTTGTGGACGGATGTGTAAGTCCGCTGTGGACTTGATGTGTATGTCCATTGTGCACCAATATGTATGTCCGCTTTAGACCGATGTGTATGTCCGATGTGGACCAATGAGTATGTCCACTGTGGACCAGATGTGTGAGCTGTGAAACTTAACACGTCAACTGTGGAAAGTTATGTTCATCAGCTGTGGATGATTTGTTCATCAACTGTGTGTTGGAGCTGTACAAGATAGTCTATATTATCAACACAGTCAAAGTCAACGCAAAAGTCAAACCCGACACGTTCGAGACGAAGAACCGAGACAAGACGTTGAAGATCTAGATGACTAGTAGTTTTATTGTAATAAATATATTTTGTGTCAACAAAATATATTTAAATATGTTTTAGTCATTTTTATGTTTTATATGTAATTTCCATTAATTAGCCTAAGTCTAGGGGGTTAAGTGCAATTAGTGTATAAATAGATTAATGACAATTAGGTCTAGAATGGTTGCATGACCAATTGATTGAGAGATTTACTTGTAAACAATATTATTAGCAATCAATAGTGATCAAAGGGGTTTTGATTGTGTTTATCTTAATTTGATCTATAATCTTCATGTTATTTGATTCAAGTGTGTTCAACCTGGGTTAACAATTTGGTATCAGAGCCATGTTGGATCAACTTCATTGAAGATTTGAAGATTTTTGAAGGTGTTCATAAGATTTTTAGAGAGAGAAAGTTGGGGTTTAGAGAGAGAAAGTAGATCTGAATTTCAAATCTCATCGCAAACACAATCTATTCATAAGATCTGAATCACATACAACATATTTTGTTACATCAATCAAATTTACACAAGAAATTGACAGATTTATACATTTTCTCTCACACACACTAGTGTGTGTGTTCTTGGTGTTCTTGAGAGCTTCAAATCTTCATGGTGCGAAACTAGATCTGATCTTGAACGAAAGTTCAAACTGTCCGGCGAAACTATTTAGTTTCCGGTGAAACTGCTCCGGCGAAACTATAATTTCATCCGACGAAACTATAATTTCGAGCGAAACTACTAAAGTTTAGCGAAACTCCGGCGAAACTCCGGTAAAACTCCGGCGAAACTATCTTTTCAAGCGAAACTACTAAAGTTCAGCGAAACTAGCCAAACTTTAATCAAACCTTAACGAATCATCAGCTGCTTGTTGACAAAGATAGGGCATGGGTTTAAATGGACAAACATATCAGCAATTGTTATTGATCTGTTTGAGAATTTTCAAAATCTTTCAAAAATTATGATTAGATTCAGTTATCAGTGTGATCTCATTGCTTGTCGATGTTTAAATTCATCTTTGTGCTAAAGTATATCTTGAGGATGTGATCTCATGATCGATTCAGTTTTCGGTAATTAATATATATATATATATATATATATATATATATATATACAAATAAAATAAAAAGAATATATATAATAAATTTTGATTTCTAAATTCTTTTCGGTCTTCCATATTATGCTGTTAATGACAATTAGGTCTAGAATGGTTGCATGACCAATTGATTGAGGGATTTACTTGTAAACAATATTATTAGAAATCAATAGAGATCAAAGGGGTTTTGATTGTGTTTATCTTAATTTGATCTATAATCTTCATGTTATTTGATTCAAGTGTGTTCAAACTGGGTTAACACTGTGAACAATTAAGAAAATTTAATGATTGATAGTCTTTATCCCCTGTAGAATTTAACACATCAGTTGTGAGGACATGGTCAAAAATGGATGTTTGAAGTCTTTGTCAGTTGTGAAATTAGTGCATCAGCTGTGGATGATAGAATGATGAACAAACGAATCAAAATCTAGATTAAATCATGAATTTGGCTAAATTTTGAGATTTCAAACAGTTTGACCTTGAAAAAGTCAAACTTCATGCTCTTGATTGAACAAACTTTTGATTCTTGGGATTCTGATGGAATTTGATGAAACCAAATGTTATAATAGCTATAGATAAGTGATTCTAAGCTAAAAAACAATCAATTTCATATAATCATCACCTAAACTCGGATTTAGATGATGAACTCATGAAAAACACAATGTAAAACACAAACTCAGATTTGGGAATCAATGTTCAAAAATGGATGATTTGGATGTTGTGTATGATAAACGAACCTTAGACTTGATGTTTCTAAGCTAAAACCACTATCAATTTAAGCTAAACAACATCATATTCGTGATTTTGTTGATTTTTCCTTAAGAACAGTGAACTTTTCTCACGAACACAAAATTTTCAAAAATTTTCAAATTCAAGAGTCGTTTATGTTCATCTGATATGAAACTTTGCAGATGTGTTAGTTATCACAAAATAAAGCTATTAGAAGCTTAAATTCAATCAAAAAACAACAAAATCAAAATTTCATGTTCATAAGCATTTGAAGACTTGAAGAACAAGTTTGCTTAAATCTTCAAATTAATGGCTCAAATGAACTTCTAATGATGTGAAAACTAGCAAATCTTCACGAAATAACAAATCTAATCTAACGGTAGCTTGATTTCATCAAAAAACAACAAAAAATAGTAGATCAAACTTGTGGTTCAAATTTTTGAGAAAAATTTGAAGAACAAGGAGCCAAGGCTCTGATACCAACTATGGAAATTCTATAATCGTAGGAACAAATATTGCAATCATATTGTTGCCATTTACCAGATATGTGATGCGGAATCTCATAGACCTGTTGATCATTTCAAGTGAAGATCTGTTGCAAGATTTAATGTATGATGATGAATGAATGATGAACAATCAAGAACACATATTCATAAAAAATTCATTCATTCATATGGATGATGATGCTAGGAGATTAGAAAGGGAGTTTGTAATAAAATTCTATCTCACACACACTTAATATAATTGTTTCTCTCACTAGACTTAGCAATGCTTAGAAATGCTTAGCAATACTTAGAGCATAAAATGACTACACTTAGTCTATTTATACTCTTTACATAAATGAACCAAATTACATTTAAGTCCTATTGATTACACAAATATTGTTCTAAGTTTGATAAATTCTCTGTTGCTGATGCGTGACTGCCGGGTGCTGACGTCATTCAGGATGACCGATGATGCTGACTGTTGACTTTGACCATGGTTGACCAAGTTTTACTTTGGTCAATTTTCTTCGTTTTGATCTTATTTTTAGCATAGCTTCACCGCGTCGGTTTTGGTAATCATCATGAGATTCGACACTTAGGTTTTGGAAAGCATCATCTTCTCCAACAGAGATCAAGGCCACCTTCAACTCCAAGCAAAAGCAAATTTTCATTTTGTTGGATTTAAAGTGGTAAAGACCGAGGACTCAACTATAAATTCTAGTACAAGGAATCCTAGTTCATGTCCAAATCATCCTGGTCAAGGGAAGAAGGCTGTTAAAATATGCACCACTGCTGCACAGCTTGAGCCATCTAGTTCTAAGAGCAAGCCTCTTCCCAAGAAGCCTGTTACATTATCTGAAAATATGAAGAAGGAAGTGGAAAGTGATAAAGCTCAGCCTCCCACTCAAAGGAAGACTCTTAGAAGCAAGCCATTTGAATGCATCATATGTTATAGTACTTCTCACTCTGCCATGAGTATAATCCCAAAAGTACTATCCACATGTCCATGAAGTAACTTCTGAGAAGGAGAAGAAGAAGATAGCTTCAGAAGAAAAACCTTTTCCTTTTTGAAGCTCCAAAGTGAAGAAGAAGATAAGTGAAAACTTACCTTAGGAAGAAAATTTGGACTCGAAAGAAAGGAATACTTTTGAAGCACTAAAGTCTGCTACAGTGGATGAAAAAGCTTCAGAAGGTTCAGTCTCCAAGACTTTCGAAGTCATCAAAACTTCCAAAGTATTGAAGGTCAAGTCTAGTCTTCCAAAGATGGTGTGGAAGATGAAAGTAGGCCATGTGACTGAAAGTTCTTCATCAACAATAGCAAATGATCCTCAGAACTTGCATATAGGATCAATTACTGTTGCATTATCTTCAATGCACTTTGACAAGCCCAAGACCAATAAGGCTTGGGTTTCCAAATGTAAGTAACCATTTCTTTATGTGCAGGAACAGCTCAAGACCAAAGGAAATGTATGGATCATTGCCGGTGGCTATTCCAGGCACAAGAAAGGCAATGGCTCTTTGCTTCAGAACTTTGAGAAATTGATGGAGGGCCAGCTCCTTTTGGAGGAGAACATGGTGGTTACATTACAGGAAGGGGCATGGTTACAAATGGTAAGCTCAGCATTAAGAATGTAAATTTTGTTAAGGAGCTTGGATACAATCTTTTGAGTGCATCCTAATTTTGTGATCAGAGACAAAACATGCTCTTTACTAAGCATGAGTGCATCGTTCACAAGCCCCAGGTGGTCATTCCTTAAGAGCATATCCTGCTTAGAGCCCTCAGGAAAAGAAAGATGTACAAGATGGATTTGTAGGAAACATCCCTTTAAGGAGACGTTTCTTGCTTTCTATCTAAAGCCAATAGTGATAAGTCTTTCCTCTGGCATAAAAAATATGCCATGTAAAATTTAAAAACATGAATAAATTAATTTGGTATCTGGAATGTCATAGAAAGAGTTTATAAGTGATGACCATTGTGTTGCAATCCTGAAAGGGAAGCAACACAAGGTGTCTCACAAGCCAAGGGAATTGAGCTTCATCATTTCTCCCCTACACTTGTTACATATGGTTCTCTTTGGCCCCGCCAGTGTAATGAGTCTAGAAATGACTTCTTATTATCTAGTGATCACAGATGACTTCATAAGATTTTCTTGGGTCTTTTTTCCTTAGAACTAAGGATGAGACTCCTGAAATCTGAAGAGCTTCATTCTAAAAATTAAGAATCAATGTGATCACAAGGTCAAGACCATAAGATGTGATCAAGGAACTGAATTTAAAACCAAATCCTTGATGCATTTTGTGATAAAAAAAGTATTACAAGACAATATAGTGCTCCTAGGACTCCTTAGCAAAACGGTGTTACTGAAAGGAGAAACAGGACACTTATTGAAGAGCAAAAACCATGTTTCTAAATCTAAGCTACCTATCACCTTCTGGGCAGAGGCAGTCAACACTTCCTGCTATGTGCTAAATAGAGTTTTAGTAGTCAAGACTCATGGTAAGACTCCTTATGAACTATGGCACAAAAGGAGACCTTTCATTGGTTTCCTCAGATCATTTGGATGTCCTTGCACCATCTTGAATATCAAGGATCAAATAGCCAAATTTGCTAAGAAATCAGATGATGGACACTTTATTAGATACTCTTCCAAAGCCAAGGCATATAGAGTATACAAACCCAAACTAGAGTAGTTGAGGAGTCAGCCAATGTAACCATCAATGAGCACACACCTAGTGTGAAAGGTTCTGGTCCTGACTGGCTTTTTATCTTGATTTAGTTACCAACTATTTTAACAAATCTTATGAAGATGTTCAGGATCTGCAGGTACCTTATCAATAGGAGATTCTGATCCTTGATTTGAGCAGGGAAGACCAAGTGTTCAAACTACTTCAGCTCAAGTGATAACTGGCCTTGCAGTTGGAAATCATATCAGCACACCCATGACAATTCTTCAGCTGATACATCTGAGGTGACAATAAATTCTAGCACAGAGGCACAAAAATCAAATGAAGGAATTTCCAATGTAGGAGGAGATGGAGGTGGTGATAGTAATCAAGAATTTCTTGATGCTGATAATCATTCAATAGATGACAACATCAATGATGTGACATACACATTGGATCAAGTTTCTAGTCAACTTGCTATGATTCCTCAATTTAGAATCCGCAAGTCACATCCCACCACAAACATCATTGGAGATGTTGAGATTAGGGTGAGAACAAGTGGACAAACCCATGAGAAAAATGTTTGTCTTCATTCTTTTTTCTTGTCCGAGATAGAGCCTAAGAAGATTGATGAGGTTCTGAAGGATGGAAGTTGGGTGAAGCAATGCAGGAGGAACTGCTTCAATTCAAGAGACAAAGGTTTGGAATCTATCTTCTCTTCCTCAAAGGAAGATTACCATATGTACCAAGTGGCTATTTAAAAACAAGAAGGATGATAGAGGACTTGTCATTAAGAATAAGGCTAGACTAGTTGTTCAAGGGTATACACAAGAAGAAGGGATCGACTAAACTGATGGTTTTGCTCCTGTAGTAAGACTTGAAGATGGTAGGATATTCCTAGCTTTTGCTACATCCAAGGATTTCATGGTCTACCAACTTGATGTCAAGTGTGCCTTTTTATATGGGGTGATTGATGTGGAGATTTATATCAAACCCACTTGGCTTTGCAGACCCAGATCATCCTGATTATGTCTGCAAGCTTGACAAAGCTCTTTATGGGTTGCATCAGGCTCCAAGGAAGTGGTATGACATACTATCACAGTATCTCTATCAGCATAAGTACAAAAGAGGCACTATTGATGGAACACTCTTCATCAAAGGAACAGGAAATGACTTGATGCTGGTACAAGTTTATGTATATGACATTATTTTTGGGTCAACCAATCCAAAATTCTACAAAGACTTTGAGAAGCTGATGAAGAATAGATTAGAAATGAGTGCCATGGGCGAACTTAATTTCTTTCTGGGAATTCAGTGAAGCAGGTTGACAATAGAATCTTCATAAATCAGTCAAAGTTTGTGCATGACATACTTAAAAGATTTCAAATGACTAAGTCCAAGGTTTCTAACACACCCATATCCAGAAACCACTCTCTAGGACCAGATCTTCAGAGGGAGTGTGTTGATGAACATCTATACATGGCTATGATCGGATCTCTTATGTACCTCACAGCCAGCAGGCCAGATATCATGTTTGCTACATGTATTTATGTAAGATATCAAGCCAACCTCAAGATGTCACACCTGGTTGTTGTCAAGAGAATTCTTAGATATCTTAAGGGTGCTCCCAAACTAGGCCTTTGGTATCCAGAGAATTCTGACTTCAATCTGTATGCCTACACAGATAGTAAATATGGTGGCTGCAATATGACTGCAAAGTCTACATCTAGGGGATGTCAATTTCTTTGTGGAAGGATAGTCTCATGGCAATGCAAGAAAAAATCTTGTGTTTCTACATCAACTGCTGAGGCTGAATACATTGCTGCTGCAAGCTGCTGTGATTAAGTGCTTTGGATTCAGAATCAGATGCTAGACTATGGATTCAACTTCAGAAGACTCCCATCCATATAGACAACAACAATGCTATCTCTATTATAGAGAATCCTGTACAGCACTCAAAGACAAAGCAGATCAACATCAGATGTCATTTAATTAGTAATAATTTTGAAAAAGGATTGATAAAACTAGTCAAAGTTAACATAAATGATAACATGTGGATCTGTTTATAAATGCTTTTGATGAGCAGATATTTAAATATCTTGTATCAGCTATTGGGATGATTAACTTTGAATAGATTTTTCTTAAACTAAACTCAAGATTAATTTTTAATAACATATGTGTCTTAAGTTGTCTATATTATCACCATATACGCCCAGTTTATTTCGGTAGAAACTTTCCAAAAACTGATATCCCTTAGAATTTTGAGAATTTTAGTTATATTTTCCTTCAGAAAGCATCAAGTTGTCTTCGAAGAAAAATATGTCTTCAAAAGAAATAACTACTTCTGAGAAATTAACCTTCGGAAGAAATTCTGACATATCTTCCGAAGCTTATATTTGTTACCAAGTACTTATATGTATTGAAGGACTTTTTCTTCCTAAAGTATTAAGTCTCGGAAGTTTTATTCTCTCTTAGAATAAGATTCCTAATATTGGATATCTTCTGAAGCAAAATTTATCTAGTAAGTAAAAATACTCTAAGTAATTTTCTTCCGAAGCAAATTCTTGAAAAGCTAAGGAATATCTTCCAAATCCAAATTGGATTCGAAAGTTTTCTCAAAACTTCCAAAGACAAATTACCTTCTGAAGATTTTAGACTTCAAAGAAAACTACCTTTTGGGCACTTTTTCAAACGTGGGACCGACATCCGGAATTTAAAGTTTATCCTTTTGCATTAACTTTATAACAACCCATACCATATATATTAGTACAACGGTTCCCCCTCTTTCACTTTCTCCTTCATCTGCAAAGATTCAGACCCTAAATTCATCTACAAACCGACTTTGTTCTTACCTTTTTTCACATCAAAGCTACTCAAAATTACCAACCCTGATCCCCGAAACCAACTCGATTTCTCCATGCAGATACACAGGCAACAGAATCAAGTTGTTCTGCTATCGTTTGTGAAAGATCCTGGTTTCTCAGACGTTCGCCGTTTCTTAGCTCTTTCCAACTACCTCACCGCCCTCAAAATAAACCCTCCATTGTATGAAGATCAACTTTTGGAGTTTTGGAAGACCTGTCAAGAGGTCATCTTTGACGGTGGGAAGGCACTGTCTGGCATAGTGTAGGGGAGGACAATATTCATCACTCCAGCCACCATAAACTCTCATCTAAGGCTGAATGATGAAGAAGGTTGGGACCAAATTCTTGAAGACCTTTCCTACATAGTCCATTGAATGGTACAAGGTGTCAAGTTCAGGTACTCTTAGTTCATTTATACAAATTTACTTGCAAACTTGGACTCTTTAGAATATTATAAGTTCTCTAGATATGTTCAATACATTCTTAACTATGAATTGGCTCCATGGTTAAAGGAACGGTAATATTCCTAAATTGGGATAGATGAAGCCCGACATCTTTAAAATAATGAGAAAGCCCACTGTATGCTTCTCATGAGTAGAAACAGCCCTGGTCCCAAAACTGTTAGAGCTCATTGCTCAAGGTGATAACTTGGCAACACAAGCCAATGTTCAACCCACACCATTCACATCTGCACCACCAACATAGCCACAAATCACCATCATGTACCAAAGAAAATCCAAACGAACCCCTGCTCAGTCTATTTCAGGTTGAGCATGCCCCCAAATCACCAACCATCAGGAATAAATGGAAACTGGAGCTCCCACTTCTCCAGAGGAGCAGACCACTCCTATCATTTCTTTGATTAGTGTTGAGGTTCCTCATGGTTAGCTAGATGAGCTCACTCCTAGGCCTCAAGCCTTCACTTAGAGTTTCAAACCTCTAGTGATCAACCTTTAGGGGAAAGTTACCATCCCCAGCCGCTTGATCTCAACCAACCAATTCCAAGCCTTGAATTATATAATGATAAGATATTGGCTTTAGTGAGTACCATGAGTCTCTCTTCTCCACCCCTCCTTAAGGAGAGATGAGTTCTCCTGAATCCCTAATATCTAGCCCACATCATCCACCCACACTGAGGTGGACATTCCTGAACCTGTTTAGGAGGCCCATATGGGAGAGGCTCTCACTTTTGTAAGTGATTACATTATTAAGACCTTAACCATGGCAACCCAGCCCATTGACACTTCTTTTGAAGCTATCAGTGTGTAGGGGAAATCCAGCAGCTAAGAAACACAAGCTGGTGATGAGGAAGAAGGTCTTGGTCCTATTCTCTCATCCCCCCGTGATTTTTCTGATGAAGATAAGGGGAGTCTGCAACTAAAGGTGCACAAATTTTCCAAACATTGCACCTATTTAGTTTCCAAGGCAAGTTAGCCGAAAGACCATTTTAAAGGACTCAACCAGTCCCACAAGAACCTGTGGATGTGGTGGACCTAACTCCTAGCTCCCCTATGCAAAAGGGTGATGCTACCAAAAAGGGGGAGAAAGTCTTACTTACAATCACAGAACCTGAGAGTTTCTCTTAGAGTATGGACATGAAGGACTCACCACCCTCACTTGTAGTTGTCCATACTCAACAACCTCCTTGGGTCCATATTGATATGGACTCACTCATTCAA
This sequence comes from Flaveria sonorensis, assembly GCA_025506505.1. NCBI lineage: Eukaryota > Viridiplantae > Streptophyta > Magnoliopsida > Asterales > Asteraceae > Flaveria > Flaveria sonorensis. Next base: position 19,609,583 of record CM046428.1, read on the forward strand.
AGCTTGTTTGAGGAGGGTATACCAAGGGCAATGCCAACTCTATCTCACCCTGCTGGGAACCTAATAGTGGGATGGAGGTATGATGATCAACGAAGAGCCCTGTAATCTCTAGGTCTCAGGGACAATAAGATATTTTCAATTTTTACACCCTGAGATACTATGAGAGCACCTATCTAGTTGACCTCCCACTTGCCAACCCAAGTCAAAACAGGTAAGCTGCAAGGTTGGCTGATAGGTTCAACAAAGGGTGCTTGAGAAGTTCAAGCTAAGAATAAGATTATATAGACACAGGCTAGCCACAAGACTGTTAGTCAACCAAATGCTGAGGTGGACCCTAAGAATAGCTTCAAAGAGAAACCTTGGCTGAAGGCCAAACAATTGAGCCTATGAACCTTGAGACAGAAACTGCTTCAACACTCATTATCCTCAGTGAGGCACCAGCTGGTGAAGGTGTCTCACAGCCTCTCTATGGCCAGAGCTCAAGTACAGCACCTAGCAATGAAGGCCAAAGCTCTCTCCACCCTGAGTCATACAGGCATGTGAATGACAAAGGGAAGAGGAAAATGACCTCTAAGTAGATTAAGGAGGAGAAGAGAGAGAGAGAGAGGAAGAGCAAGGCAAGGGAGAGAGTTCAAGAAGGACCCTTGGCTTCATGGAAGTAGCAATTAGGGTTGCCCCCAGGCCAAGCACTCAAGATGATAGGACAAGGCAGTCAGGTTGAACTATTTGGGGTCCAGGAATTACAACATTGAAGAACTCATCTCTCTCCCCTTGGAGGAATTAAATGAACTGGCTGACATGGAAGTGTCAAGGAGAGGAAGGAGGCTGAGGATGTAGAACTGTTCCTCAAGATCAAGGAAGAAAGAAGAAGAAAAAGAATCTACAAAGCTCCTACCCTCTCCCCAGTTCAGGAAAGTCCCGAGAAAGAGATTGTGGCTACTGAACAACATACTCATGTAGGTAGGGAACAAGATATGACAAACATGATAGCCTAACTGAGTCCCACAGGTCTCTATCAGGCAACATTCCTTCTTCCTTTACCATATGACTACATAGAATTTGAATACCTCAAGCAGCTTAAGCAACAAGTGAAAAAGAGCAAAAAGCTGCTGAGATGAAGATAAGGGAAAAGGCTTCAAAGTCAAGAGCCATCATCAGAGCAATGTCTCTATCCACTATGGATAGCACATTAGATTGATCAAGCAGAAGATCTAGAAGCGTGAGCTGGTTGACTTGCATTCTCTATAAAGTCTAACTGCACTTGAAGCTAAGGTCAGGTTGAACCCCAAAAGATAACACAACCTGAACCTAGTGCTGCCTTATAGCTAGTTTTATCTTCTGATCCATAGTACGGTCCTAATCCTTATTCTTTTGAAAAGGAAGGATAAGGACCCGACTAAGGACACAAACAAGAAAAATCAAGTACTACAGGCCAGTCTCCTCAGTTAAAGTATAGAACGAGGAAAAGGGTGGCCGTTTGATGGGACAAGAAGAAGAAGAAGAAGAAGAAGAAGTCCAAGGCATCCACCTCTACACCTCCGATGGGTCAAAACATCCTGATGGTGATCAAGAAGAGGATGCTCATCCAACTTCCATTCAAGTAGAGCCTCTTGCTATTGAGAAACCCATCGTTTCTTGGATGTTTGCCACCAATCCAAATAGATGGTATGTCACTAGAAATCAAGGCGTTAAGATGTGTACTTCTGGCGAAAACATACTTGACCTTCCTCTGCATGATCTCTATGACATGAGGAGGTACTTTGAAAGTCTGAGGAATACTGACCGACTGAGAATGAAGGGAATCGTCTTGATTCTGATTAGGACTGTCAACAAATAAAGATCAAGTTTCAAAGGTCTCCTTTAGTTTTGGTAGCATCAGCCTAGGGGGAGTTTGTAAGGATTACACTTAGAGGCTGAAGCTACCAACAGAGCTCTCAGCATGCACACATGAAGTATAAGAAAGTTACTTTTGATTTTTGATATAGCTTAGTGATTATGCTAAGTCTCAAATCTTCCTAAGCCAAAAGGCCAAATCTTTTTAAGCCTAAGATGAAGTCTTCTAAAGCTTCAAAGACAAACTCTTCCGTAGCCAAATCCTGATTTCTTCCGAAGACAGAGAAGACATGCTTTCTCTAAATCACCTTTTGACAAAAGCTGAACCACTTTCTGCTGCCACTTCTGATGACTCACCAACTTGTATGAGTTGGTGAAAAGTCCATTTCTTTGTCAACTTTCAAGTAAGGTCTTTTGTCTGTAACTTTCCAACTATGTACTTTTATCCTTTTTGTAATATATTAGGATTTGAGCTATAGAATGTCATAGTCACTAGTCAAAAGACAATCTGTCTTATGACTCTACATTGATCTTGTTATCTAGATTAGTGGTTTCCAGCTAGCCTTTAAAGTATGGCTGGCTGTAGATGTGGTATAAAGTATCTCAAGTACTTGTAATTTTGATAAGCTTTGAAACATTTGTAATAGAACTTGAGAGCACATACATTATTCTTGAAAACCATATCTGAGAGTTCTTTCTTGTTTACTTGTGTTCATTGTTTCATTCTAATTGGTTCTCTATTTGATTTGCTAAGCGTTCTAAATCTCTCCACCTTGTGAAACTTTTGCATTGACCATATCCTTCAACGGTCCTGCATTATTATTATTAATCTAATAATCAAAATAAATATTTTAAAATTTATGAAAATGTATAAATATAGTTTGATCATGTACCATTACTAATTTATATAATAGATTATTTTTATATTTGATAAAAAATGTAATATTTGAATCAAATTAAGTATAAATGTAAAATAGGGGTTAAAATCGATGAATCTTAACTATTTAGTATAAAATTATCTAATGTTCATTTGGGTTTTCACGTGTCATGTTTTGAGAGAGAAACCTAGAGTTTTCTAGTGAGAGAAAAGGTAGTGGAGTTTTGTTTAGCAAAACGGTTGTTCAGGGGTGGTTACGGTGGTTCGGCGATGTTCAAGGTGATGTTTAAGGTAGTATAGAGCTGGAGCATGGAGGTTTAGTCGAGTTATAGAGAGATAAAGTGTATGTATGTGTGGTTATTTAGAGTGAGAAAGAGAGAGCCGAGACTTGGTGATGGGGTTTTGGTGGTGATGTTGCGGAGGTGTTTGGTGACCGTTAACGGGGCGAGGGGTGGCGGTGTGAGGGTGGTGCTTGGTTGTGATAGGAATTAGAGAGAGTGTGTGTATATATAAGTGATTATTTTGAGAGAAATAGAGAGGGAGAGGGGGTTACCTTGGAGGTGGAGTTGCGACCGATTGGTTGTGGTGATGGAGTGGTACTCACAGCAATAGGTGACTAGAAGGCTTTGGGTGGCTACGAGTGTTGTAAGTTAGAGGATATGTGGTATATATATATGTAGGATGTGGGTATGCATGGATAGAGTTTACATAAACAATTTAGTAAAATCTGGTTGGAGAATAACCGCGGTAAAGTCATAATAACACTTGTTGAGGTGGTAAGTTGTAACACCCGAAAAATTTTAAAAGACGATAAAGAAGGAATAAATGTGAATAAAAAAAAGAAACACAATTTTACCCAAAGTTGAGGGGCTAAATGTGTCAACAGGACAAAAAGATTAAAAAGTGGGTGCAAAAGGTGATGGCCGCCCGCACCTTTCTGCATATTTTCTTTTCACCGGATTGTAGAGAGAGAAAGCAGAGAAAAACTTCAGTTTAGAGAGAAGGAAGAAGAAGAATTCGAATTCAAGGTAAGAATTCTTGGTTTTAAGTTGTTCTTGGCCGGCCTATGCCTCGGTTGCATGCTTATGTGTGTTTGTTTGTGTTTGGGTTGTGTTTTGTTGGGTTTTAGAGTGTGAACTCATTTCATTTAGGTTTGGAGGAAGTCTTGCTCGAAAGATTGCTAAGGTGAGTTCTAGATCCCCGGTTTCAATGTTTTAAACCTGTTTTGGGGCTGGAATTGCATGTAACTAAATTTTTAATATGTCCAGTATTTTGTACCGTAAGTTTGGCCCTGTTCTTTTAGTGGGTGTGTTAGGGCCTGCATGTTTTGCTCGGTTTATGTGGTGGTATGCTTGTTCTAAGATATTAGCATGCTAGATAGGTGTGATTAATGTATAAGAATAAGGATTGGGAACTGATTATAGTGTAAGATGCGGTTTCAGGTTAGTTGATCATCCGCATTAAGTTTGAATATTTGCATAAGTGTTGTTCATCCTCATTATTTAAGTCTTCATCCGTATTTGATGAACACATCGACTATTTTGTTCACCCGCATTTGCTAAGAGTTCATCCGCATTTGTTGTATGTTCATCCGCATTTGTTTGTGTCCATGCACATTTGCTTCGGTCATCCGCATTTGGTTCATGAGCACTTCATTGACGGAATATTTTCTGAAAACTTTCATGTGCTTTATCTATGCGCATTCGCTACGTGTTCATGCGCATTTCTTTGGAACACTTAGAATATTTTCTGAGGTGTTCATCCGTATTTGGTTACTCATCCGCATTTGTTTATTCACCCGCATTTGTTTATTTATCTCATTTGTCTGTTCATCCGCAATTGTTTGCTCCTTCGCATTTCTTTAAGGGACAGAATTTTCTGAGATTTTGGGATGTAGAGCTTAAGTGTTAAGAAAGGAGGTTTTATGGGGGACTGTGCTTGTTTACGATTTGCATGCTTTGTATGTTGTTGTGATGATGTTGTTCCATGTTATGTTTATGTCGTGACCTTACTTGATGTGACGTATGAATATGCTTATGTAAAGCAGTATTTAACGAAAGTGGAAGATAACTAAAGAGAAGTAATAAAGAATGAATGCATGCATTAATGAATGATCGGAAGTAAGAAAAGTCTTGCAAGCACTGTAAGAGGTTCACACCCATGAAGGGTGTTAGCTCAACGGTGTGTGCGTTAGCTACCCAGAAGGATGCAGACTGGGGTCTAGTCTTTGTGACTGACCATACGTAGGGGACCATTATCGCTTACCCCGGTGCTGGGCCCGCCTAGTGCATGATGTTTGAAGTTTACTTATAGTCTTTGGCCCAGTACCCACCTTGTGCATGATGTTTGGGGTATAGCACATGGAATTGGTCCAAATGATGATACCCTGGTGATGGGCCTGCCTCGGGCATGATGTTTGAAGTCTATTTATAGTCTTCGGCCCAGTACCCACCTTGTGCATGATGTTGGGGTATAGCTCGAGGCATTAGCCTGGAGCATAAAGAAGTGGAAGTATAATGATCGAATGAAATGTACGATAAGAAAGAGAACGAATGAATGTAAGTTGACGATGATGAAAGATAATAATGAGATTATCTATTTGTATGTATGATGTATGATCGCTTACGAAAGTAAAGTACAGTTTTTAATCGAAAGAAAAGTATTTTATTTATAAAACTAGAACTCACTCAGCAACGCTGACTTTTAAGTGTTTCCAGTTGGCAGGTAATGTTGCTGAGGATGGCACGGGGCAGCTTCTTGACATTTTTGGATGGCATTCGTTGTCTGAATTATAAAGTTTTTGTAATGTAATGCAACGAGTGATATTTTGTAATAGTTAACTGCAATGTATTATTTTGCAAAAGCAATTATAATGAAATGGTTTGTTTAAAAGAATTCCGCTGCAATATTATGGTAAAGTTAATGTATGTTTTTATGCTTTTGTGCAATGATTGACCTGCTGTAAGCGTTCCGGGAACGGGGCCTTACAAGTTGGTATCAGAGCCAAAGTTTAAGTGAAACGGGTAAATATTTTCAAAAGAAACCAAAACTTAAACTGAGAATGGGACAAAGGGAAGGGATGTCAGTCCGAGTAGCTGCGTGCCATCAGGTATTTTCTTAATGTTAACCGGTATTACGTGCGCATGTTTTGTGATTTATGTGCTTCTTAGTAGATTTAGATACTGATGTAGTCAGGATAGGAAATGCTTGGGGTATGAAGAGTAAAGTAAGTGGCTAATCACAACTGGCCACTATAATTAGGGACTTACTATACTTCACATAAACTGAGTTGTTACCTTGATGACCATGTTGGTGTTTGAATCTTATAGCGTGCTTTAGGATGGCCGATGGTAGATCTTCGAAGGCTTCTCGAGGTGGAGGTCGTGGTGGACGTGTGCTAGACCATGGGTCACGGGAGAAGGCCTAGAGCTGAAGAGGTGGCTCATGAAGAGCCCGAGACCCCTCATCCAGAAGGCGGTGATGAGAGTGCTAACTTAAGGGCCTCAGTGAAGGAGGCGGTGGTGGAAGAGGTTCACCAGTCATGCAGACAATCTTACCGTCTGTGGTGACTGAAGTGATCAAGGCCGTAAGGGAAGGAGAAAGGAAAGAAAGGAATAGGTCATCGGGAGTAAGGGAGCAACCGGGGACTAAGACGGTTGTCTCTACTGATGAGGAAAAAGAAGAGCCTGTGCCGGAGGTAGCACGAGGATGTAACTATGGGCATTTCAAAGATGCAAGCCCCCAACTTTTGACGGAAATGGCACTGCGGCTGCTGCTCACCGGTGGGTGAGAGAGATGGAAGCTGTTCTAGATATCAGCGAGTACCGAGAAGATCAGAAGATGAAGTTCGCCTCCCACTCATTTGTGGACTCGGCCCTATGTTGGTGGGACAATATTATCCAGGCCGAGGGTAGTAGAGCGATTGGCAGATGAGGTGGAATGAATTGAAGAAACTGGTGATCGAGGAGTTTTGTCCTCACCGAGAGCTCGACAAGGTTGAGAGGGAGTTCCTACAGCTAGAGGCGGGAACCTTAACACATCAGCAATATACCACCAAATTCAATGAGATGGCATGGCTGGTGCCGGATCAGGTGACACCCTTGTCATGAAAGATTAAGAGATACATTCAGGGGTTGCCGGCGAACATCTGCAGGCACATGATCGCCGCCCGACCAAGCACGTTTAGGTCAGTGGTTGATCTGGCAGGGAGGCTGTACGATGAACGGGAAGTGGTGGTGGCTGAGGTAAGTAAGAAGGGTGGTGGTGACCGGAACTGGAATGGGAAGAGGTTTGGTAAGGGTGGTGCCCCGACAAACAACAAGCGTGCACGGTGATGACCGCCGTGTGGTCATATCTGGTGCGGGGTCGAAGAGGTGTGGCAAATATGGAAGGGAGCATTTTGGAGAATGTAGGTGGGATTGAATGTATGCTTCTTGTGTGGGAGGACAGGGCATATAGCAAAGGATTGTCATATGGCCAGATGTTTCAACTGTGGTGGAGAGGGTCACATGAGCAAAGAATGCAAGAAGCCAAGGATGAGAGTTTCAGAGCGAAGAAGACGACCGGAACCGAAGGGCAGAAAGCAAGCGCCAGAGAATTCACGATGACCCAGGAGGAGCATGCTGGTCACATTCAAGAGGTGTTAGAGATGTTGAAGGGAGAAGTTGTATGCTAAGTTCTCCAAGTGCGCGTTTTGGGTGCGCGAAGTTCAGTTCTTGGGTCACGTGGTAAATCCCGAGGGATTATGGTGGACCCGACAAAAGTGGAAGTTGTGATGCATGGAAGTCTCCAAGGACGCCATCCAAGATCCGTAGTTTCTTGGGTTGGCGGGCTATTATAGGAGATTCATTCAAGACTTCTCTAAGATAGCTTCTCCACTGACCAAGTTGACCCCGTAAGGATGTGAAGTTGTTTGGGGTCAAGAGCAATAGAAGGCTTTCGAAGAGTTGAAGACGAGGTTAACTCAAGCTCCTGTCTTATCATTACCCGAAAGGAGCAAGGATTTGGTGGTTTATTCAGATGCTTCTTACTCGGGATTGGGTTGCGTACTGATGCAGCGAGGAAGGTTATAGCTTACGCATCCTGACAATTGAAGGTTCATGAGGTTAATTACCCTACTCATGATTTAGAGCTAGTAGCTGTGGTCTTTGCATTAAAATTTAGAGGCACTACCTGTACGGGATGAGGTGCACCATCTTCACTGACCACAAGAGCTTGAAGTACTTCTTCGAGTAGAAGGATTGAACATGAGGCAAAGGAGATGGTTGGAACTGATAATGGATTATGATTGTGAAATCCATTACCATCTGGGCAAAGCCAACGTAGTGGCAGATGCCCTTAGCCAAAAGGATAGGCCTGAACCAATCCGGGTGAAGGCTTACCAATTGATTTTGACCTCCGATGTGATGAAGAAGGTCAAGGAGTTTCAAGATGCGGCGTTAAAGGAAGATCATCTTAACTCTGAAAAGATGAGAGGTCTAGTCGCGGAAAGAACCCGATTCGGACGAATGTGGATTCCTCGTTATGGGGATCTACGTGGGAAGATCATGGACGAAGCTCATAAGACTCGATACTCCATTCATCCCGGTGCTAAAAGATGTATCAGGACATGAAGAAAGATTATTGGTGGCCGGGTATGAAGCATGACGTAGTGGAGTAGGTGAGTAAGTGTCTTACTTACTTGCAAGTCATCAGAAGCCATACGGTAAGATCCAACCTTTGGATATACCCGAGTGGAAGTGGGAGCATATCACCATGGACTTTATCACGAAGCTACCACGTACCACGAAAGGGTATGATGCCATATGGGTGATAGTTGACCGTCTGACGAAGAGTGCTCACTTCCTACCGATCCGAGAGACGTATTCGTCTGAGAAGTTAGCGGATCTATTCATCAAAGAGATTGTAACTCGTCATGGTGTACCGGTGTCTATTGTTTTCTGATCGTGACACTCGGTTTACATCTAAGTTCTGGAAGAGATTTCATGATGCAATGGGGATGAGGTTACACATCAGCACGGCTTATCATCCACAGATGGATGGTCAGTCGGAGAGCACCATTCAGATGCTTGAGGATATGCTTCGGGCATGCGTCATTGATTTTGGAGGTAGTTGGGATGACCACCTACCATTAGCGGAGTTCTCATACAATAACAGTTATCATGCCAGCATTGGTATGCCCCCTTATGAAATGCTATATGGTAGGAGATGTAGAACACCGTTTGTTGGGGTGATATTGGTCAGAGAGAGTTGGGAAGTATTGAGGTGATCGAGGCTACGACTGAGAAGCTTGAAAGGATCAAAGCCTATATGAAGACAACTAAGGATAGACAGAAGTCGTATGCTGATAAGAGACGTAGACCAATTGAGTTCAAGGTGGGAGATAGAGTTATGTTGAAAGTCTCGCCATGGAAAGGGATCATTCGGTTTAGAAAGCGGGGCAAGTTGAGCCCGAGATATATAGAGCCTTTCCGAATCATTGCTCGAGTAGGAGAGGTGGCCTACAGGTTGGAGTTACCCGATGAGTTAAGTGGAATTCACCCTACATTCCATGTATCTCATCTGTGGAAGTGTTTAGCTGATGAGATATGGTTGTACCACTGGAAGACATTGAAGTTGATGAAAGGCTCAATTATGTGGAGCAATCAGTGGCAATCATTGATCGCAAGGAGAAGAGGTTAAGGAATAAAGTGGTTCCCCTGGTGCGTGTACAGTGGAAGCACAGGAACGGATCCGAGTCTACGTGGGAGACTGAAGAAGAGATGAGGCAGAATTACCCACATTTGTTCGAGGAATAACAGGTTTCGAGGACGAAACCTATATAAGGGGGTGGACTTGTAACACCCGGAAAATTTTAAAAGACAGAAAGAAGGAATAAATGTGAATAAAAGAAAGAAAACACAATTCTACCCAAAGTTGAGGGGCTAAATGTGTCAAAAGGACAAAAAGATTAAAAAGTGGGTGCAAAAGGTGATAGCCGCCCACACCTTTCTGCATATTTTCTTTTCACCGGATTGTAGAGAGGGAAGCAGAGAAGGCTTCGGTTTTAGAGAGAAGGAAGAAGAGAATTCGAATTCAAGGTAAGAATTCTTGGTTTTAAGTTTTCTTGGCCGGCCTATGCCTCGGTTGCATGCTTATGTGTGTTTGTTTGTGTTTGGGTTGTGTTTTGTTGGGTTTTAGGTGTTGAACTCATTGCATTCGGGTTTGGAGGAAGTCTTGCCAGAAAGATTGCTAAGTGACTTCTAGATCCCCGGTTTTCTATGTTTTAAACCTATTTGTGGCTGGAATTGCATGTAACTAACTTTTTTAATATGTCCAGTATTTTGTACCGTAAGTTTGGCCCTGTTTCTTTTAGTGTTGTGTTAGGGCCTGCATGTTTTGCTCGGTTTATGTGGTGGTATGCTTGTTCTAATAGATTAGAATGCTAGATCGGTGTGATGAATGATAAGAATGAGGATTGGGAACTGATTATAGTGTAAGATGTGTTTCAGGTTAGTTGATCATCCGTATTAAGTTTGAATATTGCATAAGTGTTGTTCATCCCGCATTAGTTAAGTCTTCATCCGCATTTGATGAACACATCGACAATTTTGTTCACCCGCATTTGCTAAGAGTTCATCCGCATTTGTTGTATGTTCATCCGCATTTGTTTTTGTCCATGCGCATTTGCTTCGGTCATCCGCATTTGTTCATGCGCACTTCATTGGACGGAATATTTTCTGAAAATTTTCATGTGCTTTATGCATGCGCATTCGCTATAGTGTTCATGCGCATTTCTTTGGGACACTTAGAATATTTTCTGAGGTGTTAATCCGCATTTGGTTACTCATCCGCATTTGTTTATTCATCCGCATTTGTCTGTTCACCCCATTTGTTTATTTATCCGCATTTGTCTGTTCATCCTCAATTGTTTGCTCATCCTCATTTCTTCAAGGGGACAGAATTTTTCTGTGATTTTGGGATGTAGAGCTTAAGTGTTAAGAAAGGAGGTTTTATGGGGGACTGTGCTTGTTTACGATTTGCATGCTTTGTATGCTGTTGTGATGATGTTGTTCCATGTTATGTTAATGTCGTGACCTTACGTGGTGTGACGTATGAATATGCTTATGTAAAGTAGTATTTAACGAAAGTGGAAGATAACTAAAGAGAAGTAAGAAAGAATGAATGCATGCATTAATGAACGATCGAAAGTAAGAAAAGTCTTGGAGCATAGAGAAGTGGAAGTAATAATGATCGAATGAAATGTACGATAAGAAAGAGAACGAATGAATGTAAGTTGACGATGATGAAAGATAATAATGAGATTATCTATTTGTACGTATGATGTATGATCGCTTACGAAAGTAAAGTACAGTTTTTAATCGAAAGAAAAGTATTTTATTTATAAAACTAGAACTCACTCAGCAACGCTGACTTTTATGTGTTTCCAGTTGGCAGGTATGTTGCTGAGGATGGCACGGGGCAGCTTCTTGGCATTTTTGGATGGCATCCGTTGTTTGAATTATAATGTTTTTGTGATGTAATGCAGCGAGTGATATTTTGTAACAGTTAACTGCAATGTATTATTTTTCAAAAGGAATTATAATGAAATGGTTTGTTTAAAAGAATTCCGCTGCAATATTTTGGTAAAGTTAATGTATGTTTTATGCTTGTGTGCAATGATTGACCAGCTGTAAGCGTTCCGGGAACGGGGCCTTACATAAGTGGAAAAATGCTTGCATGTAGTTTTCAACTTCAATAATTATCTTGATTTATTTCTTTTATTTCTAGTTTGATTAAAGAAATCTTAGTTATTTTTAATGATCTGGGTAGGTAATATAAGAGTGATTATTTAGTTTTAATTTAGTAGATTTTGATTAGAATTGATTTAGGTTAGTTTAACAAGGTGTTAAGAGTAGGTTTTATAAGAGTTTTAGGTTAGATTGAAGTTGTTAGTAAAGGTTATTAATCTATCTTTTGGATTTCATGAGTATGCATGTTTAATGAACATTCTTACGGTTAGATGTGAGGAGCAAAACCTAATGGTAGTAACTTAATAAGTAATAGTTTAAAATATTAACTTGATCTTTTAGGGTTGTTATAGTCTCTCCACGTTATGGAATTTCATCCTCAAAATTCAGATTTTGCTACCGTGGTGTTAGTCCTCAATAAGTGAGGGTACTTGAGTTGTATCTGATCATCACATTCCCAAGTAAACTCAGGTCTTCATTTAGAGTTCCATCTCACTCTTACTATTGGTATATGATTCTCTTAAGTCTTTTGATTTCTCTGTCCATGATTTCAATCGGTTCTTCCGTTAATTGTAACTTCTCATTTAGTTGTATTTCTTCTAAAGGTATAACCAATTATGATATGCTAGACACTTCTTGAGATTTGATACATGAAAAATCATGTATAACGCTTAACTCTGGTGGAAGATTAACTTTATATGCTGTGAGGCCCAATTCTAGCTACAATTTCAAACGGTCCCACGTATCTAGGTTTAGCTTCCCTCTTTTTCCAAAGCGAATAATACCCATCCATGGGGCTACTTTCAATATTACCGTGTCTCCAACTTGAAACTCCAACGGCTTTCGTCTTTTGTCCGTATAACTCTTTTGTGAATCTCTTGCAGCCTTCAATCTGCCTTTTATCTAAAATATCTTATCAGTGGTTTCCTGTATGATCCTAGGACCTGTCAACTGGCTCTTTCCAATTTCTATCTAACATAAGGGTGATCTATATTTCGTCCTTATAGTGCTTCAAAAGGTGGGGCTTTGATACTAGTGTGAAAACTTTTATTATAGGAAAACTTGATTAAAGGTAAATGAGTATCATAGCTTCCACTGAAATCAATCACATGCTCTTAGTATATCTTCTAACGTTTGAATGGTCCTTTCACTCTGACCATCTGTTTGAGGATGATATGTAGTGCTCATATTTATTCGTGTTCCCAAAGCTTCTTGTAGTGATTGCCAAAATTGTGACGTATATCTACTATCTCTGTCAGATATAATAGAAATTGGCGCTCCATGCCGACTCATAATTTCTTTTAAATAAATTGGTGCTAATTTATCAATTTTAAGTCTTCCCGACTGGGAATGAAATGTGCAGATTTAGTTAGCCTGTCTACAATAACCCATATCATATCATGACCATTCTGAGACCTGGGTAATTTAGCTATAAAATCCATAGTAATCTGATCCCATTTCCATTTCGGGATGTCCGATTGTTGCAAATATCCGGATGGCGATATTTTTCCTTGACTTTGTAACAAGTTAGACATTTGCTAACATATATGGTAATTGATTTCTTCATACATGGCCACTAGTAATGTTTCTTTAAGTCTTTATACCTTTTATCATTACCTAGTTGTATGGAGTATCTTGACTTATGGGCGTCATCTAAAATGAGTTACCTTAAGTTATCAAGTTCTGGAATCCATATCCTTTGTTTGAATCTTAAAAGTTCATCGGTTGCAATCTCCAAATCCTTTTCTAATCCTTTTAAGGATTCATTATTATGGTTCTCTTTAGTAAGAGCTGTTGGAATCAACAAGTGTATAAAGGATAATGCTTGCCATAAATTAAATTTTAAGTTTTAAACTGTTTACACAGCGCACATACACACTATATACACAACGGACATTCATTTTGTCTGTTGTATATACATTTCAACACTTTTCATTTTTTCATTCATCACGAGTGTGAGAGGCAAAATTAAATTTCTAAAACGTTACAATAGTGCGATAAACCCTTAAACCCCTGATCAATCAAAATCGAATATGTGTTTGATTTCACCACTGATTTTTATCAATAGGTATAACAACATGCTCCTAATCTTCAAACAATCATCAAAACATGCGGTTCTTCGATTGTGAATTAAATATTGTTAAAACCTAAGTCGAACAAAGAACCAAGAACAAACATGAATCATTTGATGTTTTAAATAAAATCAACTTTTGAATATATGTTAGATAATCCTAGTCGCATGTATTAGGACTGTTAATTTGAAGAATTTTGATTAAATGTTCACCGGGTTTATGAACAGTCATGATGATCATGCCAAAATCATTCAAAAATTGATTTTTGATCTTTGAAAATATTTAAAATGAATTGAAATATGTTATAACTTGGTTAATATGTTCAAAAGACAGTTATAACCTATAAAATTAGTTCAAATTGGCATAACATTAATCACCACAACATTAAATGTATATACATTGAATGTGCATTAGACGGTAGTTTTGACTTTAAAAATCAAACTGAAATTCATAAGTTGAAAATTGTTAAGAACTAAACTCAGTACATGATGTGAACAAAACAACTTATTGTTATGAATTAAACATGATACAAATCAATTTGGATCAAAACAACTTGAAATCAACAAGAATTTCATGATCAAAAATTGATCAAAATTTGACTTTTAAAAGGTCAAACTTATTCAAATTGGTAATGTTAAACAAACATACATTTTGACAAACTCATTGTGTTAAACATACATGGTTCATCATTTTATAACAATTGCAACTGTCCAGTGAACAATTAATCAATATTTCTTCATATTATACATCATATTGTTGGGTTTTTACAAGTTTATCAGAGTCATTTTATCCTTATAAAATAAAAACACAGCGGAATGAGAATGAAAAACTTGTTACAGTTAATATGTATATATATAAACCAATTTATATATCTGTTAAAACCCGTAATGGATCGTTATATGAAAAACTCATGCTTACAACAACCATAGGGTGTTTAGAAATCTACCTCTCGAATGGGACAGAGGAAGAAGATCTTTGATCGGCAGCTTCAAAAGTAGGAAACCTCAAGCTTGTCTACCCTAAGTGTCCAACAAACCACCAGGTTGCTAGGGTTTTCGGCACTTGAATTGAGTTCTGTCCTTGGTTTTCTTTGACCGATCGAGAGAAAAGCACAAGAACACTAATTTACACCTTTGTGTGTGTTGTCAGTTATCAGGGAGAGTGGTTGAATGCAATTATATATTGCACGTCCTATGAAACTGAATTTCAGAGTGAGACAAAAGTGGGCGGGACCCATCCCTTTAACCCATCCGCATTTCTCTAATATTCATCCGCATTAGTAAATGCGGATGAACAAACTCTATAAGCATTTGTAAATGCGGAGAAGAAACTTCATCCGGATTTTCCAAATGTACATCCGCATTTGTAAATGCGGATAAGTAACTAGCATTTCCAAAAATTCATATCCGTATTTGTAAATGCGGATGATCAGTTTCATCAGCATTTCCTTAAATGCTCATCCGCATTAGTAAATGCGGATGAAGAAATTCCTTAAGCATTTCCACAAATGCACATCCGCATTAGTAAATGCGGATGAAGAATTTCTTTAAGCATTTCCACAAATGCACATATGCATTTGTAAATGCGGATGTGGAACATTCATTCACATTTCCTTAGTAACACATCCGCATTTGTAAATGCGGACGACTAACAAAGAAATGTGGACAAAAACAGTTGTATTGTTTGTTCAACCATTTGAATAACAATACAAAGTACTCTCTCTAGAATAAATTATCCATATAATTTATTCATAACACTAGTGCAAATATTTAGAAACTCAATTTCTAAATACTTCAAGTGTCAATATTTACTTACATGATCATATAATAAAATAAATATTGTAGGTGTTTGTCTAGCTTGTTATTGGGTATGACCCAACTTGGATCAAAACGTACTAGCCATATCAATTCAATATGTGTCTTGGGCAGACCGTTCCCAACAATCTCCCACTTGCACAAGATACATAGAGATTTGATGCAAGCATTAAATGCCACCTAACAACGGTTTACTACCCTTAATACGCATGAGAAAGTGCCATTCAATAACATCATCTTCCTCAAGTCCCTTACTTGAAATGATTTAGGTGAATCAATCATTTATCCTTTTGTTTCAGATGTCATGTTAAATCCAGAGACACAGAATGATCATTCCCTGTTGATTTGACCTTATCAGGCCTTAGACATCATACTCTCAACGAATAAGAGGAACAAATCCTAACATGACTACATACGTTTCTCACAATCACCTTGTATCACAACTGAAACTAGCCTTATGTACTGTCCATTATTTCAGAACAGTGAAGAACTAGATCAAAGTATAATATTTGGTTAATATTGAAACCCAATACGTATCTCAGGTCAGAGGATACAATGATATTCGCCTTTACTCAAATTTACTTATGATCAATTACATAATTCCATGCAGTAAAATTTGAGAGCGGGTCTGTCCAATATGTATTCCACAAATATTTATGAACCTTGGTAGCAACCTCTTGCTCTATATTCATACCTTATGAATATTCACCAATCTAAGTTCATAATAGTCTTACTTCATATTTGTTCCCACAAATATGACCGACTACAGACATTTAGAACAATAAATATATTCATGGATTTATACATGCTAAAATGGAACATAACTCATAGTATTATATATATATATATATATATATATATATATATATATATATATATATATATATATATAATGAGTCAAAATAACAATTGTTCCAATATTCAAATACTAAATAGATCAAATCCAATCACTAGAATATCAAAGTCCTAAGGCACAAGTATGACTCTCATGCTTTGTCCTTTCAAGGAGCTTTGTGAGTGGATCCGTAATATTTTGATCAGTGTGAACTTTGCGAATACATATCTTTCATTTTTCAACTTCATCCCTTATGTAGTTGAATCTTCGCTCAATGTGCCTTGTCTTTTGATGTCCACGGGGTTCCTTGGTTTGAGAAATCGCACCGTCGTTATCATAAAAGATCTCTAGGGGATCTGAAATGGTGGAGACTACCCCTAGATTGGCAATGAATTTCTTTAACCATGCAGTTTCTTGTGGTGCCAATGAAGCGGCAATGTATTCTGATTTTGTAGTGGACAATGCTACCACATCCTGCTTTGTACTCTTCCAGGACACTGCCCCTCCATTCATAATGAAGACATACCCCGATTATGATCGCGAATCATCTCGATCAGTTTGGAAACTCACATGCATGTAACCCTTTACAATTAGTTCCTCTTCACCAGATCCGTATATTAGAAACATATCCTTAGTCCTCCTAAGGTATTTCAATATACTCTTAATAGCCATCCAGTGACTATTTCCCGGATTCTGCTGATATCTGCTTGTCATGCTTAAAGCACATGATACGTCCGGTCTAGTGCATATCATTGCATACATGATGGATCCTATAGCAGATGCATATGGGATTTCCTTCATCCTTTCTTGCTCATCTTTTGAGCTTGGACATTAAGATGCACTCAATATTGTCCCTCTTTGAATAGGTACCAAACCTTTTTTAGAGTTCTCCATCTTGAACCTTTTCAAGATTTTATCAATATATGCACTTTGGTTTAAACCTATCAACCACCTTGATCTATCCCTATAGATCTTTATTCCTAAATATAGGCAGCTTCACCAAGATCTTTGATGGAAAAACAACTTCCACCCAGGTTTTAACACCTTCCATGGTTGGAATGTCATTTTCAAACACTACGATATCATCAACATACAATACTAAGAATGTGATGATGCTCCCACTAGCTTTCTTATACACACAAGCTTCATCAGCGTTCTTGATGAATCCAAATTTCTTGACCTCTTCATCAAAATGTCGATTACAACTTCTTGATGCTTGTTTCAATCCATAGATTGATTTCTTTAACTTGCATACTTTATTAGGATATTATGGATCGACAAAACA
This sequence comes from Flaveria sonorensis, assembly GCA_025506505.1. Classification (NCBI taxonomy): domain Eukaryota; kingdom Viridiplantae; phylum Streptophyta; class Magnoliopsida; order Asterales; family Asteraceae; genus Flaveria; species Flaveria sonorensis. The sequence continues at coordinate 19,627,028 of CM046428.1, forward strand.
TTCAGAGTGAACCATATAGACATTCTCTTCGAGATGTCCATTAAGGAAAGAAGTTTTGACAACAATTTGCCAAATCTCATAGTCATAATATGCAGCTATGGCAAATAAGATCCTAATTGACTTTAGCATTGCCACAGGCGAGAAGGTTTCATCATAATCAACCCCTTGAGTTTGAGTGAAATCTTTTGCTACAAGTCTTGCTTTATAAGTATCCAAGTTTACATGCATATTAGTTTTTTTCTTGAAAACCCACATACATACAACCGGTTTGGAGTTAAGCGGTAGTACAACCAATTCCCACACTTGGTTGTCATGCATGGATTGCATCTTTACGTTCATGGCTTTAAGCCACTTGTCACAATCCGAATTGGACATTGCATCATGGTACGTAGTTGGTTCATCCAAGTCAACTACATAGCACGCATTCATGAAAAATCCATATCTTTCAGGTGGATAGCTAGTTCTACCAGATCTGCAAACGCTTTGTGTGTATTGATCAACCACTTGATCATTATCAACAACCTCTTGTTGATTGCTAGTGTCAACGAAACGTGTATCGGCTTGTGGTTCTCGATCCTCATCAAGTTCCACTATTCTATCGGTACTTCCTTCCATAAGAATTTAGTTTCCAAGAACTCAACCTTTCGAGCGATAAATACCTTTTGTGTGTGTTGTAAGTTATCAGAGAGAGTGGTTGAATGCAATCATATATTGCACGTCCTATGAAACTGAATTTTAGAGTTAGAGAAAAGTGGGCGGGACCCATTGACTGGGTTTGAGAATGATATTCTCGGTTGATGTGACTCAACCTAGGATCAAATATGCAGACTGAGTCAGTAATATAGTTGTGGAATCACTATATTACAGAATAGATGAACCTAAAATAAATGTTTGAGTAAATGCAGTACATGAACACAGAAGTCAGAGATGTATAATGTTGATGTTATAACTGTTGAAGACCAAAAACTTACAAAGTTAGGGTATGCTGCCCTATTTACAGGCATAAACATAATCTGTACAAAAGACTAAACTAACCCTTATCTATACAAGAGAATCTAGTCTAAGTAGAAAATAAGTAAAAACATTGTAAGTTGTTCATCCGCATTAGTTCATGCGGTTAAACAAAGTAACCTATGAGCATTACTGTAGCAAATGCGAGAGAACAATGACTTGTTCGCATTTACTGTGACAAATGCGGGTGAACAAAGTAACTTATCAGCATTCACTGTAGCAAATGTGCAAGAACAAATGATTTGTCTGCATTTACTGTGACAAATGAGTTGAACTGTCCGCATTTACTGTAGCAAATGCGGAAGAACACTTTGTACATATGCTGATGAGTTGGACTGTCCACATTTACTGTAGCAAATGTAGAAGAACACTTTGTTGTTCGCATTAGTTTTACTTGTACAAAAACAATTACCCGCATTGGCTAAATGACAGGGTTACCTTCACCCGCATTAACCAATGTTCTTACCCGCATTAAATTTTGAACTTGTCAAAAATTAATGTAGTTGCAGTGGATGATTCTGACTGGTTTTCCACAGCTGTTTCTGATTTTATGAAGATAAGTCTGCATCATAGGTGCTTTATGAAGATTTAGCAGATTCTGAGATTGTCAATTCTTGCTTGGATTGACTTGTATCCTAGATGTGATACATGTTTCCCAGTATGACTGATTTTGGGACATGTGCATCTTTTGAAGCTGTTTATGGTATAAATTCCATACAGACACTATCCATTTTGATTTTAAACAATGTTGCGTATTTTACATTTGCAAATTTCATGTTTTTGTAAATATTTCCTTTTAAAATTTTACTACAACCCTAAAGTTTATATCCATATGGGATAAAACTTTACACAAATTTATAAAATTTAAGAACAATATTTCAGAATTTTGATTGTTTTTCATATGCTGATGAGTTGGACTGTCCGCATTTACTGTAGCAAATGTAGAAGAACACTTTGTTGTTCGCATTAGTTTTACTTGTACAAAAACAATTACCCGCATTGGCTAAATGACAGGGTTACCTTCACCCGCATTAACCAATGTTCTTACCCGCATTAAATTTTGAACTTGTCAAAAATTAATGTAGTTGCAGTGGATGATTCTGACTGGTTTTCCACAGCTGTTTCGGATTTTATGAAGATAAGTCTGCATCATAGGTGCTTTATGAAGATTTAGCAGATTCTGAGATTGTCAATTCTTGCTTGGATTGACTTGTATCCTTGATGTGATACATGTTTCCCAGTATGACTGATTTTGGGACATGTGCATCTTTTGAAGCTGTTTATGGTATAAATTCCATACAGACACTATCCATTTTGATTTTAAACAATGTTGCCTATTTTACATTTGCAAATTTCATGTTTTTGTAAATATTTCCTTTTAAAATTTTACTACAACCCTAAAGTTTATATCCATACGGGATAAAACTTTACACAAATTTATAAAATTTAAGAACAATATTTTAGAATTTTGATTGTTTTTCTTATCTGTAAATGTAGAAATTTTGTACTATTGTTTGAAATTTTGGGATCATATCAATCTTATCTTTCATAAGTGCAAGTTGTCATGAACTTATTGATTGAAGGTATGTTTGTCCTCTTAAACTCATGTTTGGTCAATATTGTAATGCATGTGTTTTTTATCATGTTTTGATTTAATTAAACATTCAACATGAACCTCACACTCATAAGCATAGCAAGATCAACTATCCTCATGTACTGTATGGTAGAACTTTTTCACAACTTTCAATACCTGGTCATTTAAATTATGAAACCTCATTCATTTTGGTAATGGGGATCCACTTTGGGATTCTTTTACCTGATCCTTATTTTGTTTGATCCTCATTGGGATTCTTTTTGCTCTTCACTTTGGAAGGTGATCCACTTTGGATTCTTTTTGTAATATTCTGTTTTATTTGTCACCCGTATTGGATGTGTTCCATATTGGGACTCTTTTTGGATCTAGACATCAGCACTATGTGCTTTTTCCCCAGGTCTTTGCTCAGCAAAACAAAGGAGAACTGATGTGAATGAGATTCATAAGATATCATGACCTGGTGTGTTTAGATTACTACACATACATACACTTGGATAGGTCAGATACTTACATGCTCTTGAGATGATGCATTCATAGTTGAATGTGATCTTTAGTTTATCATAGCATTTATCTTCTGTTCCAAGTTGAGCCTACCCACATATCAGGTAAGTCATGTCAGTCTTTCAAGATATTGAATTAAGCACAGTGAATGATATAACGACTGTAATTATATCATTTCCCATAGAAGTACAAATCAAGGACTTCAACAAAAATTGATTTCTTTTTGTAATTTTGTGAATTTTTTTTTTGATGTTTTTGTAAATTTTGATTTTTTTACTCAAGGTTAATCATGCCGATTGATTGGACTAAGAATTCAAACCGACTTGGTCAAATGCCTTAGTAAACAAATCAGCTAGCTGATTGTCTGTGTTAACCTGAATCAGCTTGATTAAACCTTTTTCAGCACAGTCTCTCAAAAAGTGATATCTAATTTCAATATGTTTTGTTTTTAAGTGCTGAACTGGATTGTTTGTTATGAAGACTGCAGCAGTGTTGTCAATATGGATTGATGTTTGCAAGAAATTATAACCATAATCAAGCATCTGGTTTTGAATCCAGAGAACTTGAGAATAGCAAGCTGATGCTGCAATATTTTTAGCTTCAGCTATTGATATAGAAACATTGGTCTTTTTCTTGCACTGCCATGACACCAGTCTGGGACCAAGAAATTGATAACCACCAGATGTGGACTTTCTATTGAAATTGCATCCCCCATAGTCATTGTCTGTATATGCATAGAGATTGAAGTCTCCTTCCTTAGGATACCATAATCCAAGAGCAGGTTTGCCTTTAAGATATTTGAATATCCTCTTGACTGCATTCACATGAGATACCTTGGATCTGCCTGATACCTGGCACAAACACAAACACCAAACATAATGTCAGGTCTACTGGCTGTTAAATACATGAGTGAACCAATCATGGATCGATAAAGAGTCTGATCCACAGATTTGCCATCTGTGTCTGGGCCAATCTTCACTTTTGTATCAATAGGTGTTCTGATGGACTGACAGTCTGCAAAGTGAAACTTCTTTAACATGGATTCGAGATATTTTGACTGGTTGATGAAGATTCCATTGGATGTTTGATGTACTTGAAGACCTAGGAAGAATGTGAGTTCTCCCATAGCACTCATCTAAATTTTGAATGCATAAGATCTTCAAAGTCTTTGCAGAGTGTTTTGTTGGTGGAGCCAAAGATGATATCGTCCACATAAATCTGGACAAGCAGCATCTCATTTCCTTTCTCTTTTTGAACAAAGTCTGATCAATCTTTCCTCTTTCATGATCATTATCAAGAAGAAAGGATGACAGAGTCTCATACCATTTTCGAGGGGCTTGATGTAAGCCATACAAAGCTTTATCAAGCTTGTATACCCTGTGAGGGAAATCAGGATGCTCAAAGCCTGGAGGTTGACTCACGTAGACTTCTTTAAAGATCTTTCCATACAAAAATGCACACTTTACATCCATTTGATAAACTATGAATTTCATGGATGCAGAGTACGCAAGAAAGAGTCGTATGGCTTCTAATCTAGCAACAGGAGCAAACACCTCGTCATAATCTATTCCTTCTTCTTGTGTATAGCCCTGTGCTATCAACCTTGCTTTGTTTCTGATGACGATCCCTCTGTCATCAGTCTTGTTTCTATATAGCCATCTGGTGCCGATAGGGTATTGACCTTTGGGAAGATCCACCAGTTGCCATACTTCTTGTTTCTTTAATTGTAGTAGTTCTTCCTGCATTGCCTCAATCTAGCTATTTTCTTGAAGAGCCTCTTTAATGTTTTTAGGTACAGTTTGACACAGAAAACAAGAAAACAAACAGATGTTTGCAATACTTGACTTGCTTCGTGTCACCCGCTCATGTAAATCACCAATAATGTTGGACACTGGATGATTCTTATGTGTCCTGGTAATTGGAATCAAATCACCAGCAATGGACACAACAAGATTGGAGACATTCAGATCATCTTGGTGAGAGGCATCTTGTGGTGGAGTTGTAGGAGAATGATGAAAGGAATCAGAAGGTTTAGCATCTTCAGCTTTAGCAGTACTTTGGATACTTTCATCATTAGTGTTTCTGTTGTTTTCAATGGTGCACAAGCTAGTTCAGGGTTTCTCACTTCAGTTGATGGTTCAGCTGAAGGAAAAGGCATTGAGCTAAGATCAGCCTCAGTTGATATACTTTGATGTTGAATAACTGGTCTCACAGGATCAACTTGTAGTGGCACTTCCTCATTAGCTTGATCATCAGAAGAAGGTGGAATCATAGGAAAATCAGTTCTTCTATCCACTGAGCCAGAGGATCCTGCATTTTACCAGTTAAACTGATCAAAAGATTTTATAAATGAGTCAATATCAAACAACCAGTAATGACCGATTGATGATTTGGGAAAAGAATGCTCATTGAATTGAATGTTTGTGGATTCATCAATGATGTTTAATCTAGGATTAAACACCGGAAAAGCCTTTGAAATATAGGAATATCCCACAAAGAATCCCTCATCAGACTTAGGAGCAAACTTTCCTAAATGGTCTCTGGTGTTCAATATTGAGACCGGACATCCAAATGACTTCCAAAATCCAATAAAAGGTTTTCTGTGAAAAAGATGTTCATAAGGAGTTTTATTGTTTTCTTTAATTATTAGAGTCTGATTTTGCACAAAGCATGCAGTGTTGACAGCTTCTGCCCAAAATGTAATGGGTAGATTTGCATCTGCCAGCATTGTTCGAGCTGCTTCAATTAGTGTTCTATTCCTCCTTTCAGCCACTCCATTTTGTTGTGGAGTCTGAGCTACACTGAATTGATGAACAATGCCTTTATGTGTGCAAAATGAACTAAGATCCTCATTTTTGAATTCTGTCCCGTTATCACTTCTGATTGATTCTACTTTTAAATCAAGTTGATTTTCTATTTTTGCGATAAAATCTTTTATTATTTGGGATGCCTCGTTTTTATGAAGTTAAAAGAAGACCCATGTAAATCGTGTAAAGTCATTTGTGATCACCAAACAATAGTGCTTCTTTCCAATACTCATGACATGAGTTGGACCGAAGAGATCCATATGAAGTAACTTTAAAGGAGAATTGTTTGTGTTCACAAGCTTTGGCTTATGTGAGGATTTATGCTATTTTCCTTTAAGACATGCAGTACAGTGATCAACAAAATGAACTTCTTTTTGAGGTAAACCAATGACATGGTTTCCTTTGACCAATCTATTCATGTTTTTAAAGTTTGTGTGCCCTAAACGTCTATGCCAAAGTTGTGACTCATCAACAGATGCTTTAGACAAAAGACATGTCTCTTCAGACGGATAAGTAGAACTAAGGTTCAAGACATATGTATTATTCTTCCTCGGTGTCTTCAAGACAACCCATTCTTCAGAATGTAGAATCCTGGTTTCAGAATGTAGCAATGAGAGTCAGTGAAGTGAGTGGAATATTTCTTGTCACAAATCTGAGACACGCTGAGCAGATTGAAGTTTAGTTGCTCGCAGTAGTTCACTTTATCAAAGCTCAGCAGTCCATTTGTCACACAACCTTCTCCTGTAATTCTACCACCTTGTTAATCTCCTCCAAATGCTACAGTAGTTCCTTGAATATGCTTGAAGTCATGAAGGAGGGAACTGTCTCCAGTCATGTGTCTGGAGCATCCACTGTCCACGTACCATAAGCTATTGGACCTGTATGAATGACCCTACATGCACAAAATGAACTAGTTAGAATGAGGAACCCAAGCCATAATGGTCTTGGGTTGTCCCTTTGCATCAATCACTGTTACCTCTTGGTATTCTCCTCTTGTTTGAGTTTTAGAGGAGGATGATTTCAGCCCTTTTCTATAACTTCTTTGAAGTTTGATTTCATCAATTTCATCTGAAGTGTCAGAAGAGTATACAAATCTTTCCTTGTGATTTTTGTGTAAAGGATTAACCGATTTTTGCTTGTCAGAAATCACTTTAATTTTATATTTTTGATGAGACTTCAGTGATTTGTTCAGGTTTGTTGGACTTTTGTGTCTGACCTTGTCAGTTGGAACTGATGAAATGGGCTTGTTTTGTGAACTTTTCAATCCTTTTTGATTAAAGTAACAATCAATTGTATTGTGATTGGTCATATCACACAATGAACAATATTTGTTAAAATGATAGTTTTTCGTTGAGTGATTGTTAATGTCACAGATAGAGCAGTACTCAGTGAAGTAGCACTCATTTGTATTGTGATTGGTCATATCACAGAATTCACAATACATTTGATTATCCTTTAATTTTGAAATAGAAGTCATATCAGTCTTTAGGGTGCCAACAGATTGTTTCACAATTCTGACTTGCTTTGTTTTGTGGACTAATGATGCTTCTTTCGGTACTCCTTTATTTCCCTATCAAATTGTTCTAGCTGTTCTTTGTTAAAAATGTCAACCCCACTTCCTTGTTTGATAGTTGATGAAAATGGTGAATCAGATTTCACTTTAGATTTTTGAACAAAAGTGGTTTTTCCTTTGGTAACTAAGGGAACTTTGGTTTTATCCTTGAAGTTCAATGAAACCCTGTCTGATTTACTTGAATTTTCAGGAGATATGATCTCATAATCAGATCTACTTTCAGTAGATGGTTTCACTAAGCATTCAGCAGTGTGATTCACTTTAAGATTTTAAGGAACAAATTTTACAAAAGGCACAATTGATTTGACTGGGCTCTTTGGTTTCTTGATAACCACAGGTTTGTCTGAGCACTCTTTGATTTTGATAGGATGACCCAATCTGATTTTATCCTTATCAGTTTCAATGTAAACACCTGGTTTGTTTTGAGGATTTATTGTTTGAGAAATCAATGATTTGGTTTCAATAATTTTAGATTCTTTTGTATCTGATTGAGTAGTGACTCAGGCATAACAGTGTAGTTATCATTATATGGAGGAGGACAAGTTTTGTAGCCTATCCCAGTCATATCTTTAGCCCCCTTTTGAGACACAAGTAACTCTTACAGCTTGATTGGATTTTACCTTAGATGGCATTGGAGTTGGTCCATCATTGATAAGTGCCATAAGTGCATGATTCTGAAACTGTGGTTGGACTTCCTCAGCATACAAGCTCCAATCACAAACTCCATCTTGTCTGATGACAAGTGCATTGGAAGTTTGTTGATTACTTCCTTGAGATTGATGAGTCAGCAGAGGTTGTCTTTGCTGAATTGGCTGTTGCTGATTTTGCTGCTGGTGTAGATGAGTGTTGCTTGATTGAAAGTTGGTATTGTGTTGAGATGAATGCTGGCCATGTGTGGGTCTTTGAAAGTTGGTGTTGCTTCTCCTAGGAGATTTACATTCTTGAAAGAAATGACGAGTCATTCCACAGTTAAAACACTTAACCTTGGATTTATCATACCCCAGCTTGGTATTCTCATCAAGACTCAATTTCTTCCCTTTACGAAAGAACTTCTTTGCTCTCATGGCAATCATGGCCATCTGCCATTGTAAATCCATTTCTTCAACATCATCAGGATCCATCTCTTCCAGATCCTCTTGAATCAAGTGTGCTGATGTGAGTCTCCCCCTAAGATAGGCTTCTAAGCTAGCAACAAAGGCATTGTAAGTAGCCTTCTGTTTTTCAGATCTTTTATTATTGGGTATAGTGCAGGGCGTTATTGTGGGCTGAGCAGAAGATGAGGGTATATGTTGTTGAGCAGCCCAGAATCCAGTTGCCATTGAATGGTCACCAGTTGAGAGAAAGTCATCTTCTTCAATCACAAATGGATTCTTAACAGGATCAGTTTCTGATGGAAATTTGTAAGCCTTAATGATTTGTTGTCCACTGAGATTTCTACTCTTTTCATCCAACTCCAAAGCCTCAATTTTGGCAATCATGATATCTAAGCTTGTACTCTCCAAATCAAGGGTATTCTTTAACATAGTGACATTTTGTTTCCAGCTTTCAGGTAAACTGTGTAGCATTTTTTTGTTCAATTCTTTTTCTTTGTAAGTGACCCCCATGATTTCAAGATCATTTACAAGTTGAACAAATCTATGAAGTTGTCTTGAGATTGACTATCCTTTGGTGTGATGAAAAGTTTCATATTTGTTTATCAGCTTATCCTTTTTAATTTCAGTCACTTCACTACTTCCTTCACACATGATCTGTAGAGCATCCCACACCCCTTTATTTGTTCCATATTTTTCTAATCTTTTTAGAACATACATTTTCAGTGCTTGTGTAAGGATGGAATAAGCTCTAAGATCAATCTTGATTTTCTTATATTCTTCATCATTAAGAGTTAAATTGGGATCCTCAATGGGAATTCTTGCAGTTTTGTACTGAGCAGCTTGATCAGCATTTAGAGATAGTGGAATGTAGGGACCTTTGCAAATAGATATCCAGTAGTCAGGATCTACACCTGTAATGTAGTTTCTAAAATGAATTTTCCACTGCTTAAACTTAGATTTATGTTTAAGCATAGGAGGTTTAGAAGCATGCCCAATTTTAGAAAGATTGTGAGAGTCCATGTTAATAAACTGATTTTAACTTGGTTAAGCAAGGTTTTAAGCTGATTTTAAGTTTGAGCAGTGAGTTGTTCTCTGACTTTTTGTTCACAGTCTTTATGAGATCTGTTAAGTTCAGATCTGTTAGTCGGAAGGAGTTCTATGTTTTGTTGTTTGTGAGTGTGAAGGTTTGTCAACGATAGATCTGTATGTTACCACTTCTTTGTGTTTGATTTCAGTGTGTATGTTTATCAGAAGTATAAACAACTCAGTCTATAGTTCAATCGATTTTACACAAAATCTCAGAAGATTCTGTGATGAATTCAAGAGCCGAGGATCTGATACCAATTGACCGGGTTTGAGAATGATATTCTCGATTGATGTGACTCAACCTAGGATCGAATATGCAGACTGAGTCAGTAATATAGTTGCAGAATCACTATATTACAGAACATATGAACCTGAAATAAATGTTTGAGTAAATGCAGTACATGAACACAGAAGTCACAGATGTATAATGTTGATGTTATAACTGTTGAAGACTAAAAACATACAAAGTTAGGGTATGCAGCCCTATTTATAGGCATATACATAATCTGTACAAAAGACTAAACTAACCCTGATCTATACAAGAGAATCTAGTCTAAGTACAAAATAAGTAAAAATGTAAGTTGTTCATCCGCATTAGTTCATGCGGATGAACAAGTCTTCATCAGAATTAGTTGTCTAGTGATCATCATTAACTTAGTTCATCCGCATTAGTTTATGCGGTGAACAAGTCTTTGTCAGCAGCATTTGATCAGCATGTGTTTGCTCACTCGTGTTAGTTTATGCGGATGATCAAGTCTTGGCCGCATTTCCTTTTGTTCATCCGCATAAACTAATGCGGGTGAACCCTTCTTGTCAGCATTTGTTGTCTTCATCCGCATTTGTTAATGCAGGTGAACAAACACTTGTCAGCATTTGTTCAGTTTATCCGCATGGACAAATGCGGGTGAACTCTTCTTGTCCAGCATTTCTTGTCTTCATCCGCATTTGTTAATGCGGGTGAACAAACACTTGTCAGCATTTGTTCACAAGATGTCAGCATTAACAAATGCGGGTAGTCTATACTTGGTCTTTTTATATCTTCTTGGTCTTCTGTAAATAATATCTTTTGTAATCTTCTGTTGTCTTCTATTAATGATGTTATCCTACCAGAACAACCTCCAACCACCTCTTAAGTTGGCAAGTATGATCCTTTCAGGGTCTAACACCCATCCCTTTAACCCATCCGCATTTCTCTAATATTCATCCGCATTAGTAAATGCGGATGAACAAACTCTATCCATATTTGTAAATGCGGAAGAAGAAACTTCATCCGTATTTCTCAAATGTACATCCGCATGTGTAAATGCGGATAAGTAACCAGCATTTCCAAATGCATATCCGTATTTGTAAATGCGAATGATCAGTTTCATCAGCATTTCATTAATGCTCATCCACATTAGTAAATGCGTATGAAGAAATTCTTTAAGCATTTCCAAAAATGCACATCCGCATTAGTAAATGCGGATGAAGAAATTCCTTAAGCATTTTCACAAATGCACATCCGCATTTGTAAATGCGGATGAGTAACATTCATCCACATTTCCTCAGTAACACATCTGCATTTGTTAATGCAGATGAGTAACAAAGAATATGGACAAAAACACTTGTATTGTGTGTTCAACCATTTGAATAACAATACAAAGTTCTCTCTCTCTAGAATATATTATCCATATAATTTATTCATAACATTAGTGCAAATATTTAGAAACCCAATTTCTAAATACTTCAAGTGTCAATATTTACTTACATGATCATATCATAAAATAAATATTGTAGGTGTTTGTCTAGCTTGTTATTGGGTATGACCTGACTTGGATCATAACGTACTAGCCACATCAATTCAATATGTGTCTTGGGTTGACCATTCCCAACACATACATTATAGAGATATCATACAAATAACTAACATACTTTTCTTTATTGCAGATATGGCAAACCTATTGTTTGTCAGAGATCGTAATCTCTCTGTAGTCCTTAATCCTGATTCACCTAAGGCTGCGAATTATAGATACATCATACAAGCTATTAACAGACAAGGCTTGTTCATGCTATGACATCAAGACCAAAGATCTATGAAGATCATATTGTCCAATTTTGGACTCATGCTCATCTGGAGCAGTTGAATGATTAATAAATGGTAGTGTCTACTGTATATGATCATCAGATTATCTTATCAGAAGAAGTGATAAGGAGGATTCTACAACTTAGTGATGAAGATGCTAAAGGTCCAGTTGAATTTGATGAGAACTATGTTCTTCATGTATTCAGGCAGATTGGATATACTGGTACCATAGAGAGAAAACAAATCAAGAAATCCTACATGTGTGCACAATTCAGATTTCTTATACACACATATCAGAAGACAATGACCTGCAGGAGGGATGGCACTTCATTGAGGAGTTCTTTTGCAATTGCTAGCATTATAGCAAGAAGACCCTTCAACTTTCCTACTCAAGTACTGAATGGGATGATATACAAGTTGACACAAGTGAGAAATGAGTTCCAGATATATCCAAGATTCTTCCAACTGATCATTGATGATCTACTCCCAAACATCCCAAGGGAAGGTGCTATCTTTTAGCCTGTTCATTTTAATGAACATGTATTCAACAGAATCAAGTCTAGTTTGTATCAAGGAGATGAAATGACTATTCCTCCACACATGATAGACCATGATTTACCTATCCCTAAAGTGTTCATGAGGATTCCAGGTCAGGGAGAACCAAACATGATGTTTCAGAACATTATTCATCAAGCTCCTATCATCAAACCTGCACCCATCATACATGAAGAAGAACAAGCTGCTCCTATACCAGAACCAATCATCCAACAAGAACAAGCACCAGAAGATGTGCAAGAACAAGAACAACTTCATGTTGAACATCACTTGCCTTCTCCACCTTAGAGCCCATATTTATCACATCAGCAAACACTATCATCTCTTTTAAGAGATATTGATGCATCATTTGTAGATCAAGCAACTCAACAAGATGAGGTCGGAACATCATCAATGCATGAGCATGATCAAGAAGAACAAAGCATTGATGATGAGCAAGCTAAAGGTGAAGAACAAGGAAGTGATATTCCTACTGAGGAAGACATTGAGTACTCAAAAGTATTCCTATTCATTGAGTACAACTAGCTGATAGATAAATCCAACAACAAAGCAAAAAAGTTGAAAGAAAAGCTAAAGGACAAAGATGAAGAGATTGAGAAGCTAACAGCTGATCAAAAGGCTTAGAAGTTGATTATTCAATTTCTAGAACAACAACTTGAACAATCAAAGGAAGAAGTAAAGGTACAAGATCAAGATTAGAATAGTACAAGACTTGATATTGCCTATTTGATTGAGCAAAAAAATGCTAAAGATACGAAGATGATCTATGCTCAAAATGAAGAGATTAAGAGGTTGAACCATGAAATAGAGTATACAAACACTCATCTAAATGAGGAAGAACATTCAAAAGGTCAAGAACAAGACCTGAGTGAAGAGTTTATGATCATATCATGTCTCAAACTGAAGAAACCAGCACAGGGGAAACTAAAAGGCCATTATTATCCTTGAGGAGACTTATTCAATGAATCAACTGTTTGGTGAAGTTAATCCATTTGAAAACATTCATTACTCACTCATTCTTAGACAACATTTTCACACTCCCGACACTCAAACATCAAAATCAAGCATCATCCCTATGAACCCACTGTCAGAGAAACAAAAGAAGTTAAACAAATAGTTTGCACAATCATTGAAGGTGCAAATTAAAACATCAAAAGATCAAGCATCTTCATCACAGCCTCAACTAAAAACTTATGAGAGAAAGAGAAAGAGACTTTATTTAGCCTCATTGAGGAATGGAAAACAAAAGGTTCAAGAGTTGGATGAACCTGAGTCTCCACCATTAAAACTTCTCAAGGTTAAACCTGAACGGTTGATGAAGATGAACCCAAGAAGAAAACATCGGAGGATACAGTTCTAGAAGAAGGAGAGATAGACCAAACACATGACGAGCAACAAGATCCTATTATCATTCTTAGTGATTCTAATAAAGAAAATGAAGAAAAGGATGATGACGAGATGCAAAACATTCGAGACTTATTCCATGATGATCATGAAACTCTCATAGCAATTAAGTTAGCATCAAGAAGTTTTCCTTATGATATGTTCATGCAACTTAACCTCACTGAGGTTAAAGACTGCTCAAAGACTTCCAAGAAGTAATGAAGAATAAGTCTGAGCAAACATACAAGAGATATAAAAAGATTAAAGATCAACAAGAGTTTCAAAAGAATCTACCAAAAGATCTGACTTTTATCGTATCCTAAGATCATACATGAACAGACAACATCAATCGCTAAGGTTCTGACTTTTATCGTATCAAAAGATCATACATGAACAGACAACATCATGAGATGAGAGTCAAAGCAGACAGAGAGGATAAGCTTCACTTGAATCAGAACATATAAGGTAATCTGATTACATATATGTAATTAGTAATCAATAAATAATACAATGTAACATTCAATCATGCAATCATACATCATAAGTCAATCATGCAATCATTCATATCAAACATAATCAACACATTAACACTAACAAACAAAATAGTAACTAGCAAACATTAAAGGATGGCAACATCATCCTTATGGGGAGTATTGTTGGACTCAACAAGTGTATAAAAGTATAATTTTTGCCATAATCAAACATAATGTGTTTTAGCATTCAAACAATCATTAACTAACATATTAGCATCATTAACATTCATAACATACACTAAATATTATTTAAAATTTCTTTTTCAGGTTTGTAGATAAAAGAAATCTTTGAACAAGTGTCCACAACAGATAAAGATCTGTCCATAGCGGATGAACAAGTATCTGGAGCGGATGAAGAACAAGTCTAAGTGTCTACAACAGATGACCATCACACACATAGTGGACGACCAAGTATACAGCTGATGAACAGTCCACAGAGGATGTTCATCCATAACGGATGAACACTCCATAGCGGACAACTATCATGCAAACACATAAGTGTTCACAGCGGACATCATCCAAGAAATAGCGGACCTGTTAAACCTTATCATGTATAGCGGACAGCTAATCATCCACAGCTGATGACTTATAGACTTAGGATTATATGTAATTAGTTTTTACATAAGGGTATTTTTGTAACTGTACGTAGCTTTTTGTATAGGCTATAAATAACAGTATACCCTAATCCTTTGTAAGCTTTTGAACGATCAATCAAACAAGCAGTTTATTATTATCAAACAGGCATTTAAGCATACAAACACACAATCATACACATATTGATATCATATCATTAATCATGGGTTTCCACGCTATGATTAATGAGTATTGATTCTATAACAACTTGTTGTTATATTTAAGAGATTGAAATCGATCCTTTGGGAAATTCACTGTTTTGTTCTAGTGTTCTAAGTTCAAAACCTGAATTCCATCAAGAGCTAATCTTTGTGCATCTCGAATTAAAGCATAGAGATTAGATTTAACGCGTATCTCTAATGCACAAATTCTTATTGGTTTAATTTTCTCCTTACGACTTAAGGCATCTGCAACAACATTTGCCTTGCCAGGGTGGTAATGAATTTCACAATCATAGTCACTTAATAATTTTACCCACCTTCTCTGATGTATATTAAACATTTTCTGATTTAATATATGTTGCAAGCTCTTATGATTAGTGTAAATAATACAGTTAGTACCATAGAGATAATGTCTCCAAATTTTATGTGCAAATATTATGGCTCCTAATTCCAAGTCATGACTTGTGTAATTTTTCTCATGCACCTTTAGTTGTCTAGATGCATATGCTATCACTTTATTCCGCTGCATTAGCACACATCCTAGCCTCTGAGGTGAAACATCATAATATACTACAAAGTCATTTGTTCCTTCAGGTAAGGTCAAGGTTGGTGCAGTGCATAATTTTTGTTTTAGCAGTTCAAATGTGGCCTTTTGTTTTTCTCCCCACTCAAACTTCTTGTCTTTTTGAGTTAGCATTCTTAAGGGTTTAGCAATACTTGAGAAATTTTCTATAAAGCGTCTATAGTATTATGCTAATCCCAAAAATTGGAGAATTTCAGTTGGGGTTTTTGGGTTTCCTCATTTTTGGATTACTTCAATTTTTTTAGGGTCTACTTGAATATCATTGATGATATGACCAAGGAATTGCACTTCACATATCCAAAACTCTTATTTATAGAATTCGGCAAACAGTTTCTCTTTCTTGAGTAGTTCTAGGGCTAAGTATTGCCCATGATCTTCTTTATTCCGTGGGTAGATGAGAATATCATCAACGAGTACTATCACGAATTTATCTAAATAGGATTTATATATTCTATTCATTAAATCCATGAATACTGCTGGCGTGATTGTTAAATCAAATGGCATTATAATAAAATCGTATTGGCCGTATCTGATTCTGAATGTTGTTTTAGGCATGTCATCTTCTCGTACTCTAAATTGATGATACCCTGATCTTAGATCAATTTTGGAGAAATACCTAGTACCTTGGGGTTGATCGAACAAATCATCTATTAGGGGATGTGGATACCGGTTCCTAACTGTAAATTTATTTAATTCGTGGTAATCTATACACACTCTAAATGTTCCGTGTTTGTTCTTTACAAAAAAAACTGGTGCTCCCCATGGCGAATGACTGGGTCTTATAAACCCTTTTTCTAGGAGTTCCTGTACTACTTCATTAACTCCTGTATTTCGGATGGTGCTAATAGGTATGGAGGTTGAGATAGGTACAGTTCCTGGTACAAGTTCAATCTTGATTCTACTTGTCGTGGGGGTGGTAATCCAAGTAAATCCTTAGGGAATACTTCTGGATATTCTCTAACCACCGGAATGTTTCCAATTTGCTCTTCTTCGGGTCTTGTGTCGTTAACATGTGCCAAAAATGCATAGTCTCCCTGCTTTAAACACTTTCGAGCTTTCATATACGATATAATTTTTATTGGTTTTTGAGGTCTTTCACCATGGACGGTAAGTTTTTCTCCATTAGGTAAAGGTATTCTAACTATTTTCTTTCCACAAACAATTTCAGCTTGGTTTTTCTCTACCCAATCCATTCCTATAATTACATCAATGCTTCCTAACTCTACAGGCATCAAATCTATACTAAAGCAATGATCATCTAGGGTTAATTTGCAATCTTGAATTATTTCATTGGTATTTATCAATTTACCATTTGCTAGTTCCATAGTATAGGTACTACTTAACTTACTAGGTTTTGTTTCAATTAAGGGCTTAAAAGTAGTAGAAACAACAATTTTACTTGCGCCAGTATCAAATAATATGGAAGCATGTTGGTTATTAATGAGAAACGTACCCGTCATAACATCTGGCTCGTCCCGAGCTTCTTCTACCTGTATCATAAATGCTCTTCTGTGAGCTGGCTTTATTGCAACATTTCCTTTTAGTATGGGACAGGTATTTCTCATACGATTCTCATTCTTGCACTCAAAGCATACTCGCTTTGGTGTGATAATTTCCCTGTAATCCTTGGTGAAACGCCCGTGTTTCTTGCATCTAAAACATGTCATAGTTCTGCACATTCCCCGGTGGTGGAAATTCCATTTTCTATGATATTGTTGGGTCCCTGCATAAGATGGTATTGTTTCACCAAAATTTTTAACCACTCCTTGATTAAATATTTTGTTTGGCTCATTTGACATTATCCTCCCTATGCTTCCATCCCATCTTTGTTTATCGCCTGGCTTCGCTATACTTAATGATCCATTTCTGATCATTTCATCAGTTAAGCTTCCAGCAAGCACAACTGCATCATGAAAGGTAGTTGGCATAGCTGATTTTACCATTCCACGGATCTGTGGAGCTAGACCCCAGATATAACGACTAATGCGTTTGGATTTCGGAGTAACCAAGTATGGCACCAAATGAGAAAGTTGATTAAACCGTTCAGTATGTTCTTCATGAGCTACCCCAACCATTTCTAATTTCGAAAATTCAGCTTCGATTTTCTCAATTTCATTATACGAAAAATATTTCTGAATTATCAAATCTGTAAATTCTTCCCATCTAAGTTGGTTTACCATATCTCTACCATTTGTTTGGGTATCATAGTCCACCATGATAGGGCTTCACCCTTGAATGAATGTGAAGCATACTTTACCTTGTGCTCTTCCAAATAGTTGCTAATATCTAAGGTTGATTCAATTACTTCAATCCATCTTAAAGCTCCAATTGCCCCTCCTTTTCCATAGAAGTCCTTAGGCTTTTAAGCCATAAAATATTTATAGGTGTAGCCTTTAGTAGTTTCTAATCCCACTCACTTCTTCTTACTGTATTAGTGTTGCCATTCTCACCATCAAGTTCTATGTTCCCCGTGTTAATTTTTTTATAAATGTAAGTCATCTGGATTTGCGTTACCTAGGCTGGTAGGCAGTGAATCACCATTTGGGCTTGGATTTAGTTATGCTACTATAGTAGGTATAGCAGCTGCAAGTTGTTGGGCGACAATTCATGTGATTTAAGCTTCCTAGTCAACTGCTCGACTATTGTTTGGTGGAGATATGTGTCTTCCAACAGGGGTGGTTCCAGCTCTTCTGGTGATTCCAGTTCTTTGTGGGCGGCCTTTTCCTTTGGGTGGCATTTTCCTAAAAAATTATGGTAGTTGGTAATTTAATATGTATTTAATATAATAATATAACATTATATATAAACTTAATATAACCATATAATATTGTATTATAGATTTAACGTATACATATAAAACTAAAACACATAGACGTAATATATATTAATATAAAGTTAGATAATCTAATTATTCTCCCCAAATCCATTGCCAAACCCTGGTGAAGACGCTTTTCTTCTTTTTCTTTAGAATTTTTACTTTTGCTCTAATAGCCTGCATTTTAGTTTGCATATAATTAATATCTTGAGTTAGATGATCCGAAATCTCAGTCTGCTACTTTATAAAATCTTGATATCGTGCATCCACTTCCGGGTTACAGTTTATCTGTTTCGCTTTTCGAACTGACTCATCACGAGGATCATGATTAGGACTAGAAGGTGTTCTTGGTTGTACTGGATCTGCAATTAGTTCCCCAACTTCTGCTAACGATAGTTGTTGGGTTGATTTTCTAGAAGTGAAGCCAACACCACGTCGTGCTTTTTTTCTAGGGGTAACTATTGTGTGAATTTCCCCATATCCTGATATTAGATGGACGCGACCAGGCGGACGCAAGGTGATCTTGTTCTTAGCTGGATCATGGAGATGGAAACTCTAAAAGGCCTTCAGATGAACAGAACCTCAAACCTTCTTGTTAGCAATGCTTTACATGTTGCTGAAGGTTCAAGAACTCCCCAGTCCCAGTTGTTCTCGAACTACCCCCAACAGCCATCATCCTCTTCTTGGCCATACATCACATTCCCTAAGACACCCAGGTCTCAATAGGATCAACAAAATCCTTTCCAGGATAGTTGTACTTTTGTTTCAGGGAGTGCTTGATCGTTGATACAGTGCACTTGATTGACAAACACAAACAAATCCTACTGATAACACAAATATCAATGATATTTGTGTATAAAATAGATCAAACACTATAAAATATGGATGAACAAGATGAACACCTCAAGAACATTCGATAAAACCCTTGTTTGATCTATATTGATTTGCATAAGATATTGTTTGCATGGAAACCCTCAAACCTAGCTCATTCAAGCTTAACAACACTATAATAACTCTAGCTATATATAGTCTAATGACAATTAGACTTAATGAAAATTAGCCCCCTAGGCTATCATTAAAACATGATAATTATGAAATTACAATTAAGACACAAGCTAGACAAATAAAGATTAAATATATATTTTGTTGACAACAAAATATATATTAACTCTAAAACCCGTGTTCTTTGTATCTTCAACGACTCACTACTAATCATCATTCCGAACGTGTCGTCTTGACTTTGCGTTGACTTTTATTTTAATGTTGACTTTTGTTGGCTTTGTCTGCGTTGATAATATTAGACTATTTTTTAGACCCAACAATACTCCCCCATAGTCTATTATTATCAACGTCTTTCATCGTGATCAGCACCGATAAGACAACTATATAATGATCTTCAATCACCCTCTAGATTGATGATCTGGTACCGACAATCTTTCATCTTATAAGCTCCCTCCATTCTCCATCGATGAACAACTGACGAGACGGTATCTCGATCGCCATATCCGAACAACACTCGAGTGACTTCGAAATTTGTGCGTATGTAGCGACCAACTTCGATCGGCGAAATAGGTTTGCTAATAGCTTTAAGGTTAGTGTAAATAATGTTTAACGGTGGCCGTGTTGGTCCTTTTGATCGATTCAACAATGCACTTGATGCTTGACAATGATTTTCCACTGAATCAACACTTACAAACACAATAACGTAATGAATTCCATTGAATCTAAACAATAATAAGCAATAATAAAGGCTCAATGATATTGAAAATGAACTTCCAGCCACACACTCAATTGCAACAAAAAAATATTCTGTATTAGGGTTTTGCAAAAGGTTACCTACAAAGATAGAAAACTTACACTATATAAGTAACCTAGATTCACTGGCAGTTTCGCTAACTAGTGAAACTGCATGTCTAACTACTAGATTCACCCTGCAGCGAACTACAGATTCGCCGAGTGATCAGAAGCAGCTGACTCCAGGCGAAACTATAGTTTCGCTGAATTACAAAAATACATAAGAAAAACAAATTACAATAGAAAACTAACAATTAACCTATTACATAACAAAATAAACCTATTAACTAAAGTGAGTCCAACCTATGTAGATCATTAATTCTCCCCCCTAGGTTGGACCTCACTCTTGATCTTCTGGCTCTTCTCTTGCTCCTTCTTCAGCTTTATCAGATGTTTCTTGATCTGCTCCTGCTGCACTCTCCTCGCCCTTGCACTTGCCCTTGCGAACTGTCTTGTGAGATCCTGCATGTCCAACTTTAATTCGTCAGCTTTTGATACTTTCTCCGTGAGCTCCCTAACCTCTGCCCTTACTCCACGAGCTTTATTTTCCACGTTCATAAACAAACTGGCTTCTTTTCTTGTTTCAGCTCCAGCTCCAGCCTTGATATGATTTTCACATAGTATCACTAGGTCTTCATCATAAAAAGAAAATACCTCCATTGGATCAAACAGCTTAATCTCAGCACTACCTTTCAACCTAACGACTGCTTCCCCAGTATTGTTATCATAAAACCATTTTTCAAAATTTTGTAGTCTAGGGGGACGTAGATTGGGCACCCTTACTCTGTTAACGATTTTAGCTGGCTTCAGCTTTAACACAATCTTTCCTTTTCCGGTGGCCCAATCCAAGCCTTTCTTCGATCTTCTCCTCTCTGTCCTCATAAACCCAAAAGCTTAAAAATTGTCATTCATTCATGCTTTAATCTCCTTTTCCAACAACATCGCACATTCACTCAAGTGTGCATCCAATAATAGAATTTTAGACAGTCTCCTTAAGTCCCATCTTGGCAAGGTCTTGAAAGCCTTCCTTTTATGCATGTATGATATGTCACCGCCCATTCTTTTAATCATAAACATCTTCAATTCAGAATTATATTTCCAGCTCACAATTTTCTTATCAGATTTCTTCTTATTTGGTTCACTGATATTTTGGAATAGTGGTGTTAACTGTTATGGTTCCTTTTCTTTCACGAACCAGTCTTCTTTGCTCAATTCAAATACATCTCCTTCTTCAGAACCCCTTTGTGCCACATAAGTCATTGGGCGCTCCTCCACTTCAAGATATTCGGGTTCTGAGTCAGAGTTAACCAGTTCTTACTCATATTCTTCCTCTTCATGAATAAGTCTCTTCCCTATATCCTCCTTATTTCCTTCAGTAGTTTATTCTCTAAGCACCTTAACCCCCATAAAGTTTGTTTCTATATGAAATCCCAAATCAACAAATTCAGCCTCAACAATCACAGGCACCTCTCTCACATCACCTCCTTCATCAACTCTCTTCTCAGCTTCTGTCTCAACAACCTTTTGACCTCCATCACCACTTCCACTTGCACCACCTCCAACTGTACTTTCTTCTCCCCCCATTCCAGATGACTTTCCAACTTTCAGGATCGATTACTTAGATGTGTCGATCAGATCATCCAGCTCCTCTTGTGATATCTGGTTTGGGACACCAACTTTGCCCTTAAGCTCATTCACCTCCTTCAGTAGTCTTTTAATTAGTTTCTGGTCCATCATTATTACTTTCATACTCTCTATTTGCTCATCTTTCTTCTTTTCTCTCAACTCTTGATTGACCAACTTAGCTTTTATCATGCTCAGTTCATTGGCCAACAAAGCATTCACATTTCTAATGACATCTTGGTCCAATTCAGATCGGGAATCCCTCCTTTCTTCGAACACTAGCTGTTTATGCTTGGTTCTCCTTTCAATTTCATGAGCCGGTTCCCCTTGATCAGACTTCCTTTTGGACCTTCTTTCTCTTGGAGCCCGCAGATCCTCTTTAACCTCATCAATCTCAGCATCTAAATCATATTCTTTCTCCTTTGCATAGCTCTTTCTCTTCTTTATGGTTTCAGCTTGTTTATCTAGATTTTCCTCAGCATTTTTGTTTTCATTCTCAATTAGCCTTTTTATGTAGTTCCATCTCTCGGTTGGGTACATGTTTTCCGGTAAATAAGTTATTTACCACTGAAGTCGTGTCTAACTGCTGAGCAATCTGCAAATATTCTTGTATTCATCTGCATCAGCCTCTTAACTTCCCCATATCTTGGCAAATTGGGTTTCTCGTTATTAATGATCATCTGGATAAACCTTGGATATAACAGCCATTTGTCCTTCTTTAGAGCCATGACATTCTCAGTCATACAGTCAAATACTAATCTTGCAATATTGGCCTTTTGTACTTTATAGAATACAATCATGGCCTTAGCCCACTGTGCATTTAATCCATCTGATCCTCCCTTTCTATGATCCAAGCACATAATGAACACGTGAGCGATGTATCTCCATTCCTTGGACAAAAATGACTTTTTAATTTCCTTCTTTGACCCAAAAGATGGTCCTTCATGCCCGATGCTTTGATAAGCGTTAAGAACTTCACTATCAGTCATAGCAACCTCATCTCCACAATCTTCTTCTAACCTCAACACCCTTGCAACCGTCTTAGCACTAACAACTATATTCTCCCCAAGAACTCTTGAAGTAATTCTGTGTGGAGTAGATTCCATATCACATTCTGCATTTACCCAAAAATCTCTTATGTGAATGTCATAGATCGTTGATAAATGAGATATGGCATACTGAATGGGAGACTGCTTCAGCCATCTAAGACAATCTCTGAATCCAACAGTCTTCGAATTACTATGGTCTAATAAAGCCACTAGATTTGTCTTCTCATCGAACTTTAAGTTTGCCATGAACTGCAAAATATAGACATAGGTAAGTTAGATATTACAAAATAAAAATAAAAAATAAAAAAAATAAAAAATAGTTTCATTGTCATGGCGAAACTGTAGTTTTGCTAGGCACATCATGACAGCTTCGCTGAGGTTTGAAACTAAGTTCAATAGTTTCGCTAGCAAACAAAATTATAGTTTCGCCAGGCACATCTAATAGATTCGTTATTGATTGAACCTAAGTTTTGACCAATCAAAAGTGTACATTCGCTATAACTCAGCCCAAGACCATGAGTTTAAGCGATTCTACACTTTCGCTGAAGACAAACTTATGATTCAGACGACTGCGAAGTTGTAGGTTCGCTGAGTCCAACAGAACGAATTAGTTGCCGAGCGAATGTATAGTTTCGCTGGAATGATTCGAGCGAAACTGTCAAATAAGCTTGGACAACATAACAAGATAGATTCACCCACAATCAGTGAACTTTCATTCAGTTTCGCTGGTTAGTTTGGTAGATTCGCTGGACGAGTCAGGCGAACATCCGAACCAGCGAATCAATACCAAACCACAGATAAAGGATTGAAACCGCGATTAAACCATAGAAACAAGGTCGCAATGCCTAGCAGATAGATTAGAAACCAACAAACTAAATGGAAATGACACAAACGAGATCAATTAGGTTCGGAAACGAAGAAGCTAGGGTTTAGTTTCGCACAGAATTGTGTGAAACGAAGTTCACACTGTGCAATATATAGGTTGTAGTTTCGCTGGAAGCGAAACTATAGTTTCATTTGGCATCAAAAGAAATCATGTGTTCAGTGAACAGCGATACTGCCAGGTGAACCTATAGATTCGCTTGGCGAAACTGCCATCGAAACTGTAGTTTCGCTGAAACCTAAAACTTAAAAAAAATAAAGAAAATTTAAAAAAACAAAGAATTAAAATTAAAAAAATAAAATTTTGTATTTATAAAACCTCTATGGAAAACATTCTTCGTCCCACAACATCGACACAAAACAAAAATAAAACAAATAAGAAGGAAAAGTAAAAGGATATAAAGACTTCTTTTTCAAGAAGTTGATCCAGAGAGTCAAAGATTTTCGGGATTGCTGATATGTTTGTCCTTTTAAACCCATCCCTTCCACTTTTCAACAAGAAATCTGTAGCTATTTTATCATGTTTTGGATTCATTTGATAAACTCAGATGACTTGGATCCCGCAGATATTTAGCAAAGTACTAATCCTGTTCTTCATGGTTTATTGAGCAATATAATTCACTTTGCTTGAAAGCTTAAATATTTCAACAATGATTCTTAATTAAGAATCGTTGTCTTTATTTAGGGGACAGATGATAAGAGCACCAGGTCTATACTTTCGTATAACAGAGGAAATGATCATTTTATCTCGCTGATGAGAGCTTCAGGTCTATAGTTACGTATAACATAGAAGATCATCAGAATATGCTGATAAGAGCTCCAGGTCTATACTCACGTATAACAGAGTAGATCATCACTCCAGGTCAATGTTCACACATAGCAGTGGAGATAAGCATAAGATATGTCACCCATTTTATTTTAGTATTTTAGCATTAAAGCAAAGATTTGAAACTCTCAACCCATTTTAGACAAGGCCTTGTAGCTTTGTGCAGGCTGAGATATCATGAGGATAATCCTTGTCGTTGAGTTCTTAGACTTTAATTAAGCTACACGATCACTGTTTACTTTGATATCGGGCTGAGCCTATCATGCTATCCCAAACAATGCTATTGATTCTCTTTCAAACTTCCTTTTCCATGAAGTTCCTGAAAACATAAAAAAATAACCTTAGACAAAAAGTAAATTTTTATTTTCCCCTGAAATTTCTTTCTAGCAGCCACGAAATAAAAGAAATTTTCTTATCCTTTTTTTGTGTTTTTAATTTAAGCTGAAACAAACAAAATAAAGATGTGAAGACATATGGGACCTAAAAGTTTATCAGTAAAAATATAAACAAAAGGAAGAGTTATTTATAGAACAATACACATTATGATAAAAAAGAGGTTTTAAAAAGATATTAGACCCAGAATTGAGATCAATTCATAAAAACACGGTTTATCAAATGTTTTTGTGAAAAGATCGGCACGTTGATTTTTTGTGTCAATCGGAATAATATCTATAAAACCCTTTTCCTGAGCTTCTTGGATGGCATGAATTCTCGTTTCAATGTGCTTGGTACGAGTATGATGTATTGGATTTTTGGCAATCCCAATAGCAGCTTCATTATCACAGAAAAGTGGTGTATGAAGAAAAATTATCCCATAATCCATCATTTGATGTTATATCCATAGTACTTGGCAACAACAACTGGAGGCTGGGAGAAGAATCATCCATTTTGAATTTTTTGAGTAATTCCAGAACGTACTTTTCTTGATGAATCAAAATACCAGACTGCTTTTGTTCAACTTGTAATCCCAAGAAAAAGCATAACTCCCCTATCATGCTCATTTCGAAATGATCCTTCATGACCTCTTCAAATTCTCTGCATAGTTTCTCATATGCTAACCCGAAAATAATGTCATCAACGTACACTTGAACAATCAACATTTCACCATCAACTTCTTTCTTGAACAGAGTCATGTCTATTGAACCATGAGAGAAACCTTTACTCAGAAGATACTGTGTCAAAGTTTCATACCAGATCTGTGGGGCTTGATGTAGTCCATATAAGGATTTGTCAAGTTTATACAATTTGTCTGGAAAATCTGGATCCTCAAAACCTAGAGGTTGACAAACATAAATCTCCTCATCGATATTCCCATCATGTCCATTTGAAAAACTTTAAAGTTTTTGTGAGCCGTATGAGCAAGAAAGATTCTGATGGCTTTCAATACAAGCAAATGGAGCAAACACTTCAGTATAGTCAATTCTTTCCTCCTGAGCAAAACCCTAAACAACCAACCTGGATTTGTTTCGAATTATTACTCCCCGGTCATCTGGTTTGTTCCAGAATACCCATTTAGTACCAATAGGAAACTTGTTTGGAGGAAGATCAACTAATTGCCAAACTTTTAGTTTCCTAAACTACTGAAGCTCCATTTGCATAGATTCAACCCAACTTGGTTCTTGAAGTGCTGCTGAGACATTTTTGGGGATAGTTTGAGACAAGAAACAAGCATAGAGGCATTCATTTATCAATCCAGATTGACTCCATGTCCTCACTCCATCAGTAATTGAACTAATGATGTAATCATGTGGGTGGTCGTTTAAGGTTTTAAAATTAGTGTTAAGGGTTAACGGATTTGATGAAGATGAGAAGGTGTTTAATGATGGTTGGGAAGGCTGTGATAGGGAAGTGGGTTGTGAAGGTTGTGATAAGGAAGTGGGTGGTTGTGAAGGAGAAGGTGGTTGTGGTGGAGGTGTAGGTGGAACATCAAATGGAGGTTGAGGGTGATTTTCTATTGGTGGTTTTAGATGAGATGCATGTGGAAGAGGTTTATTTGGAGGTATTATTTCTACATTAGGATGAGGAACATCATCATCATCAAAGACTGAAAGATTGAAGGATTTGAAGACAGTATTTGAGTCATAGAACCATGCAGGATTAGATCCCATGTTTGGAGAATTTGACTCTTGCCAATCAACATAGAATGATTCCTGCATAATACGCGTTCTTTTGTTGTAGACCCGATATGCTTTTTGTGAGGAGGAATAGCCAACGAAGAAACATTCATCAAAAACTGCACTAAACTTTGACTTCTGAGCTTGAGTGTTTAGCAAGGTACATGACCAAACAAATGGGCAAAAGAAGTTAATCAATGGTTTTCGTTTATGCAGAAGCTCATAGGGAGTCTTCATTTTGTCTTTCATAATGAGAACCCTATTAAGTACATAATAAGCACAGTTGACAGCTTTAGCCTAGAAAATTATTGGAAGCTTTGACTCAATCAGCATAGTTCTTGCTGCTTCGATGAGTGTCCTATTCTTTCGCTGAGCAACACCGTTTTGTTGAGATGTCCTAGCAGCACTGAACTGTCTGAGAATCCCCTTGCTTGCATAAAATGAGTCAAAGATATGGTTCCTGAAGAAGGAGCAAGAGAAGAGCCAGAAGATCAAGAGTGAGGTCTAACCTAGGGGGAGAATTGATGATCTACATTGGTTGGACTCACTTTAGTTAATAGGTTTATTTTGTTATGTAATAGGTTAATTGTTAGTTTTCTATTGTAATATGGTTTTCTTATGTATTTTTGTATTCCAATGAAACTACGGGCGAAACTATAGTTTCGCCCGGAGTCAGCTGCTCTAATCACCCGGCGAATCTGTAGTTCGCTGCCAGGTGAATCTAGTAGTTAGACATGCAATTTTGCTAGTCAGCGAAACTACCAGCGAATCTAAGTTACTTATATATTGTAAGTTTTCTATCTTTGTAGGTAACCTTTTGCAAAACCCTAATACAGAATATTTTGTTATTGCAATTGAGTGTGTGGCTGGAAGTTCATTTTCAATATCATTGATCCTTTGTTATTGCTTATTATTGTTTAGATTCAATGGAATTCATTATGTTATTGTGTTTGTAAGTGTTGATTAAGTGGAAAATCATTGTCAAGCATCAAGTGCATTGTTGAATCGATCAAAAGGACCAACAGAACACTCTCGTGATTTTCAATTCTGCTTTGATGATCTAGAGTGTTTTAGCCTGATGATGTTGTGTAAATGGACATTGTCCAGCAGATGGCTCTTCTGACCTACAGGGCAAAGAAGTTCTTTAATAGAACTGGAAGGAAATTCCCTCAGAACCCAACCAATAGCAAATTTGGGTTTGACAAGTCAAAGGCCAAGTGCTACAACTGCAGCCAACTGGTCACTTTACAAGGGAATGCAAGGCTCCTAGATCTAATCATGTAGCATCTCAAGCCTCCCAACATCCTGCTACCCCAAAAGCTGTAGCCAAACCTACTGAACAACAGACTGCAGCTGTTGCTCAAGAAGTTGATTGGAGCTTCATGGTGCAAGATGTCACTCCTGCTCAAGCTCTCATGGCAGTCAGGTATATGAACATCTCTGTACTCCAGTATGTATTGTTAATGTTAAGTTGTATTGGGATTACAACATGGAGATTAAATTTGATATTAAGTCCTTAAACATATTAAATCTAATATTAAGAGAGCAGAATCTGACTACAAACTCAAAATTAAAGAGTTAGAGAAAACTATGTCCTCTTTAAAACATGAACATTCCAACTAGAGGGCTCAAATAAAAGATTTAATATCTAAGTTGACTAAGGCTCAAGTCCAGCAAGTAATAGCTGAGGCTAAAGAAAAGAAGTATGTCATTCAAGAACATAACTTCAACACCATCATTGCATCATCCTCCCACTCAAAGGTGTGTTATCAAAACAAAAGTGGGTTAGTAACCAATAAAATTGCTC
Organism: Flaveria sonorensis; assembly: GCA_025506505.1. NCBI lineage: Eukaryota > Viridiplantae > Streptophyta > Magnoliopsida > Asterales > Asteraceae > Flaveria > Flaveria sonorensis. The sequence goes on from CM046428.1 coordinate 19,655,514, forward strand.
CACCACACTCTTATGTGTGTATTAGGCAGCCACGATGTGGTACTAATAAGCAAGAGGTTCCAACTGCTGACCCACAACCCAATGAGCTAAATAATGATGCAACAATGGTGAACGCCACAAGGAAGGATAAGATTGAAAACCTCATCCCCATGGCTGTTGATCGACCCCTAACCACCAAAGCCAGAAAGAACAAATGCCAAGAAGGTGGTAGAGACTAAGTTGAAGATAGACTCAAGGCAAAAGGGTGTATTCAACTCAGCTGGATTCCAAGTGGTTGGAAGTTTTGATTCAGGAAAACAGTGTAGTACCAGCACTCCTCTCCAGCTGAAGGATCAAAAATTGAAAGGGAAGGCTGTTGAAGAAGAAAAGAAGTGCAAGAAACAACAGCCCTCATGCCCTATTAAGAATAACATTGAGTGCATAATCTGTGGTCTGCACAACCACATGGCTAATGAATGTTACTACATTCCAGCAATAACACATTATGAAACCAGTGTTAAGAAAGAAGGAGTCAAGGATGGTTTCACATTTGGACCTTACCATATGTCCAAGTGTTAAGGAAAGGAAACCTTGTTTTCGAAGCCAAGTTACTTTCAGAAGAAACTCATTCTTCCAAAAGGAAAATAGCTTCGGAAGACAAACTAAAGAACAAATAAAGAAATAAAAAGAATCCTTTGAAAGCATCCGAGAAGGAGACTGCTTTGGAAGAAAAGGTGGTGAACTTCTTCCGAGAAGAAAGATGCCTCAGAAGCAAGTCATGTTGCTCAAGCCTCATCAGGCTCATCTATATTGATCAACCAGAGGATGGAATGGAAGATCAGAAAAGATGCTGCAGCCCAAGCCTCTTCTTCACAAACCAAAATTGAACCCCCATGCATACATTTTGGTTCAATTATATCATCTACATTGGAAGAGCCTAAGACCAACAAGGCTTGGGTTTCCAATAATAACTAATCTTGTCACATGTCAAGGAACAAGTCTCTCCAACAACAACTTGAACATTTTAATGGAAGTCCTATTTAGTTTGGATGTGAAGCTGAAGGATACATTTCTGGTAGAGGTAGTGTGTCCAATGGTAAGTTAAAAGTTAACAAAGTAAATTTTGTCAAACAACTTGAACACAATCTCTTAAGTGTTTCTCAATTCTATGATCAAAAGCACCAAATGCTTTTCACAGAAAATAAGTGCATTATCCTTAAACCCATGATGACAATTCCTCAGGAATTGGTGCTTCTTAGATCTCCTAGTAAAAGGGATATGTATAAGCTGGATATGAACAATGGTTTCCTACTGGGTGAAGTATCATGCTTTCTTTCCAAAGCTAATGGTGATGAGTCAACTCTTTGGCATAAAAGAATGTCATGTTAATTTTAAAACCATGAATAAATTGGTTAAAAATAATTTGGTACATGGTGTGCCTAAAAAGGAGTTTTTCTGTAAAGAAATTTGTATTGCTTGTCTGAAAGGGATGCAACACAACGTCACTCACAAATCCAAAGAGGTTAACTCCATCGCCACCCGTTGTACTTATTACACATGGATCTTTTTGGTCCCACAAGTATAATGAGCATTGGAAGGTACATAGTGCCTTGTGATTGTTGATGATTTTACAAGATTTACATGGGTTTTCTTTCTAAGAACTAAAGATGAAACTGCTGAAACTTTAAAATCTTTTATTCTTAAAATTGAAAATTAGAAGGATTACAAGATAAAATCATTAGAAGTGATCAAGGGACTGAGTTTAAGAATCAAGTTCTTAACTCATTCTGTAACTTAAAGGGGATTACCAGACAATACAGTGCTCCTAAAACTCCTCAACAAAATAGTGTTGCTGAGAGGAGGAACATGACTCTTATTGAGGCTGCAAGAACCATGTTAGCTGATTTCAAGCTGCCTCTAACTTTCTGGGCAGAGGCAGTTAGCACTGCATGTTATGTGCAGAACAGGGTTCTCATTGTTAAGCCCCATGGTAAGATCCCTCATGAGCTATGGAACAAGAGGCCACCGTTCATTGGCTTTATTAGATCCTTTGGCAGTAGGTGTACCATACTTAACATAAAAGACAATTTAGGAAAATTTGCTAAAAAGTCGGATAATGCTATCTTTGTTGGATATTCCTCAACCTCTATTGCTTATAGAGTGTATAATATTAAAAATCAACAATTTGAGGAATCACCAAACATTTTTGTTAATGAGCACACTCCTTGTTTTAAGGGAAATGGTCCTGATCATATCTTCAATTTAGAATTATTTCCAAACTATTTTAAACCATCTTGTGAGAATGTTTTAGCTGGAACAGGAACTTAAAGTGACCTCTATAAAGATCAAATGTTTAAGTTACCCAAACCTATTCCCAGTTCTCCAAGAGGAATTGAAGAATAAGCTCCTACTACTGGAAGTCCTGAAAGCATGAACATTTTAGGAAATCATGGAGCTTCAACAAGTTGTCAGCCAACTGAGCCTCAAAACTCATTAGCTGACAACTCCAAAATTCAACACCAAGCTGATGAAGACAATAATCTGGAGGAACAGGCAACTGTTGATACTACTTCATAGCAAAATACCATTGATGTTATCATATATTCATTCAATCAGTCCTCATTGAATGAGTTTGAGACATCAGCTGGTCATGGTGTTCAAAATCTTGAGCATAACTTCTCAAACCTTGATCTATCTATGCAACTAGATATGATTCCTAGGTTCAGGAAACACACAATTTATCGAGCTAAGAACATCATTGGGGGTGTCTCAAAAGGTGTGAGAACAAGAAGTTAGACCCATAATAGGAATGTCTGCATGTACTCATGCTTTCTCTCTCTAATGGAACCCAAGAAGGTGGAAGAATCACTCAAGGACAACAATTGGGTTGAAGCAATGAAAGAGGAGTTGCTTCAGTTCAAGAGGCAAAAGGTATGGAACTTGTGTCCATTGCCACCTGGTCAAGTCCCCATTGGCACTAAGTGGGTGTCCAGAAACAAAAGATACGTTAGAGGTTTGATCATCAACAACAAAGCAAGACTTGTTATTCAAGGATACACATAGGAAGAAGGCATAGATTACACTGATGTCTTTGCACCTGTTGCAAGACTTAAGGCTGTGCGAATCTTCCTTGCTTTTGTATAATCCAAGAAGTTCACATTTTATCAACTTGATGTCAAATATGCATTTTTGTATGAGGATATTAATAGAGAAGTCTATCTGTACCAGCCACCCAGATTAGAAGACCCACAACACCCTAACTATATGTGCAAACTGGATAAAGCTCTTTATGGGTTGCATCAGGCACCTAGGCTATGGTATGAGACACTGTCTCAGTTTCTTCTGAAGAATGGATACACTAGAGGCACCATAGACAAAGCATTGTTCATAAAGAAGTCTGGGAAAGACATGTTGCTTGTTCAAGCCTATGTCGATGACATCATATATAGATCCTCAAATGACCAAATGTGTAAAGACTTTGAAGCCATTATGAGAAAGAAGTTTGAGATGAGTTCCCTAGGAAAGATGGATTTTTTCAATGGAATTCAAGTGAAGCAGATAGAAGAAGGGTTCTTCATCAATCAATCTAATTATGTCAAGGAAATCTTAGAGATATTGAGATAAAAGATTGTAAGCCAGCCAAGACACCTATACCCAGAAATCACAATCTGTGTCCTGATTCTGAGGGGGAGGATACTGATCAGCATCAATATAGGGAAATTATTGGATCTCTGATGTATCTCACCATAAGTAGACCTGATATTATGTTTGCAACTTGTATGTATGCAAGATATCACAGTACGCCAAAGGTGTCTCACCTAATTGCTACTAAGAGAATCCTTAGATACCTCAAAGGAGCTCCCAAACTGGGCCTCTGGTATCCCAAGAATAAGGATTTTAACCTTTATGGTTACACGGATAGTGATTATGGTGATTGCAACATCAATAAGAAATCTACATCAGGAGGATGTCAATTTCTTGGTGGAAGAATCATCTCCTAGCAATGCAAAAAGCACTCATATGTATCCACATCTACAGCTGAAGTTGAGTACATTGTTGCTGCAAGCTGCTATGCTCAACTGCTTTGGATTCAGAATCTGATGTTAGATTATGGTTTTAACTTGATGGAGACCCCTATCCACATAGATAACAAGAGTGCCACATCTATCACAGAAAATCCAGTCAAGCACTCCAAGACAAAGCATATTGAAATCAGGTACCATTTCATTCAAGATTTTCATGCGAAAAATTTAATCAAACTAATCAAAGTCAATTCAAATGAACAATATGCTGATTAATTCACTAAAGCCTTTGATGAACAAAGATTCAAGTATTTAATTATAGCTATTGGGATGATTAACATTAACTAGTCTTTCTCTTTTGAAAAACCTCTTTAAATATGCCTTGTCTATGCTATCTACATACAATCTAAGCCCTGTTACAAGAAGGTTTTCTTTAAAATTTTTCTAAGTATGAATTCTTTGGAAGAGAAATTTACTCCCGAAAGAGAACTTTATCTATCTTCTGAAGGCAAATTCCTCTGCATAAATATTCTCTTCTGTAGAGTTTTTAGCCTCGGAAGAACATTTAATCAAAGATTAAATCTACTTCTGAAGTTTACTAACTTCTTTTCTCAGAAGAAGACTGTACTCTCGAAAGCAAACATTTCATTGAGTCATGGTTTGCTTTCGGAAGTAAAAATGGCTTCGAAGACAATACTGAGGAACATAAGTGTTTTCTCTCGGAAGCAATTTTACCTTTAGAAGAAAACTTTTACTGTGTAATGAAAATCTTTGGGCCCCACTATGTAAAAAGTAAGATTTTATTGATGATTGTTGAAATATTTTAAATGGTTTATCTTGCCGCCCCTATCAAATAGAAACCCAAACGGTCCTTTCACCTTATCGGTTTGGCTTTTTAACCCGTATTTAAAAACTTCGGACTCTCTTTCTTTACATTCTTAACCACTACAAAAGCCCTAAATTTCCATTACCTTTTTCACTCACTCTCAAATTCGTTCACTCAAACAGTACTCCTATAACAATGGCCTTGAATCCTCAACATAACCAGGTCGCCATCCTTGATTCTTCAAAGGATGTCGATTTTGCCCGTATTGTTGAATTTCTGTCACAATCGACATACTTCACTGCCTTCACTGTTAACCCACCATCTATTCAAACCATATGGCTGAATTCTGGGCCAATGGTCAAAGCGAGACGATTAACCATGAAAGGGTCATCAGATCGAGGATCTGCGGGCAGGAGATCACAATAACTGAATCAACCATCAGGGAGCATTTGGAGCTTCATGATGAGGGCACCCATACTGAATTCCCCAAATATGAGTTGGAGAATACCTATATTCAGATGGGATATGGTGGCAATATAAGCAAGTCTACCATCTATAAGTTTAACTTCACATACAAATGGATGTTCTTGTTGCACATCATCCTGCACTGCCTATCCAACAAGTCTAGGGGATGGGATCAAATCTCATATGATTTGGGCTGCCTAGTCTATGGGTTGGTAAAGGGCCTACGCTTCAATTACTCAAAATTTGTGTTGAATAACTTAATAGGCAATCTCACCCGGGATCTATTCTACATGTATCCCCGGTTCATTTAGCATATAATCAATTGTAAGCTAGACAAAGATAGACTACAATATGTAGATGTTCTACTGGTCTATTACTTAAGGCCTGGTATCTTCAAAACTATGAAGAAGGTGTCCACCAACTTCACTGGAAGATTCACTGATCTTCTTCCAGGTATGCTTGAGTCAACGGCTCCTGGTGACATTACTGCAAGCCCAGCAGGTGATAAACCCACACCAGACACCACCACTCTAATGCCAATTACTTCTTCTCACTCAATCAAGATTACCTACACAAGATTCCCTAAACAAACCCCTGATCAATCTACTCTGCTTGATCAGGTCTCCTCTATTCAAACCAAAAGGCTAGAGTGCAACTTAGGGCTCCCACTTAGCTAGAGGTCTAACCATCCTCCACCATTGACCTTAATGTCAGCATTGAGTCTCCTCAGTCTCAACCTAACGAGCCTACAACCCAAGCTATTAGCCCTTAGAGTGAGCCTTAACACTCCCCTGAGCAGCCAAAAAGGGACCACCACATCATTGGCTCCACTCCTATTGTAGAGGAGCCATTAGGTGCTAACCAAGGTCCCAGGTCACTATATATAACTTATCTATCCTTTATTGACCTATTAACCTGACCTGATAAGGACATAATGTTCCATCTGGCGATGATGTTGATCTACCACACCATTTTCAAGATCAACTGAGCCCCAGGGAACCTCTAATGTCTACCCCATATCATCTAAACCTAACTAAGGTTAGTCAAACTGGTGTAGAGGTGACTCTTAGGACAGTGGTAACATCAGTGATACTCTTTGGCAACCTTGCTAATTGATGCCTCTAAAAAGACATCACTAAGCAAGGGTATCCATGGCGCCATGAAAGCACTACTGGTGGTGATGATGAACATACTAGGTATGTTATCTCATCTCCAATTGGTTCTTCAAAAGAAGATGAGGGTAGTCTGAAACACATTATCAGAGACCTGCTTTCTACAGTCTCAAAACATGAATTAAAGGTTAAGACTTTAGAGGATAGGTCTGCCACTCAGCAACTTGAGATTGAACATCTTAAGGCTCAACTAGCTGAGGCACAGATTGAGAAGTCTGTTTGGCATGCACATACTCAAGTTTCTTTAAGTTCTTCCTATAGCTCATCCACTTCTCAAGATGATGCTACCATAAAGGGGGTGAATGTACAGGAACAAAGACATATGGAACCTAGCCTTTCCATCACAACAACTTCATTTGATGCCATATCTTCTTTCTATCCTACCAACAACACCCTGTAACCATCTTCCCTCAACCAGCTCCCATTACTATTCAAGTGGACCCAAGGATGCTTATCGACCTCAACAGATATTTAACCATATTTCTGATAAGCTCATCCCTTAAACAACCTTCCCCTGATCTAATCGTTGCCTACTTTGGAGCTAAAGAGCTTCAAAGGCTGAGTGCACCACCTATCTCTGAAGAGGAAGTTGTTCAACCTAAGGTCTCTATTGAACCTGAGATTAACTTCAAAGGGGATATACAGACTCATGGCCCAGCAACCAATTTAGAAGGGATGGGTAGTGTAGTTCAAGTTTCATCCGAAGCAGAAATCCAAGCTACAGAGGAATTATTGAACTGTCTTCATTGTCAGATGATCTGTTCATCATAGAGGCCATTCTTGACCTAGCCTCTGAGGTAAATAGTGAGGACTTCCTTACAACCCCTCTACCTCAAACACCATAAGTCCAACCCACTCTCCCCAACTTGAATCCTCTAAACCTGAGTCTATAAAGGTTGAATTTTCCTCTCATCCTAAGGAGAAGAGGAAGCTCACTGCTGAGGAGCTTCTAGAGAAGTAAAGGTTGGAAAAGCTCAAAAAGAAGGGAAGAAATTGGAAAAGGTGATGTTTAAGGTGGTATAGGGCAACAGCATGGAGGTTTTGGTTGAGTTCTAGAGAGAGAAATTGTATGTATGTGTGGTTATGTAGAGTGAGAAAGAAGGAGCCGAGACTTGGTGTTGGGGTTTTGGTGGTGATGTTGCGTACGTGTTCGGTGATAGGTAACAGGGTGAGGGGGTGGTGTGAGGGTGGTGCTCGATTGTGATAGTAATTAAAGAGAGTGTGTGTATATATAAGTGATTATATAAAGAGAGATAGAGATGGAGAGGGGGTTACCTTGGAGGTGGCGTTGTGACCAATTGGTTGTGGTGATGGAGTGGTGCAGTAGGTGACAAGAAGGCTTTGGGTGGCTACGAGTGTTGTAAGGTAGAGGATCTTTGGGTATATATATACATAGGATGTAGGTATGCATGGATAGAGTTTACATAAACAATTTAGTAAAATTTGGTTGGAGAATTAACGGCGGTAAAGTCATGATAACACTTGTTGATCAGGTGGTAAATGGAAAAATGGTTTTGGGTTTTGAGTTTGCTGTGGTGTACGCTTGCATGTAGTATTCAACTTCAATAATTATCTTGATTTATTCTTTTATTCTAGTTTGATTAAAGAAATCTTAGTTAGTTATTTTTGGTAATCTGGGTAGGTAACATAAGAGTGATTATTTAGTTTTAATTTAGTAGATTTTGATTAGAATTGATTTAGGTTAGTTTAACAAAGTGTTAAGATTAGGTTTTATAAGAGTTTTAGGTTAGAGTGGAGTTGTTAGTAAAGGTTATTAATCCATCTTTTGGGTTTCATGAGTATGCATGTTTAATGAACATTCTTACGGTTAGATGAGGGGAGCAAAATCTAATGGTAGTAACTTAACAAAATAATAGTTTAAAATATTAACCTGGTCTTTTAGAGTTGTTATATGTGTACCCTTGTACCACAAGTCTGGCTTTGTTCTTGATAACAATACCCCTATCATCCTTGTTATTTTGGAATACCCATTTGGTCCTTGTTACAGTCTTCCTAATAGAAAGTGCACATAGTTTCCAAACCTTTGGTCTAGCAAATTAAAGCACCTTCTCTTGCATAGCTTTTACCTAGCTGTTGTCTCTTAAGACCTCATCAAATTTTTTTGGTTCTAGTTGAGAAAGAAAGCATGAGAACATACAAATATTTAGTTCATTCACCTGCTTCTTGACTTGACCACCAGCATCTAAATTGCCAATGACATTCTCAACTAGATGCTTTTTATGAATTCTTAGTCTTGGGATTACTTAAAGTCGCTAAGATAGATCCAAGTTGGAAAATTTTGTTTCAGGAAGTTTTGCAGATGGATTGACTTGTTCAATTACTGAATTGACTCTATCTTCAGCAATTGTCATTCTAGGTTCCTTGTCAAGAGATTCTCTAGTACCATAATGATAATGAGACTCTTCATATGATGAGTCATAATGAGCAAGTGATGGATGACCCACAATGTTTGTGGTAGTAGCATCTGCTTCTATTGGATGTGGCTTAACCGTATCAACAGATGACCTGTTGTGACTGAGCCCCTGTGGTAGATCTACCTTGGGTTCTATAGTACTTGGGACTTGTATGTCTACTGACCTATTAAGAGGGTCTCCTAAAACATTCTCAATCATATGGTTAAATGCATTTGTGAATCCATTTAGATCAAACATCCAGCTTGGGGTATTTCTAATAGTATTTGAGGAATTTTCATTAAATATGACATTTTCAGATTTCTTAATAGTGTGGTCCACTTTGTTGAATATTCTGTAAGCTTTAGCTTGGGATGAGTATTCTACAAAGAATCCATCTACTGATTTCTCAACAAACTTGGATAAATGAGCTTTGGTATTTAGAAGGGTGTATGGACATCCAAAAGGTCTTAGGAACCCTACGAATGGTCTTCTCTTACGCAATAATTCATAAGTGGTTTCTCCATATGTCTTGATTATCAACACCCTGTTCTGAACATAGCACATAGTGTTTAGAGTCAGACAGCATGGTCCTTGCAACCGCAATAAGTGCCCTATATCTCCTCTTAGGGTCTTCGTTTTGTTGAGGAGTTCTAGGAGCACTCTATTGCCTTGCAATACCTTTGGATTCACAAAAAGAATTAAGAGCATGGTTTTTGAATTCAGTGCATTGATCACATCTAATTATTTTAACCTTTTAATCAATTTGATTCTCAACTTTTATAATAAACAATTTCAAAACTTCAGCAGTTTCATCTTTAGTTTCCAAAAAGAAAACCGAAGTGAATTTTGTAAAATCATCTATTACTATTTTATTACCAAACAATATGATTTTCTTCACAAACTCTTTACACTGTTGGCACAAATAAGTCCATGTGTAACAGATGTAGAGAAGTTGTGACTGAATTTAATTATTTGGACTTATGAGAAGATCTACGTTGCTTTTCTTTTTTACAGGGAAAACAGTGGTCAGCACATGCAAACTCTTTGTTCGACGGTCCTATGACTAACCCATTCCGAACTAGTTTATTTTTGTTTTTGAGATTTACATGTGCCAATCTTCTATGCCAAAGGAATGACTTATGTAGTGAAGCTTTGAAAAGGAAACATGATACATTTTCTGAAGGTGATGCATTATGCATGTTAAGCATGTAGATATTGTCCTTTCTGGGAGCTCTTAATAGTATTTTGTCATTTGGAATTTCAAACCCAGGTGATAGGACAATACATCCATGCTATGTGAAAAGAATGTTATGTTTTGGTAAGACAGCTTAGACAAACTTAGCAAATTATAATTTAACTCTTTCATATAGTTCACCTTGTCAAAGCTTACATTGCCATTACTGACTGTCCCCCTGCTAGTAATGTATCCTCCTTTTTATCACTTCTAAAGGCAACAGATCCATTTTCATATGGTTCTAGATTCAACAGGTTGATCTGTCACCTGTCATGTGCCGAGAGCATCCATTATCCACAATCCACAAGTTAGTTTTGGTTGGCGGATGATCCTACATATAAACAAATTTTTTAGTGATAAATGGGGACCCAAGCCTATTTTTTCAGGGTCGTCCATTTTTTAGTAGTTTTTTTATCAAGGGTAAGTGCTGAAGGGGTGGTTTTTGGTTTTAGGTCATCTAAGGATTCAGCATATATCTTTAGTTTCCAGGTTCTTCTTTAGACTTTACATGATACTTTGACATCATCCTTCTTCTTACAACCTTTTAAAGCTTTTAGAGATGTTAAAGGGTTCTCCAAAGTCATCTTCTTATTTTGATTTGTAGCTGCTGACTTATTCAGCAGATCCTTCAGATTTGCCTTGAAATCGGCTCTTGAGGATCTTGACTTCCAAACAGTTTTGTAACTACCATCTTTTCTTTTTTATGGTTGTTTGACGACTACAGACTTCCTTGAGGATTTATGCTTATTGGGATTTTTTATGAAGTGTGCTAGATGATTGTATTGATAGTCTTTTGCAAAGTGATTGTCTTTCTCACACATTAGGCATATGATTTTCATCTGCTTCTTTGCTGACTTCATCATCTGGCTGATTTCTTGTAACTCCTTCATCTTTTCATTATGGTTAGCATAGGTGGTTAGCTCTAACTTCTTCTTTGGGAACCTTTTGCTATGGATTTCTACTACTTCAAAAATGAACTTTTGAATATAAGGTTGGGGTCTCACTTATGAAGAATTTGAGGTTCCTGCATAGCAACTTCTGTTGTGGTTCTTGTTGCAGCTATGCTATGAATGAAGCTTTTTCTTGATGGATGATTTTGACTCAGTAGGCAACTGGTTGACCTCGGAGGATGTCTTCTCTTTCACAAACTCCATCTTTTGAATCCCACTATTTTTTATTTTTCCTTGCGTTCTTTTCTCTTCTCCCCTTCCTCCTTTTCTCTTTTCTCCTTGTCCTTCTTTTCTCTTTTCACTTCCTCTTCTTCAACTTTCTCAACTACTCCATCTTTTTTTTCCTTCTCTGTTGCCTCAATCTCTTCAACAAATGCCTTGTATAGATAGGTTTGATGTATACTTTCTTCTTTTCCTCAAGATTGCACTTAGGAGTATATGTGAGATTATATGTCATTGCTGTTTCCATAAGATTATACCCTAAACCTGTCTTGGTTTGATAAAACTTTTGGGAGTTTTCGGTAAAGGCAAGTAACTTTTAAAACTTTTCAGTTTGAACATTGTATTTATCTGCATATGTTGACCCACCGCCCCTAGGGCCACTCTTAGAGGATTATCTTCTTATCATAGCGAGTACTTTATCTAAGGAGACTCGTTAAAACAAACTCATGGCCTAGTTCAGGTATGAACCTACAAGTGGCTTAGAAATGAAATGTTCCAAATGTTCCTGCCTAGTAGTAAGCGACCCGCTAAAAGCAACCAAAATATTCCTTGGCGAGGAACGACCGTTAATGGACACCCACCATCACTAGTTTTAGCTATTGCCAAATCACATTGTGCTGATATCAATCTGCTAAAGAGATCATCAATTTAGGTCTCTAGGTTAGTTTGCTCATGTTTTAGTTGTGAAACAATCTTTTTTAGCTCTATTATCTTTTTTTCAGCCTGATCATTTGTCTTAAAATTAGTTTTAAGAAGATTGATTGATATAACATCCTTCATGAGATCCAAATTGTGATTTCTGTACAAGTTAACCATAGAATAAATATTATATTTAGAATGTACAGCAAGACAGACAATCTGGACATCAGAGTTAGACAGATTCAGTACTATGATGTCTGTACAGACAGTTTTGTCTTGTGTAACAGTTGATCAGCAACTCATGGAGTTAAGTTTTGACCGGCAGTAGTTGATCGGTAGTTTTTCAGTTGAATGCTGATCGACAGTCATTCAACATATGTGATTCGACAGTTGATTCAGTACTTGGCAGAATTCGGCAGTTCGTGGCTAGTGCTGAACTCCTGAGTTTTTGGTAGCTTCATCCTCTTCATATATATATATAAACCATGTTATAAATGAAAACCATAAAAACTAGGGGTTACATATATGTAAGTACGTGTTACAAAGTATACAACTAAGAGTTATGTATATGTAGAAATTATGTATGTGTAAGTGCATGTTACCAAATGTACAACTAAGAGTTACGTACATATAACTCATACAAGTTACGTATAGGTAAGTCGTTTTGCTATGATCGTCGTTCCTTGTTGTTTAAATTAAAAAATATATAATGACCTCAAAAAATAAGGTTGAAATTTACTCAAATATACTTTAAATAATTCAAAAGTTAAAATAATTATAAATTATGTGATTAGGTAGTGGTGGTATTCATGATTGTAAAATTATAAACTGTGAAAACCACCACTATGTAATCATATAATTTATAATTGATTTAACTTTTAAATTATTTAAAGTATATTTGAGTAAACTTCAATCTTATTTTTTGAGGTCATTATATATTATTTAATTCAAACTCGAAGGAACGACATTGATGTCAAAACAACTTATATATACGAAACTTTTATGTGTTACATGTACGTAATTTTAGTTGTACACTTGGTAACACGTACTTACATATACATATTGTTAGAGTCTAGAAGATTAACATTTTGTCATTATGTTGTTTATTGTCACAGTATAGGGACTTATTTGTAAATATATGAACTTTTGTTTCTTGATAGTATAAATAGGATATTTTATGTATGTGCAAGGAGGATAGAGAATCTAGACATCTAGATAAGAGAGATCTAAGAAACAGTTAGAGCTAGTTGAACGAACTGTAACCCTTACACATTGTATCCTGTGCATTTTCTATTAACGAAATCTATGAATTTTTTGATGTAATTGCATGTGTTTGATTACTTTGTGTTTGAATTGACCATTGCATTACGATATCATCACAGATTCGATCCTTTGAACTGATCAATTGGTATCAAAGCCTTCGGTTCAGTGATCAGAGCTTATCGACATTTTGAGCTCTTTGAATCATTTGAAATCTATGATTGATTGCAATTTGATCAATTAATTGTTGTTTTTAGTTGTATTTCATCCATAGAAACATGATTTGAATCACAATTTTGTGTTCAATTCGTTCAAAACTGAGAAATTGATCGAATTAGTGTTCGAACTTTGTTCATATATTCGGACTGAAATTCAATCAGAATACTGATTTGTTGTTGTTGTTTGATCAAATTGAGGATTAAGGATTGTTAATCGACCTAATTACTACCTAATTGGAAGTTTTTAGATCAATTAATCAAGTTTTGAAGATTTTCATAAGATCCGAGTTTGTTGAAGCTGATGAATTAGGCGTATTATGGTTGAAAACTGCTGAAAATTGTCCAAGTATCTAGGCGCATCAACACTATTTGGGCATTTTAGTTCTGTTCAGACGTTTCAGATCAGGCGTTTGACCACTGTTGAGACGTTTTGAGACTGTTTGGACACTTGGTGACTTTGCAGAAACAAAGTATCTTGGCGCATCAACACTATTTAGGCGTTTTAGTTCTGTTCAGATGTTTCAGATCAGGTGTTTGACCACTGTTGAGATGTTTTGAGACTTTTTGGACACTTGATGACTTTGTAGAAACAAAGTAATTCTAGGTGCATATAAATTGTTTAGGCGCATTAGAACTGTGTGGACGTTTAACACCCAGGCGTTTAACCACTGTTTGGCCACATTTCCACTGTTTAAGCGTATTTCAGTTGGGCGTTTTTAGAATTCTACTAAGGGATTCCCTTGGCGTTTCTGCTTCAAAGACAGGTGTTTGAGAACTGTGTAGGCGTTTCACCACTGTGTAGGCACTTGTCAACTATTCAGAGCATCAGCTTTCAGACTTATCAGTTTACACTTAGAAATTTTTTCAGAAACTAAAATCCAAAAATATTTTCATTTCATAGTTTTTATTTCAAAACTTAAAAACAAAAAAAATCAGTCACTTTCTTAAATTCAAAATAAGTTTGAAGATTCTGAGAACAGGGCTCCAAAGCTAAAGAACAGGCTGACTTCAAGAACTTGTCGCTTAGACTAAAGCATCATCTAAATTCTATTGACACTGACTTGTGGAAGTCAACAGAGAAAGGACCTCATATCCCAATTACATCTGATGGTCCTGATTAAGAATTTGTTTAAACAAAGACTCTCAAGAACCTTATCCTGAGAATGGTCTGCAAGGTGATGACTTAAGAACGTGAAGAATGATATCAAAGCTTATTCATTGATGTGTAAAGGATTACCATTGGAAGTCTTAACTAGAATTGATGGTTATCAAACTGGGTACACTATGTACAAAGCTTTGAAAATCATATGTGAAGGATGTAAAGAGATACGAGATCTTAAAAAGCAGAAACTTAAGAGATAGTTAGAGTTGTTTGAGCATATTTCTGGGGAAACAATAAATCAAATGATAAACAGATTTGTGCAACTAAATACTGAGATGTCAACGACTGGTATTAAAAATGATCTAAAAGATCTAAATTTTAGACTTCTCAATGCTCTTCCATCTTCATGGAAACAAACAGTTACACTGTTAAAGCAAACTGAAAAGTTTCCTATGGATCTAGATCTTTTGATTGCCAAGATTGAATTAGTTGAGATTGATGAGAGCTCCAGAAACAATGATAGAGCTGCTTCAATGTCTCAGTATAAGTATGTTGCATCTCCAGCTAATACAGTGGAGAATGCTTTTCTGGAAAAAGATGATAAATCTCCAGATGAAGAGGGTGATTTGTTCGTCGGGGCTGGTTTCTTTACAGATTCTTCTTACACAAGTGCTCCTGTTTATGCAACTCAACCTCAATCTCAGTCTCCTCCTAAAACTCAAACTCCTATACCTCAAACTGAGACTCCATCTTCTAACTCTACTAAAACTAGCAAAGTTAAAGATGTTATTAACATCCTATTACAGGATGATGAGTCTAAATCTGCTTTTACTGCTTTTATGGCAAGTTTTCAAGCTTATCAAGGTAGTCATTTAACACAATTAGATCTTGTTTTGTAGGATTTGTTTGAGATGGATCCAGATGATGTGAAAGAGATGGACTTGAACTGGCAGATAGTGATGATTGCTTATAGAACCTAGAAACACTCATATGTTAATAGGAACTACAAGCCAAGTTCTAACAAAGCTGTTGGCTTCGAAAAATCACAGTCAAGGTGTTTCAACTGTAATAGCTATGGTCATTTCTCAAGAGAATGTAAAGCTCCCAGAAACCAAGGAGGAAATGGTCAAGCAGGTTCTAGCAGTCAAAGATATCATCAGTAGTCTCAGAAGACATTTTAAAAGCCTTATCAGAGTCTTCCTATGCCAGAACTTAAAGATAAATCAAAAGCATCTGAAGAGCCAAAGAAAGCTCTAGTTGTTAGCATTAAGGATGGATATGACTGGAGTGCTTATGCTGAACAATTTACAACTGATCTAACCTCTAGTTTATCTCTTGTTGTAGAAATTCAAACTGAAGATTGGTCAGAAGACAGTGATCCTAAGGCTGATGGTAACTTAGAAAATGAAGAAGAAGAGTATGACTGGAGTGATAAATCTGATCCTAAAGAGGATTCAGAAGAAGTTGCACTAATGGCACAGTCAGATCAACCAAAGGTTGAAAATTCATTTTCTAACTCTAAGACTTCTTTATCAAAATATCCTGAAATTCTAGTTGGAGTAAGAGAAAAAATGTGCACTAAAGCTTACTTTGAACAAGTAGAGTACTACAGAACTTATTCATATAAAATATGTGACAAGCTCAAACAAGAGGAAGTAATGCATAACAAACATAAAAACGATCACAAATATCTGATGAAAAGATCCTCTCTCTACAAACATCATGGAATAAAACTTTAAAAGAACTGGAAATTGTTACAAAACAACTTGAAGAAATGACAAAGAATTTAGAAGAAGAGAAAATAGCACATGCTACAACATAGGTTGATCTTGCAAAAGTTAAAAGTTCAAAAACAATTTTAGAACAACTGGTAAGTGAGAGAAAAGACAAACAAAAAGCAGGTTTAGGTTTTACACATGAACCAATGCCTGAATCCATCACAAACATGTTACTAGAAAACTTCAACACGCATGATCATTCACCTGAAAACAAAGCTAAGCTAAGAACATTCCAAAATAAGAAAATGAATTCTGAGAGTGATGAAAAGAAAACGAATGTTGAGATATTTGAGGAACATGATTCTGAAAAGATTAAAAATGGTCACCCAGTGAAAATTAAATCTTATGAACCACGACCAAAGACTAAGAAAATTTTTGTTCCAAAAGAGTCTGTTGTCGAAGAAATAAGTGAAAGGATGACCATCAAAACTCTAATAATAAAGAGAAAGCAAAGCTAGATGAAATAACATCTGAAGATTCATTTTCTTATGAATTAAATAATCCAGAATTTATAAAATGGCAAAAAGAACAAAAGAATAAAGAAAATAAAATAGAATCTTCACATGAATATGTTCAATCTGAAATCAAACAAAGATCATCGAGATTAGAAATCAAAGACGAAGAAAGAAAAATACTAAAGCTAAATCAACACAGAATGCAATTCAAAATAGTCAAATCAAAAGAACAAATCAATCAAATCAGCTTAAACCTATGACATTTGTATCTGCAGGTATTTTTGACATGAACAAAATTCCAGAAATCAAATCTAATACAAAGAACAAATCCAACTCTGATCTGAAAACAGGTTCAGATTCTAAGTCTTCCGCTGTCAATAAACGATTTGTATCTAAGGAGTCGAGGAATGATGTTAATGTTAAAAAATCTAAACTCAAATTTCAAAAGAACAAATTCACAAATTAAAAACAACAGATTAATTTTCAACTCCTAAATCCAAACAAGGATCAAATGTGGCATCCACATCTAAAGTTAAACAAAAATTGTTTAAATTTTAAAGGTACTGTGAAATCTGTGATATGTACAATCATAAAACTAAAGAATGTTTCTTTAACAGGTACTGTCATATATGTGATATGAAAAACCATTCAATAGATGATTGTTATTTCAACAAATATTGTACCTATTATGATGAAAGAACTCACAAAACTGAGAATTGCTACTTCAGAAAGAACTCGGCGAGGAATGGATATGTTAATCCATAGTTAAGAAATGGGTATGTCAATCCACAATTTAAAAGAAATCAAAGTGTTGGTTTTCAAAGATTGACAAAACAACCTTCCTTAGGCTTAGGATCTTTTCGAAGAAATGATTCTGTTTATGATAATTCTTATGCTGCAAAACAAAGACAGTACAATCAAGGAAAATTTGTTCCACGATCTGTGAGAATGAATGGTGGGAAGCTTGGTCAACAAAATTGTTTGTCTGATGGTTTGAAATATCTTGATATGATCTTGAAAAACGTTAAAATGCTTTAAGGACAAAACAAATCAAAGATAATCAAAATTTTGTAAGAAACGGAATTGATAAATTTGTCAATAATAAGCCAGATATGAAAAAAGCTTCACTTTAAACAGTTTACCATTGTTGATAAATTTGGCAAGCCCAAGACCATCTCAGCTTGGGTTGATAACTCAACTTAGTTCTTTCTGAAATGCAAGTGGTATGTGGATAGTGGGTGTAGCCAGCATATGACAGGAAACCATGCCTTGCTTCAAGAATTTAAGTTAAAGGATGGTACACATGTTGCTTTTGGAGGTGATGTAGGAGGAAAAATAACAGGCGAAGGAACTGTATCCAATAGGATTATCAACTTTGATAAAGTCAACTATTGCTCACAGTTGAACTTTAATCTTTTAAGTGTTTCCTAAATTTGTGACAAATCTTACTCAGTTCTTTTTGATGATTCATTTTGTTATATTTTGAAGCCAGGTTTTCAGATTAGCAAAAAATGAGTAGTTGTTAAAGCTGTTCGAGATCGAGATGTATACAAGTTAGATATGTCCCAAGTCGATCCATCTACAGAAACAACATGCCTAATTGCTCAAGCATCAAATGACAAAAGTCAGCTTTGCATAGATGTCTCGGGCATTCCAATTTCAAGAACATGAACAAGCTTGTGTAAGGAAATCATGTTGTAGGTCTTCCAATAAAGAAGTTTGCCACAACTGATCTCTGCTCAGCATGTTTAAAAGGAAAGCAACACAGAGCATCTTATAAGCCCAAGCAGATAAACTCAAATCCAAACCTCTTAAGATGTTGCATATGGACCTATTCGAACCAACAATGTTCGGAGTATTGGAAAGAAATCTGATTGTTTAGTTATCATTGATGACTTTACAAGATTTTCTTGGGTTTTCTTTTTGCATGCTAAATCAGAAATGGCTGAATTATTAAAAGAATGTATCATTAAAGTAGAATATCAATTAGAACAAAAGGTCAAAATAATTAGAAGTGATAATGGAACGGAATTTAAAAATGCTAATATTGACATGTTTTGTGCAGAAAAAGGTATTGCTCGTTAGTTCAGTGCTCCTTGAACTCCATAACAAAATGGAGTTGCTGAAAGGAAAAACAAAACTTTGATTGAAGCAGCAAGGTCTATGTTAGCAAATGCCAAAATTCCAATCACTTTCTTGGATGAAGCTATATCCACTGCGTGTTTTGTGCAGAATTGTTCATTGATTGTGAAAGATAAACAGAAAACTCCTTATGAGTTGTTGTTTGGCAGGAAACCTAATATAGATTTTTTAAATCTTTTGGTTGTCCAGTTTTGATTTTAAATTAAAGTGATCAGCTAGGAAAATTTGATTCAAAATCTGATGAAGGATTTTTCGTTGGATATTCGTCGGTTTCAAATTCCTATAGAGTTTATTACTCTAGGACAAATGTTATCCTTGAAACATTCAACGTTAAATTTCTTGAAAATTCTTTTCCATCAGTTGCAAATGGTCCAGCTTGGCTATTTGATTTAGATTCATTTCAAACTCTTTTCATTCTAACTTGTTTGAATTTACAGGTGAGAAGAAAAATCAAGCAGGAAATCTCGGTTCTTTCAGCGATGATTCTGATTCTGATGATATGGATGACTCAAGCCCAGATTATCCATTTTTCTCATTTGTTAGAGATCCTATATTTTGGCCTCAACAAGCTCAAGAGCATCTCTTTTCAGAAAATTCAAATGTTTCACAACCTTTTCTAATGATGGTTCTGAAATTATACAACCTGAGTCTGGAACGTCATCAGTTTCTGGTGATGTAGTTGGTACTGATAATCTTGATTATTTTATCAACTCACCGACTCAAGTTTCTAATTTCAATCCATATTCTTCGAACTTATTGCATCAGCTTTATGACTTGAACCAATCTAATCTAGATGTTCATGTTCAAGTGAATGAGATTCCAACATCTCGTGTTCACATAAACCATCCAACATCTCAGATTATAAGTCCATTGAATGAGAGAACAACAAGAAGTCATTCAGAACAAGCAAATCTCTGCTTATAGTTGTGTTTTCTATCTCAATTTGTTCCTAAAAACGACACCGAAGTGTTAAAGGACAATAGTTGGATTGAAGCAATGCAAGAAGAATTATTGCAATTTTATAAACAAGAAGTATGGAAGTTTGTGGATTTACCTGAAGGAGAAAATTTCATAGGCACAAAATGGTTGTTTAGAAACAAAATAGACGATCGAGAAATTGTTGTTCGCAACAAAGCGAGACTCGTTGCACAAGGCTACACCCAAGAAGAAGGAATAGATTATGATGAAGTATTTGCTCTAGTTGCAAGACTTGAATCAATTCGTGTCTTCCTGGCTTATGCATCATTCATGAAATTCAAGTTGTATCAAATGGACGTGAAAGGTTCTTTCTTATATCGACCAATCACCGATGATGTGTATGTCAAGCAACCTCTAGGTTTCGAAGATTCAGAATTTCCTCATCGTGTGTACAAGCTTAGCAAATCATTGTACGGTCTACATCAAGCTCCTAGAATCTGGTATGAAACGTTATCACAACATTTGATCCAACATGGATACAAGCGAGGGAAAATTGATCCTACTTTGTTTATTAAGAAGGATGCTGATGATCTCTTATGTGTTCAAGTGTATGTTGATGATATCATATTTGGTTCTACAAGTCCAAAGTTGTGCAATGAATTTGAAGAAATCATGAAGTCTTGTTTTCAAATGAGTTCTATGGGAGAAATAATTTTTTTCCTTGGTCTTCAAATGAAGCAATATGCAGATAGAATTTTTATCAATCAATAGAAATTCGTTGATAAACTCTTGAAGAAATTTAAACTGCAAGATTGTCAATCCATAAGAACTCTAGCTGACGTAAATTCCAAGATTGAACCTGATCCGAAAGGAAAATCTATAGACCAAACTTTATACAGATCCATGATTGGTTCTTTGATGTATCTTACTGCATCTAGACCTGATATAATGTATGATGTTTGTGTCTGTGCCAGGTACCAATCTGACCCGAAGGAACTCATCTAATCTCTGTTAAACGAATATTCAGGTATCTCAAAGAAAAACCGGCTTTAGGGCTATGGTATCCTTATCAAGGAAACTTCGAGTTACATGGATATACAGATAGTGATTATGGGGGACGTTGTCAAGATCGTAAATTTACTACGGGTGGTTGTCAGTTTTTAGGTCCCAGATTAGTCTCATGGCAATGTAAGAAACAAACAAATGTCTCTGTTTCAACCACAGAAGCTGAGTACATAGCTGCTTTAGTAGGATGTTCTCAAATCCTTTGGTTACAAAACCAACTGCTGGATTACGGGTTTAAATTTCTTAAACCTCCTATTTACATTGATAACACTGCTGTTATATTTATTACAGCTAATCCTATCCAACACTCAAAAATAAAATATCGAGATTCGATATCATTTTCTCAGAGATAACTCTGAAAAAGGTTTAATTATTTTGATTCAAATCACAACTGAAAAACAGTTGGCTAACCTATTTACAAAAGCCTTTTTACCGGGTCGATTTGAATATTTGGTCGAGTCAATTGGACTTATTAACCATGTTTAAAAATTGGATTTGAGTTTTCAGTTATTAAGTCATAAAATGGTAAGAACCCTCCCTTATGTGAATGAGAAAACTAAAAGAGAAACTGCCAAAGTTAACTGCCTGATTGTATAAATTGTGTGTGCATGTTAAATAGAAAATGAAAAAGCAAATACAAAAATAGAAAATTGCAAAATCAAAAGAGAAAAATATAAAACAAATACAAAAATAGAGTTTTTCTTGTTAGTTAATGTTTAGGACTGAATCTGTCTTCGCAATTTGTGAGAAATGATAGATACATTAGTTTTGATCAGTTGCATAAATTCACTCGTTACTAAAGTCTGACGTGATCAGATATGATGTGCGGGCTCATGCAATTATACTGAAAAAGTAAATTCTTTTGAATAAACTAAATCAATCATGCATTCTTGTTGTCCATTTTAGTACCAATGAGTAGTGTTGACTTCTCAAATTGATTGCTTGTTAAGTCATAATCTCACACCTGGTGGCGATATGAATAACAATTGAGCTCTAATTAATTTAAAGCATCTAATCACTTCTTTGTTATGAGTCATCATAGACCTGAAGTGACAAGATATCCTTTGTTGTAAGTAATTACAGTAGTGGATATTCTCACTTGATGCAAAAAGATGCCAATGTGCACAATCTCAACATGAGATCTGGTTATAAGTATATGTCAGGTTAACAAGTTAAGAAATGTGATTTCTTGCAGATCTTTATAAGAGTTGAAATCTCTAAGTCTAAGCGTGACTTACATAATGTCATATCTAATCGTACCTTAATCAATCCAAGAATTGAAAAAGTATGTGTGCTGAGTATCTTGCCAAGAGCACTCATTTTCTGTCCTTAGATCTCATGTCTTCTTTGCTGCAGAAATGCTAACCTGGAACACACTTGATTAGGATTTAATCACTGTCTACGACTATCATCATTTTTTTCTTTTAATGTGCTGATCTAAACTGATATGATCTCACTGCAGGCATGTGATTCAATTGTATATAGTAGATTTTTTATTCTGCTTTAGTTTTGATTTTTGCATGATTTTCTATGTGCAAGCATGTTAATAATGATTAGTTGCTCTTCTTGCAATGAAAAAGAAACTTCTAAGTTTGTAAAACTTAAAAGTTTAGGGGGAGTAAAAATGAAAAATAGAAAATAATTGATTTTCAAAATGTGAAAAAGAAATAAAAAAAATAAAGTGTTTTGGATGAAAGGATGAAGCTCTAATTTCAAGCATATGTGTGTTTGATATGATGTAAAAATGAACCTGAAAAAGAATTCAAATTCAGTGGAAAAGCTTCTTGCAAACAAAATGAGATTATGTTTTTGTAAAAATTAAATAGAGACTAAAATGACGGGAAATTGATTTTGAAAATTTAAATTGAAATGTCAAAAAATGATAAATTGAGGGTCATTAATGAAAATTTTGAATAATAGTCGCACAATTTTGACTAAGTGTTGAAAATTGAGCGTGAATAATTCTAATATGTTTAATTAGTGTACAGATGGATGAAGTGAAAATTACAAGTGTCAAGACTTATGGAAGTACCCTCATGCGCCAGAACAGTACTCTTAAGTCCAATTCAGGAGTATGGTGATTTTTCAGAAATTTGCACAAATGTTGGGCGTTTCAGACAAGCTCATACGCCTAAACAGTTGTCATGTGTCTGAAATTTTGGTTAAGTGTTGGGCGTATTATCTATGCTCATGCGCCTAAACAGTACCAGTCTTCCAAGGGTTAGACGTTTAAAGTGAAAAGTTACCAAGTGTTGGGCGTTTCATCTAGTCTCATGCACCTGAACAGTGCCCAAGTGCCTAAAAGGTGCTTATGCGCCTGTATAGTCCCCATGCTTATAAACCTCATGCGCACAAATAGTGCTCATAGGCCTAAATACTTAGTGTAAAATTCATACTCATGCGCATAAACAGTGCTCATGCGCCTAAAAAATTTTCACTTGTATAAATACAACACTTGTGATTTCAGTTCTTCATTCACTCGCAAACACTCTGAACATAGCACCTGATACTCTCAAACCTTCAATTCACCATTTCATCATCATCGATTGTTTTAGTTTAAATCTTGTAATCGACTGATAGTTTCACTGATTCTAAACGTAAGTTCATGTTTAGCAACATCTAATTTCAAGTTTAAAGTTCAAATTTGAACAAACGTTTCACCTCTGTTCAGGCGTTTCGAACCCTAGATGAACTGAAAATTTGAAATTTGTGACTAAATCATGAATTGATGATAAAAGTTGAACATTGAATGACTGTTAAAGTCTGATTTCTAACAACTTGTGATAATCAAATTCGAATTTCATCAAAAAATTGTTCTTGATGATTGA
This sequence comes from Flaveria sonorensis, assembly GCA_025506505.1. Classification (NCBI taxonomy): domain Eukaryota; kingdom Viridiplantae; phylum Streptophyta; class Magnoliopsida; order Asterales; family Asteraceae; genus Flaveria; species Flaveria sonorensis. Next base: position 19,679,203 of record CM046428.1, read on the forward strand.
GTGTTCATACGGATGTTCATAAGAACAGAATATGAATAGTCAGTTGTTCAATTGTTCATCAAAAAATGTCAAATTAATCATTAAAATTGTTCATTAATCTGATTGTAATAAAATTTTATTGAATTTGATATGTTTGAAATCATTTAAACTTCAACTTGAATGTATTTTGTCGTTGATAGTATACATGAACACTTAGAAAATTTTTCAAAGTGAAAGTTAGGTTAAAAGATTTAAAACATGATAATTCATTTAAAATTCAATAAATTTACAAGTTACTTGATGCAAAATTTCTTGTTATGTAACAAATTGGGTTAAATCAAAATTGTAACCAATATACACTTATTCAAGTAATAAGTTGTATAAACACTTACAAAATTTATGAGTGTTATGGTCATATATGATATTTCACAATTTGATTTTAAGTTTGCAAATTAAAGTGACTAATTCTCTTTATGTTTTATACTTTCAGATAGCTGAACTCAAATTTGAACAGAAACACAATGTAGCTGCATTGCTTGATGAAGATGTTCGTGAAGCTTCGGGATATGAAGAGATGATAAGATTATTATTAAGGACTAAGTATGTGTATGCCATGTGTTACCGACCTGTGATCTATGCTAGATTAATCAAGAGATTTTGGCATACTGCTGAAATTGAACGAGATGAAGCAGGTAGAAAGGTTGTAAGAGGATTCATTACAAATGAAAGAATGATCGAAGTATCTGAACAATCCATTAGAGAAGCTCTAAGGATGGGAGAAAATGATCCACAAGATTTGGTAGAATTTACTTTTAATGAGTGTAGAGAAATTTTATTGCCATGGGTCATCCGGATAATTTCCCAAAGAAGCAATTCTTCCGAGCCAGAGTGTACAATCACTCGAAAACTTCTTTGTTATATCTTCCACACTGTATGTCAAAAAGAAGTGCTGGATGGAACTCATTTCTAGTTGATATTGCTTCTCCTATCGTAGCCATTGCAACAAACAGAAGATTTAACATGACTAGATGGATTCTTAATGGATTTGTATTTATCTTGGAAAAAGGGATTAGAAACAAATACTTGATCTACCCGAGATTTCTACAAATGATTATTATGAAGCTAATCCAGATTTCCATGTTTACGGAGTTGGTGGTGAAAGACTGATTCTTGAGCACATGAATGAAATCTCATACAAAAGACTTGCAATGATTTGGTGCTCAAAGCGTACCAATGTTTGAGTATATGAGGGCTGTAGCTAGAAATGAGGTAGATATAAATGAAGAACACTTTCATTATATTGAGGATGAACCAGTAGATCCAAATGATCTAATTGAAGAAGATCCTCAAGATCTATCTGATGATGATGATGAAGAAAATGATGAAAATGATGATGAAGATGTTGATGATGAAAGTTCTAGTTCAACTGATGATGATAGTGATGATGACAATGATGATGGAAATGATGGAAATGTCATAGAAGAAGTATATGAAGATGTTGTTCCTGAGGTAGAACTAGTTGAAGGTGTGAATGAAGAAATTCAAGATATTGATGAGATTTTAGAAATGATTGAAGAAAATGTTGAAACTGATGTACAACAAGAAGTTAATGATGATGTTCAAAATTTTGAAACCTTTGAGTCTGTTCTCCCAGATGAAATTGAAAGTTTAAGTCAACATGACACAGTTCTGACTGAGGAAGTAAATACTTAGCAGATAATTGATTCATTGAAAGAAGAAAACTCCAATCAGCTTAAGCAAATTGAGAAGCAAAAGGAAGAAAACAGAAGAAGAATTGAAAGAGGAATTGTTGAAGAAAGATTTAATGATTGCTGATCTTGAAAAAGATAAAGAAGCAAATTTACAAAACTTTGAAGTGATGCTCAAAGATTATGATCTTATAGAAGAAAAAATTAAGAAGTTAAGAGAAAATCATGATAAATTAAAAGAAGAGTTTGAAAGAATGAAAGAAAGTGTAATATCACAATCTCCTAAAGAGGTTATTGTATCTGAAATTAACCCAATTGATGTTGAAAAGATACCTGAAGTTGATAAAGAAAAAAGAAAGATTGATGATACCGATTTATTAGTTATAACTGAATCTTCATCTATACCAATGTCAAAAATACAAAAGATTGCGTCTAAATCTGTTATTCAAGAAAGTGAAGAAACTGAAGCCCAAGAGACAATTGGAGCTCTTGATGATTTAGAAACAGAGTTTGCAGATGCATGGTATTATGAGGTATTAGAAGATGAAGATATCATTGAAGGAAGTCATTCTCCTTTTGAAGCTGTATCTGAAGATATACCTGTGGATGTTGATGAGAGATATAATTACTTGATAAAGAGAAAGTATAACAAGGTATTCTTGGATGGACTCACAGTGTCACAAATAAATGAAGAATATAAGAAGTGTGTGACAGCTGAGTCAATTGCTCTTGTGGATCCAGATGAGATCATTATTGAACATGGTGAATGGAATCCTCTACATGAAAGTATTAACATTAAGGAACTTTCAACATCGAAGCTACATCATCCTGACCCTGATAACATGAACACAATTGAGCTCAGATTATGGCTGCAATTGAGAAACTATCCGAGGAAGAAGCTGAACAGATTACAAGCCGAATCATTGAGGAATTTGGTGAAAAGTATCCAAGAGACTGAAAAACAAAACAACAGAATGATCGTGCTTGATAATGACAATCCACAATATTTGGAGATCACTAAAAGAACAAGAATTTTAAAACCACAAGAGATCAAGTCAATGGCGTTGAAACGGAATGAACATGAAAGCAGGAAAGAATCGATGAAAATATGTCCTGAAGAAAAGCAAGCTTGTGAAGTATCTGTTGAACAAAAGCAATTATGGAACAAAGCAAGAACTACAGGTGATATTGTAAGGAATGTTCTACAAAAAGGACAATCAATCTCTGAACTGCTAAATGCAATGATTTTTCCTGATAATACCAAGAATGTGAAGATCGTGGCATGGAAGTATGATGATGTATTTGAGGCATTTTTGATTAAGCGCGTAAATGCTATTTGCGATGTGTATCACTTCTACACTAGCATTATTTCTCTTCCGGTGCAAGATCTAAAAGAATTAAACAAGTTGAAGTGATCAATCCATCAAAGCAATAGAGGTGAAAATTTTGTTAAATTGTTGAATCTAGGTATGTCAAGGATGGAATCATTTCTCAAATGAGATATGATCAAGAAGATAAGGAATACTTTAAGTCATTGAAAAGTAAGAGAAAAAGTGGTGAAAAATGTGAAGAAGAAGAAAAAGTTTAGATGCATATAGTGACCAAATTTGAGAAGGTTACTAATCCTGGCCTGAAGGTAATCGATGGAACGCAAATGACAAAACCAATCTTGAGATGGTATAATTTGACACATTTGAGTTGAAGTTGGTTTCGAATTTGGATGATTGGGATTGATATGATTCATATTTGGAGTGTTTGAATTAAAACTTCTACATCCAAGTTACATCTCATTTTTGTCAATTCAGAAGTTTGATCGGGTATCACCTGAAGTGGCTGAGAAATGAACGTAAATACTTTATGTCAATATCAAGGTTATGGATGTAGCCATGGAAAAGAATATCTTTAAGAAAAAGCATTAGCTTATGCAAAGATTGTCAAGAAGGATATCAAGTCAATTGATTTATGCGGATATCAAGCAAAGGAGTATTGGAGATTTACTCAAAGGATTATCCCAAACCTCTTGAAATTATGCTAATGTTGACATTGCAGGATTATCTAAAGAGACTTGGAATTATGAACAAGATGGAGATAAAGATGAACGCGTCAAAGCTGAACAAGGAATTTTGCAGGTAAATTCAAATCAGCAATGCTAAGCATTAAAGGGAACAAGAAAATATCAAAAAGAAGCTGATGTTCAAGATAAAGGAAGAACCAGAAGATTATTTGAAGACTGAAGACACTGTAATCCTAGGGGGAGTATTGTAGCTCTAGAAGATTAACATTTTGTCTTTATGTTGTTTTTTTTTATAGTATAGGGACTTATTTGTAAATATATGTTTTTTGTTTTTGATAGTATAAATAGGATATTTTATGTATGTGCAAGGAGGATAGAGAATCTAAACATCTAGATAAGAGAGATCTAAGAAATAGTTAGAGTTAGTTGAACGAACTGTAACCCTACACATGTATCCTGTGTATTTGCTATCAATGAAATCTATGAATTTTTTGATGTAATTGCATGTGTTTATACTTGTGTTTTGAATTGATCATTGCATTACGATATCATCACGATTCGATCCTTTTGAACCGATCACATAACTGCTACATGTACGTAACTTTAGTTGTACACTTTGTAACATTACATAAATGTAACCCTGGTTTTTATGGTTTCATTGATAATATGGTTTTCAAGGAATCCCTCCCACATGTGTGTGTATGTATGTGTGTGTATGTATACATACATACATACACATACATAATATATATACATACATACACATACATATATATATATATATATATAGATATATTATATATATTATATATATATATATAATATATATATATATAAAGAGAGAGGATAGGGATCAAATGTAACCTGTTATTATGATAACCTATTAACCCTACTAGTGGCCTAGAATGGTCCACATCACCTTTTGTAAAATGACTAAACAAGAGTAATTTCTTTCATTTACACCACCGTGGCAGCTGACACCTTTTTTGTCCTTGAAAGCCCATCACCCTATTTGATTTTTAGATCTTTTTCCCCCTCTCTCGCTTTATCTCTTTTTTTTTCAATCTCTCCTCTCTTCACAAATATATGAGATGACAATGTTTTAATTCATGGTAAACTCAAAATCTCTAAAACTCCATTTGATGATCAGATATCAAAAACAAAACAATGGTAACCACCATTGCGCCACTAGATCATCATCAACACCACCATCAACACCCTTCTTTGGAGCTGGTCATCGATCGCCCAGGCCTAGAGCATAAACAACTAAATATCGCAAAATCTATCAAATCTAAACTTCCAAGGTTTGTAATTTTCAATGTAAAATCATTAGTAGTACCTTTAATCAATCATTTTCATCTAAAGGAGGAAGGATGAAGGTGACGTACGTCGTTGCTACAGTACTGTGTTGGTTTTTTTGTCTTGTTATTTTTTTTTTTGGTTTTTTTAATGAAGTATAGTAAGAGTTATGTTCTTTCTACCATTTACTTTGATTTTTTATGTATGTTTCATGCTCATACTATATTATTTGGAAAATGATGATGTTTATCTAAGTGCTTTTTTTATCAGATCTCACTTTGTGTCCGTATTTTTTTCTTCTTTTTTTCATTTTATTTTCTTTTTCTTATTTTCATTTTCTAAGTTCATGTTAATGTAAAGCAGAACATTTTTATAATTTTAGTATGTATGTTTCATGAACATACTATGTACTGTACTTTTTATGTTGACTTGTGTGTTAACAAAAGTTTAAGTGTTTTATGTATTCCTGTAACAACGTTACAGTAGTGTAAGTGTATAATGGTGTTAGTGTGAATGCATTGCTTACCGGATTAATTTTTTTTGATTGCATTAACGTTTTTGTAAGGGTTACAAGGTAAATCAGTGCAATAATATAGACTTTGTTTGTTCTTTTTTGCTGCAACAACGATATAAGTATTACAATAGGGATTGTTGACACTACAAACTGTTGTAAAAGGAGTATCTTTTTTAATAAAAATCTTGTTTTTCCTATACAACCGTTAGTTTATAATTATTAATATCAAGTGTTTATACATATTTACCCACCTTCAATACATACAGTTTGTGTGTTTCTACATCAATTTAATTTTCTTTTATTTTTGTAGTTACCTTGATGTTGGCTCTCATCCCAGTCTACTTTACCAGACTTCAAACCATACCAAGAATTAGTCTATGGATGTTAAGGTAGAGCTCAAGCCTCTTGAAGGGTTTGTTTTTAATAGTTTGATGAAGTTGTTAAGATGTATAAAACATATGAGGAGAAATCTGGTTTTAATGTTCATGTATTTTAGCAGTTGGCATGAAGTTGTTAAGATGCATGAAACAACTACAAACATATGGAGTAATTAGTGCATCTACTTCTAGGCACTAGCTTGATATAGTTTGTTCTGCCAATATTGTCTTTTGTTATAAGAAAAAATGATCTCAATGTGTTATTTTGTTTGTGTTCTCAAGAAAGTTTCAAATAAAAAATGATCTCAATATATATATACACACATACACACACACACACACATATATATATATATATATAAAAATAGAGGCTGGTTCAAATAAAAAAACCATTTGCCTAAAAAAACTAAGAAGCAATATAAGATTAACACATGATAATATTTAAAATTGAATAGGAAGGGTAATATTGTCTTTAACAATCAACAATATATAAACAACACCAAAATTAGTTTCTTTAAATTTCTTCAATATGTTACTAATCTCAATTGATTTTATTAATCTTTTCTTTAGTTTTTTATTCATACAATCAAAACTCAATCTAATTTCAATATAAAATCAATTTCTTGTTCCAGATTTGTGTATTCTGATCAAAAGTCAATCTAATTTAATATAAAATCAATTTAGAACGAAGGTAGTTTAATATTGCATTAATATTTTTATTCATTCGAAACCTAGATATATCATATTTTTGATACAGATTTTGTTTAATTTTATTCATATTTAGAGTCTGAAACATTATTCTCTATATAATAGAGCATTTTCTTTCTCGAGAATCACATTGATGAATGAAACAATTTTTTACTTCGTAATTTATACTATGTCTTCAAACAAGATCACGGATTTTTAAATTAACGGTAATATAATCATATTTAATATGCGTTATATGTCAAAATACCACATAAACACATCAGTTTTGTGGTTTTACCCAAAAATGTGATGGTTACCATAAATCAGGTAAAAACATTTTGTTTTATGTAAATAAGCACATCATATATTTTTTATGTGAAAATATCTGATAATGTGTTGTTCTTATGTGAAACTAGGATGAAACATGTTTTTTCACATGAAAGCAACTTATAACTGATATGGTTGTCGAGACTCGATCAAAAACAAGTTATTATATCGGTCTTAGCTACCTTTATTATGTAAGGGTAAGTAAGGTCGTCTCCACAGGGTATATATGGAAAAGTGTTTAATAATATGACTCAATTAACTTAAAGACACAATCACTTTCGGGTTTCCGATTTCACAAGATCCACAATTGATACTTTCAAATTAGTATTTGTAAGAAACAATACTTCAAGATCTTAGCTTTGATTAATGTAGTAACAGAGGAACAATCTTTTAAGACTCGTTCATTCACAAAGTTACCAATTCACTTATATCACGTTGTCTACTTTTCTTAATGAGCTCACGATGCAAGGAAACTGAAAGCTGATAATCAAGCACACAACTTATTTATAAGTAAAACTTTTAACTTAATCAAAACATAAAAGTCATTCACTAATCCATTGTTCAATACAAAAAACCTAATCAAACATACCAATTGCCTCATTGAAAAAGAACTGTACTCCGGAAAGCAATCAAGAAGGAACTAGCCCTCATGGTCTTCATTGAATCTTCAATCTGACTATAAGATGATTAATGATGATTTGGGTGTGTTGGGAAGCTTGGAAAGCACCAAAAATCACCTTGAATTTGCTAGATTTCGGCTAGGAGGGTTGTACTTCAAGTTGGGGTTGGATAGGTTTAAGTAGACATCAAGATCCACAAAATCCAGGTGTTTGTTGAAGACCGGCGTATGTTACGCCCAGAGTCGGCATATCATACCCCCCCCAGCATCCATACGCCCAACTTCCGGTAATTTTTGTTAAATACACCCACTGATACGCCGCCCATACGCCGACCGACGTATTATATGCCCATACTTGGCGTATCATATACCGGTATGCCTAATTTGTTGCCTTTTTTGTAACTTTGATGTTTACATCTTCAGTCCTTGTAGTTTCGTGTTTGGCCCTTATTCTCCAAAATAAGCTCTTTAGCTTCAATTACCTATAAATCAAAACACAAACAATTGAAACTATTCCACCACAATCATGATGTAAAATCAAGCATTTAGATTAATTAAACCTTGAATTATTAGCATTCGATCACATCCTCACACTTAACCTTTTGTTTGTCTGCAAACAAACTTTCTTGCATGTTCACCTTAATTAATCAAACATGCTAAATTATCATAACTTTGTATAAGTTAAGGTCCCAAAGGCATTTTTTTCACTTTCATCATGTAAGATTCACAACCTAACATGTAATATGATTCAAGTTTTAAACTTAGAATCTTTAGTTGGCATAACTTTCAACTTTTTCTTCAAACATTCATGCATTCACATTCCTCACAATGAATACTCCTCTCGGTTTGTTTTGTGGACTAGTGATTATATACATATATCTGGAACTCTCAAACGAAGACTGTACATTTTCATCATAAGCTCATATATTAATCGTATTGCTATCAAATAACACAATATAACACATATATCAAGAGGTCTTTTCATGGGTTTTAATGAATTCCAATTTAACATGATAGACGTTTTATTTATCAATCTCTATCATCTAGTTGCAATAATATCATCGAATTCTCACACTATTTTTGTTGCTTCATATTTTGGTCATTTTGACCTCATATTTAGATTTTCTTCATTTTTTTTCTTTTTCTCCTTTTATATATATGTATATCTATATAACCAAATTCAAACCACACGTACTGTTTTTGCACTAATACTTAAAAGACACTTCTAGACAAGTCATGGATTGACTTCATTACCCTAGGTTTCATAAAAGGCTAACGCTTTGTAGGCTTATTGTGTTGGTTATTCGAACGACAAGTGTAAGGCACAGTTCCGGGAGACCTCACAGTTGGACAATTATAGCATTATTATATTAAAACAATACACATTTCATAAAATATTGCAGTGGGAATTAAGTTAACAAAAACCATTCATGCTTATATTAATGTTGCAAAAATAATACATCGTTGTAAGTTAGGGTTACAAAATAATCAATTAGTTGCATTACAATACAACAAAATCATTAAGCATGAACGGATGCCGGTCTTGCCCCGACGAGTAGCTTTCCCCGAGTGCCACCCTCAGCAATATTTACCTGCCAACTGAAAATGCATAAAAATCAGCGTTGCTGAGTGAGTTCTAGTTTTAAAAGTATAAAAATACCTTGTATGATTTGTATACGAAAATATCTCTTTTTGAATAAAATACATTACTTTCGTATGCGAGCTAAAACATCATACGTACATTTAGGTAATATTCTACTTATCGTCATTATCTTTCCTTCCTTCGTTTCATTATTATCTTTCACTTTCTACCGGACCGATGTGCAATACCCCGACATTGTGCACGAAGCTGGTGCTAGGCCTGAGGTCTATAAATAGACCTTGAACATTATGCACGAAGCTGACCCAGTCACCTGAGGCAAGCAACAAAGGTCACCGTCAATCTCAAAGATGGACCCTGCGTGCATCCTCATGGGGTAGCTAACCCGCATACAGTTGACTGACAAACCGTCGCTGTGAACCTCCTTTCATTATGCTTGCAAGACTTTCATTCATTCATTATGTTCACTTTTCATTACCATAATCTTTCACTTTCATTATGATAATACTTTACGTATACGAACATAACAACACACCAGTAAAGTCATTATAATAAATAATATGGAAAACAAGAACATGCCTTAAACAAGCATGGAATAAACAAATAAAACCATGAAAACATCCCAGGGAAAATTCCTTAAAATTCCTTTTCCCAAAATTTCAGAAAATTTTCTAAGTGTTTTAGGCGCATGAGCACTATGTAGGCGCATGAATCCTTCTTGGGGCGCATTAAACACTATGTGGGTGCATTAAACCAACACTTAGGCTCTGGGCACTAACTTTGGGCGCATGAGGTACTGTTCAAGCGCATGACCTACAATTAGGCACTGAATAAACTAGTGGGGGGCATGGGGTACTATTTGGGGTGCATGGCAGCGCTTAGGCTTTTCTATGTCAAATTCCTACGGGCATGGGCCCTGTTTGGGCGCATAGCCAACTGTTATTCATTTTTCACAATCAAATTCAAACCCAATTGCATATGAACCTATTATAAGCTTAGTCCTATCATTCCAGCAATAATATCCTAATAAACAACCCTAAACATCAGAGCATAAGCATAAATACATACGCTTATACATGTAATGGTAATAAATCATTTTAACATGCATTTTCAGCCCCAAAATGTTAAAAACACATAGAAAACCGGGGTCTAGAACTCACCTATTGCAGCCAACAAGTACAACTCCTCCAAACTTATGTGCACGAGAGTTCAAACACCTAAAACAAGCCAAAACAAACACCCAAACACAAAAAACACATAAAAATTGGTTTATGGTTGAAAACCCAACAAAACCAAACCAATTTTGCAAAGAATACTCATCAAAGTATGAATTTTCAGCCTTTCTTCCTTGAATATCCGAGAGAGCAGTTTCTTCTTCTTCTTCCTTCTCTTGTCGAAAAATAGCAGGTTGTGGGTGGTAAGAATGGGCGGCCATACTCTCAAATACATTAAAATATTTGAGTTTTGTACTCTTTACACATTGGCCCCCTATACTTTGGCTTCTATTTGTTTTCTTCAGATACTTTTTATTTTCTGTTCTTATTGGTTTTCTTTTCTTTTATTTTGACAAAGTTTCGGGTGCTACAACAAGTTAGGGCTCAACATGGTGTCTAAAGGAAGATTATCAAGGTATGGAATTCAAAAGAAAAGGTTAAAAAAAGGTTCATTCCTAATGCCTCTATCACCTTCATGCACATATTGGTTCATGATCTGACACGATCAATTACACGAGTTCTAACTAAATGCATATATGGTGTCCCTTATTATGAAAAAATATAAAGCAAATCAACATATGCTATGAATTGCTCAATTAGGATCAAATTCTCACAAAAAAGATGGAAAAGGGTTAAAAAATGTGAAGCACATATGTCATCTACCATCCGGTTCGTTATGCCTCCTAAGAATTCTACCTAGTTTTATAGAAGCTCATGATGGGAGTGGCTTACTATAATTTCAAAATAAGCATGCCAAGGGATCTATACATGCACAAAACAAGTGATAATTAACCATGTATGAAAAATTTAGGTCTCATGCACAATTAAGCTTGTTAGAAGATGTATTTTCAAAAAAGTTTAGTTTTTTTCAATTCTTCCCTTATCCCCACACTTGAGATACATTGTTCTCAATGTATGGTGGTCATAATTGGTATTTTCTTAACATAAGGATATAGATTCTTAATTTCATTCCTATTATTGCTAATCAAGATAATTCATTGCGATGGGAGACTAGTATACCATATCCTAACATATTATCAATCAATTTCAATGAAAGCATGAAAAGAATATTGTTCAAAACCAAAGTAGTGGAAAGAGCACAGGGACTTGATCACAATCATTATCAGATGCCTTCATCTACCGACTTGTGCCTCCCCACACTTAAGTGCTTGTGTCTCGTGATTGACTATCAAAACAAAACAAAAAGGCACAAACTAATAAAAAGAATTAAAACTCACATTCGTAGGAATCACGGTTGCATTTAGCGTATGCAAGAAGCCTTTAAACCCCATGATAGACCCGAGTGGACGAATGGTAGTCTCATGAGGGTTTCTAGTGAACACACCCATAAAGTCTCCGGGTTGCCTCCCGTAAGCGCTAAGTTTTAGGTCTTTAGCCGGACCTTACCTGATACCACTTATGGTGGTCAAATTGGGTGCTTCTCTCCAAATTTCACTTGAAAGAATTGTTTATCCCATCTTGGTGGATTTCTTGTTCACCTCAGCTTTGGCCAAACATTGTTTTCTTAATCCTGAATTCTTATGATCCGGTGGGTTACCCATCTTAACCTTCCATCTTAAATTTTCATTCCTTTGTGGCTCCACCTTCACATTTTCATCCTTTTCCACCTTTTCAAGCTCAAACCTATAAGGATCAAAACCATTCGTCTTGGTGATATCCTCGCTTACATGTTAAATGTAAGGAGGAGCACCCTGTTAGTAGGATCAGATACAAAACAATCATTGTTGACTACATATGTAATTGATTTTGGAAACATGTTAAAGAGCAACTTATGGTTTTTGAATGTCATGTCAATAATTCCATATAGGCAATTTATTTGAGTTTTGGCTGTTGCCAAGAATGGTCGTCCTAAAATTACCTTTGGTTGCTCATTCGTCCTTACTGGTGCATATTCAAGCACCATAAAGTCTGCAGGGTAGTAGAACTCTCCAAGCTTGATGATTATATCCTTAACCATCCCTTGGGGTTGTTTCCATGTCGAATCAGCAAGCACCACTGTTTGGTCGGTTTCATGTAATGGACCAAAGTTATATTGGTCATATAGATTCCACGGGAGGATGCTCACTGTGACATCGGTAATTTTCCGTTACCAGACTCCGTAGTTCTGTTAGGTCTGCATACACGTGTCGTGAGCACACACACTAGTTGTCGTTGAACATTGGGACTTAATAACCCTTAACAATGATTATGAGATAATAATTTAATTAATAATGTTAATATTAGATTGTAGTACCTGATTAATGAATTTTAAATATTATTTGTGGGTTTTGCCTTGTAACTTGTCAACGTGTTATATTTATTTTTATGGTTTGTAGCTAGTGGAAATTATACAGACATCTGGTGTTGTTGGGTAATATACTTGTGTTTTAAAGTTAGAAGTTGTTAAAAATGTTAAAAAGATTAAGTTTTTATAAAAATGTGATCAGGGAGGGATTAATTTGTAAAAACTACAAAACTAAAATTTGATAAAAACCCAAACCAAGCTCCGTAACCCCATTCGGCCAAAACAATCACCTCACATAACCTATTCCCTTTGTGATTTTGATCCAAGAAAACACAATACATCATTTGATTTAGCTTGATGTCATTTCACTACTACGCGTTAGCAAGTCCAATTCTTGATCATTACACGATTAACGGTAACATTTTGATTAGGTTTTCATAGTTTTTGATTCAAGAAGAACCCTAGTTCAATTAACATGGTTAATGATGAAATTGTTGATATTAGATGATGTATTGATGTTAGTTGTATTGTAACAATGTTAGTTTACGTGAATTATGCAAGAAATTCATGGATTTGATGCGTTGTTCATACGTTGCCATAAGTAGAAACTTTTATGTATGAGATTTGGGAATTATGATGACATGTTACGTGCTTGTACATGTTGCATGCTTGTGTGATTGATTTCGAGAATAATTGGGAAGTTCACCTACCATTGATGGAATTTTCTTACAACAATAGTTATTACACCAGCATTAAGGCAGCATCATTTGAGGCCTTGTATGGATGAAAGTGTAGATCACCAGTTTGCTGTGCGGAAATTGGTGACAGTCTGCTAACAGGCCCCGAGTTGGTGCTTGAGACTACCAAGAAGATCGTACAGATAAGGAATTGTATGGCTGCAGCTCGTGACCGACAGAAAAGCTATGCAGACAAGCGTCGAAAACCTTTGGAGTTTCAGGTCGGCGATAAAGTTTTGCTGAAGGTCTCACCGTGGAAAGGTGTGATTCGATTCGGCAAAAGAGGCAAGCTTAATCCGAGATACGTTGGACCATTTAAGATTCTGGAGAGAATAGGTCCAGTGGCGTATCGACTAGACCTACCTAACTCGTTAAGTGGAATTCACAATGTATTTCATGTCTCAAATTTGAAAAAGTGATTGGACGAGACGACGGTTGTACCACTAGAGGAAGTGCAAGTAGATGAACAACTACGGTTCATTGAAAAACCAGTTGAGGTGATGGACCATGAAGTCAAGACTCTTAAGCAAAGCAAGATACCCATAGTCAATGTTCGTTAGAACTCGAAATGTGGACCGGAATTCATGTGGGAACGTGAGGATCAGATGAAGCTTAAGTACCCTCATCTGTTCGAAAAGACAACGACAGTCGGCGAAGGTATTGATTAAATATCGGGACGAAATTCTTTCAACATGGGGATAATGTGACAATCCAACCGAAACTCACTCGATTTCTTTGTGTCAATGCAGTAGACCAGTGAAGTAACACAACCACATAACGTAATTTTCGGGACGAAAATTCTTTCAACATGAGGATAATGCGACATCCGGTAATTTTCCATTACCAAACTCCGTTAGTTCCGTTAGGTCTTGCATGCAGTGTCGTGAGCAAACAATAGTTGTCATTGAACATTGGTCACATAATAACAATTAACAAATTATCAGATAATAATTTAATTAATAATGTGATTATTAATTTGTAGTTATGTGATTTATGAATTTTAACATTATTTGGGGTTTTGCCTTGTAACGTGTCAACGTGTATATTTATTTTATGTGTTTTGTAGCTAGTGGAAATTATACATGATTATTATGTTGGTTAATAATACTTGTATTTGAAGTTAGAAGTTGTTAAAATGTTAAAAAGATTAAGTTTTTATAAAATGTGATCAAGGAGGGATTAATTTGTAAAAAAATATAAACTAAATTGGTAAAAACCCAACCCTAGCCCACTAACCCCATTCGGCCAAAATCATCACCACAACCATTCCCTTGCGATTTTTGATCAAAGAAACCAATAAATCATTCGCTTTTGCGGATTTCAATCACTACTACGTGAGCAAGTCCATTCTTGATCATTACACGATTAAAGGTAACATTTTCATTAGTTTTCATAGTTTTGATCAATAAGAACCTAGTAAATTAACATGGTTAATGACAAAATTGTTGATATTTGATGATGTTTTGATGTTAGTTGTATTGCATTGATGTTAGTTTACGTGGATTACGCAGAAAATTCATAGATTTGATGCGTTGGTCATACCTGCTATAAGTAGAAACTTTATGTGTGAGATTTGGGAATTATGATGAATTGATGATGTTTATCATGTTTAGATGATTATTATGAATTTGATTAAGTATAAAGTTGATGAATTTTTGAAAGAATGGATGTTAGATTGGGTTTTGGGTGTTACTTTCCCAAAAGGGAAACTTTATTTATGTAGATTATTGGATATTGTTAATTAAGCATGTTAGATGTTAGGATCATGTTAGAATGTTTGTTTATGATGTCTAAGGTGGTAGATTGTGTTGTTGGGTGTATGAATACTTGATGCACAACTTGGAAATTTAGGTCTTATGGATATACATGATAATGGATGTTGTTAGGTGATTTTGGAGCTATTTTGGGATTATGAAGATCATGATGATAAATGACGGGTTAGTTAAAATTGTAATGTGTACTTCTTGCAATTTTATGTGTTGTGTGATAAAACCATGGTGTATGATGAGCTTTATAGCACTTAAGGGTTTGTAATGTGGCATACGTGAATAACTTGTGTGATAACATGTATGAAGGATGATATACTTGATCAAACAAGAACTTAATGACATGTCACCAACGGGTCAAACGGGTCAACTTGGTCAAATGAGTCTTGTTTTCCAAACCTTGGGTCAATGTGTTTGTTGAGCACTTAGGGTTGTTAAGTTTTCTGTGTAGACGTACTTATGTACTTGTGTGTTCTAGGTAACCTTTGAAGGGTTGTCTTTCCATTCATCATGAGCTTTTACAATCATTTGTTTGCACCAGGTGAGTTAATGCCCACTTTTACTTACTTCTATTTTTGGGAGAGAAAGCATACTTGGTTTTAAAAATCTTTACTGATATAACATATGTTTGGTAAGACATAGTGGATTATACCATAGAATGCCCTCACACTTTCGGATCGTTAATTAAGGAATCTAGCGGGAAATTTTGGGCTAGTATTACTGGGTCTGACAAGCCCCACCCGTGTGACCGGAAGTCAACGGGTGCAATATTGTCCTAAACTACTAACAGCGTCATGACATGGTATGTCGTGGCGGGAGGCAAACAGACAAACATAGTCAGCTTTAATCGCGAAATCACTATTGTTCTTTACTAATGAAATTAGACTAGCTATCTATTTCAATTCACTTGTTTATGTTTTACTAACGCAACTGTTTATGATTGATTACTACATCTTGAACTCACCAACCATCATGTTGACACTTTTAGTATGCTTTTCTTAGGTTGTTTCTAACATCTACCCATAGGAGTACGCACGTGTCAAGCATGCTTTGTTCAAACATTGTTTACTTTTAATTTAGCATTTACTTACGTATTTTGGTTTGGGCACGTGTTTTGCGCAGTGTACATTTAGTACCTTGTGTTTGGGTTATTTACAAAACGCTTCCACAAATATTTTAAAGTTTCAAACTTTGAATTGTTTTAAAGGTTGCATTTATTGTCATTCTGAGTAACTAATGATTGGGATCCTGTTTTGTTCATTTGCCTCGCGGTAAAACCCCGCATGTGGATTTTGAGGGTGTGACATATTGGTATCAGAGCCATTGGTTATAGGAAAACTAGGTTGCATACACACTAGACTATAAACCGTATGTTTGTTAGTTACTGTGTACTTATCCCTTATGTATACTCATTGGCATACACGTCACGTACTCATAGCATGACATCATCTTCATGGGCTCTGGGTAAGAGGCCTACAATTCTGAGTCACCTTCTCCTCCGCCCGTACTTAATAGAGGATCTAACTAGCCCCGACATCCCTATCTTCTAAAGAGATAGACTAGGATCAGCCTTTTGCACTACCCGAGCTCAACGCTCCATGGAATGGAGTTACTATCCCACTATGTTGATCAGATGGTCTACAGGGAGCGTGTTCCATCTATAGCTGCTACTAGGCCTAGGACTAGGTCGGCGACTGCCTCTACAGCACCTACCCTTCCTTTTTTGTGTATTCCTCTCGAGTAGGTGGTTGCAGCTTTGGTTGCTATGCTGGACACTGAGCGACAGCCCATCAGAGGACTTACTAACGAGAACTCCATTTTACGACACGAGATGCGTCAGCAGTATTTACTGGTAGAGACACTTCAGGAGCGACTCTCGATGTCTATTGGTTGGCATCATACCTTCGCTGGTAATGTTTTTGCACTTACTAAGTGCATGTCCGCGCAAGAGCTTCACAGTGTAGGGACAGCTGATAGATTGACTGAGCTGGAGGCACAGCTAGCGGTACTTTAGATTGCGGATGCCCCTGCACCTGGGGAAGGCCCTAATGAAGAAGACCCTGAAGAGGAACCTGAAGAAGAGCCGGAGGAAGCCCCGAAAGAAGGAGAACCACAAGTGATGGAAGTGGATAGGATGGACTGATGTGTGGATTGATTAAATTCATTTGACTTGGACTACATAGTGTTTCTTTCTTTTTGAAACTATGTGGGAAGGGTTGTTCCCACCCAACTGAAAAACTAAAAATTTTGACATTGATGGAATATTTTATGAATCATTATAATTTATTTGTTCTTGGGTATTATTGGTTATAATATTGTGGTTGTGATGAATTCATTATTTCTTACTATTACCATACTTCAATGAGATTAATATCTTGGATGTTACTCATTATTGTATGCAGGACTGGGTAAGGATACTTAACACTTAGTTCACACTGAGGAGAGATTTAGATCACTTAACAATTCAAATAGGGAAATGGTAACTAGAGACGATGATGCTAAGAAACACAAGAAATTAAAGAGACAAAAATAAGAAACACACAAGAACACAAGATGGTTTTCAAGGATATTGTATATGATCTCAAGTTCTTTAAAGTCTTACAAAGCATAAAGAAATTATAAGAAACCTGAGACACTTTTATACTACAACCTACAACCATCACTTACATGTAAAGACATTGGGATTTGACTAATCTAGACAACAAGATCAATCTAAAGTCAAAAGGCAGATTGTCTTTCGACTGTGACCATGATATGCCATAGCTCACTGACTTTTCCTAATGCAAAAAGTCTACAAGGACAAGTAAGGTAAGAGTTACAGGACAAAGGCCATTCCTACTTTTTGATAAAGCATGGGAGTTTCACCAATTATGTACAGTAGGTGAACCACCAGAGCAAGCAGTGAAAAGTGTGTTAGCTTTATCAAAAGTTGATTCAGAGAAATCATATTTTCTCTATCCTCTGAAGAAATTAGTCTTCACAACTTCGGAAGACTTTGTCTCTGAAGCTTCGGAAGATTTCATCTTTGGCTTCGGATGATGCTGGTCTTTGGCTTCAGAAGATTTCACACTTAGAATATATATATTTTTTGTTTGAGTGTGAAACTTCCGGAGTAACTCCTTCTGAACTGTTAGCTTTGAAAGATCTTACACTTTGACACATTTAAGAGTGTAAGACTACCAAAGCTAGTTCATCTTTGTTCCTTAGTGCATGCTTGGAAGACTTGGTTGTTCTGGCTTATTGGTTGCATTAGCCTCATAATCTTCAGATGATCTTACAAACTCCCCTAGGCTGATGCTACCAAAATAGAGAAGTTCTTTAGATTTTGATAGTCCACATTAGGATCCTCAGCATACCTTTCTTCATTATTTGGTCTGGATCCTTCAGACTAACATAAAACCTTCTCATATCAAATAGATCATGTAGAGGAAGATTGAGCAAGTCTTTTGAGGAATAGACATGCATGCCTTCCTGATCTCTTATGACATACCATCTGTCTTGATCATCATCATAAGACCATGACATAATTTGTCTTCCAACAGCAAGAGGCTCTATTATGATTGGAGTTTGTTGAGAGACCACTTCATACACTCCTTCAGGATGCTCTAACTCATCCTGAGGTTGGGAGGTGGATGCCTTTCTTCTTTTTCTCTTTGAGGTTGATCTTTTGGCCATCCTTTTTCTTCTCCATGATGATTTTAACTGAGGGGACTCGTCTTGAATACCAGGTTGTTTAGTTGAGTCCCCCTCAGTTGATATCTCCTCTCTTACAGGTAGGTATCTCAACTCTCACAGGTTCAGAAGAGGAGAGAGGAGGACCCTGCTATGGATCAGAAGATGAAGTTGGCTGAGATGCAGCTCCAGGTTCAGGTTGTGTTGTCTCGATAGGTGCAACGTTCACCTCAACTCAGGTTGAGCTGGACTTGGTGGAGAATGCAAGTCCACCAGCTCTCCCTTCTTATCTTTTGCTAGATACCCTGATATGCTCATCATTATGGATAGAGACATAGGGCCAAGCCTCCTTCCAGAGAATCCATACAGCTTCAAAAAGCTCATCATCCTTTGTCTGTCAGTAGCTTCTTTTGGCTTTTGTGGATGATGGCCTTGACCTTGCAGATTCTTCCCTTAATCTTTCTTTTCAGCTTGTTTTTCTCTTTAGCTTTTTCTTCCATTGATTGTATTCAAAACAATATGTATTCAGATGGTAAGGAAAGAAGTGCATCTGCCTGATAGAGACCTGTGGCACTCAGGTAGCTGATCATCTTTAGTCTTTCTTCTTCAGTTGCTACTGAGGTTATTCAGTGGCCACAGTCTCATGCTCAGGACATTCTTGAACTGGGGAGAGGGCAGTAATGTTTTGTAGAGTCTTTTTTGCCTCATTTCTTCCTTGTGCTTGAGGAGCAATGCTGCATTCTCTGATTCCTTCCTCTCCTTGACAACTCTATGTCAGCCAGTGCATTCAATTCATCTAAAGGGAGAGAGATGAGTTCATTAACATTATAGTTTCTAGTTCCCAGGTACTTTAGCCTGGTACCATTAACTCATCTTCTAAGTGTTTAGCCTGGGGGGCAGCCCTGATGTAGCTTCCATAACCCTGGGGAAACCATTGAACTCCCTCCCCTCTGCTTCCTCTTCCTCTCTCTCTTTCTCATCCTTAATCTCCTTAGGAGTCATTTCCTTTTGCCTTTGTACCACAGGCTTTGGTGACTCAGGCTAGAGAGAGATTTGGCCTTCATTGCTTGGTTCAGCTATCAAGCTCTGGCCAGAGAGAGGTTGTGAAACAATATCACCAGCTGGTGTTTCACTAAGGGTAATGGGTGTAGAGGGAGATCCTGTCTCAAGGTTCACAGGTTCAACCTCTGGGCCTTCAGTCAAGGTTTTCCTTTGAAGCTAATCTACGGGTCTACCTCAACATCTAGTTGACCAAAGATCTCACCTGCTAGCCTCTATCTATATAATTTTGATCTCAATTTAAACTCTTTAGCACCTGTCTTGGATTCTTTCTGCCAATTTTGCTGCTGTTTGTTATTGCTTGGGTTGACAAGTGGCAGATCTACCAGTTGATGCTCTCATAGAAAAAGGTGTGAATGTTGAGAACTTCTAGTTGACCCTGAGCTCTAGATATCACAAGAGCTCTCCTATTGCTGTCATACCCCAACCCAGATGGGTTCTTAGAAGGGGCAGAATTACTCTTGGTATTCTCCTTCAAACAGTTGTGGATGAGCAAGTTCAGATCACTGTCAGAAGAGAGGTTGCTGAGTATGAACAACTGCAAGAGAGGATGGTGATTCTCTATGTCCATACTCTTGGAAGATCTCCCAGGTTCTATGATTATCAGATTCCTCCCCTTTTTGGTAGCATCACCCTCTTGCATAGGTGAGCTGGGAGATTGATCCATGACATCCACAGGTCTTGTGGCATGGATGAGTTGTCCTCATGGGTCTCTCAGCCAACTTTCCCTTGAGATCGGTGATCTCAAGTTGTGGTCATTGACCCCTCGTATGTAAGATAGTCACCTGAGATTCCAGGTGAGCTATCTTTGAAACAAAAATAGGTGCAAAGATGTGACAGTTTGTGCACCTTTTGTTACAGACTCCCCGCATCTTCAGATGAAGAATCATTGGGGGATGAGAGAATGGGACCTAAGTCTTCTTTCTCACCACCAGCATAGGTTTCTTGGCTGCTGGATTTCCCCTGCCAAATGACAACTCCAGAGAAGTGTCAAGAGGCTGGGTTGCCATGGTAGAGGTCCTAGTAATGTTATCACTTGCAAAGTGATAGCCTCTGCCATATGGATTTCCTGAATAAGTCAGGATATCCACCTCAGTAAGGGGGTGATGCTGATGTGAGCTAGAGATAGGGGAAGCAGGAGTACTCATCTCTCCTTAAGTGTGGGAAGAGAGAGGAGAGACTCATGGTACTCACTAAAGCCTAAATCTTCATCAGAATAGAAGTCAAGGCTGGGAATGGGCGGTTTAGATCAAGATGTTGGGGATGGTAGCTTTCCTAAAAGGTTGATCACTAGAGTGTTGAGACTCAGAGTGATGGCTTAAGGCTGTTTATGGGTTGTGAGCTCATCAGGCTGAGCATGAGGAACCTCAGCACTGATTGGTTGAAAGATGGGAGTGGTCTGCTCCTCAGGGGAAGTGGGAGCTCGAGATTCCACTTCTCCTGTATGGATTCTGATATGGGGGCCTGCACATGCTCAGTAGCAAGTGCAGGGTTTGTGGGATTTTTCTTTTGTAGGTGATGGTGATGGTAGGCTGTGTTTGAGGTGGTTGAGAGGTGGAAGGTGTTGGTTAACACTAGTTGGTGCTGCTAGGTTTTTACCCTGAGAAATGAGCTCAAACATTTTTAGGACAAGTGTTGTTTCTACCCCAAAGAAGCCAACAGTTGGCTTCTTCAAGATTTTGAAGAATTCGGGCCTCATTTGTCCTATTTTAAGAATATTACTTGTTCCCCTTAACTGTGGTCCCAACTCACAGTTGAGAATGTGTTGAACATACCTAGGGAACATGTAGTACTCTAAGGAGTCCAAGTTTGCAAGTAAATTAGTATATACAAACTGAGAGTACCTGAACTTGACCCTTGTACCATCCCATGGACTATAAAGGAGAGGTCTTCTGCAACTTGATCCTATCCTCCATGCTTGTTAGAAAGGCTGTGAATGACTACATGGATGAGGTATTTCCATTGAGATGAGACCTTCCCCTTCCTGAAGTTTTGACTGAGAAGTCACCTTCATAGCCCATCTGCTGAAAGGAGTGGTTGACAGCAGATTTGGGAAAGCAGCTCACCTGCTTCATCATCCAGCTGCAAATGGGTGTTTATGATGGCGGAGTGATGAAAACTATCCTCCCCTGCACTGTAGCAGATAGTGCCTTCTCCCTGTCCATGGTGACTCTTAACAGGTCCTCCAGAACTCAGGAAACTGATCCTCATAGAGAGGAGGATCAATTGTAAAGGAGGTGAAGTAGTGAGATGAAGAAAGGTACCTACACACATCTAAGTAGCTTGGATTCTTCTCAGAGCGTAGCAGGGCAACCTGATTATGTTGCCTGTATGGGTGCATGGAAAAATCAGGGTCGTTGCGACGATCAATGTTGGCCATTTGAGGAAGCTTTTGTAGTGAATAAAGGAAGAAGAAGATGAAATTTGGGGGTAATTTAGGGTAAGGATCAGTGACAGTAGAGAGACGAAATAGAACCGTTGGAAGATATATGTCATGGATTGAGACAAAGTTATGACAAAAAGATAAACTTTGAAATCCACAAGTGGGTCCTACTTCTGAAAAGCGCACCCAAAAGTTAGTTTTCTTGGGAAGTTGTAAAACTTCCGAAGGCAATTTTGGCTTCGGAAGCTTTGTAGCAAAGCTTCCGAATGCAAGTTTTCTTCGGAAGATATTTCAAAGAATTTGAAAATTTGGCTTCGGAAGAAGTGAACGAGTCTTCTGAGACTTAGTTGCTTTCGGAAGATATTTGTTCTTTGAATACATTTAAGTGCTTATATACAAATTTAAGCTTCGGAAGATACTCCAAGAATTTCCTCCAAAGGTAAATCTTAGATAAGCTGTTAAATGATTTAAAGACATAAAATTCTTCCGAAGGCAATTTGAGTTCTTCCAAAGGTAAATTTTCACAAATCTGAGGAATACAGTTAAAAGTTAGTTTTCTTCAAAGGGAACTGGGCTTATGAGGTGATCTAATAGACAACTTAGGACACACAGTTTTAGGAAATAAAGTTATTAAGGAAAATCTATTCAAAGTTAATCATCCCAATCTGATACAAGATTTTAAATCTCTGTTCATCAAATGTCTTTATGAACAAATCAACATATTGATCATTTGTGTTAACTTTGATTAGTTTGATTAATCCCTTTTCAAAATTATCCTAATCGGATTATACCTGATGTTGATGTTGTGGTCCTTGAGTGCGGCACAAGATTTTCTGTAATGGAGATGGCACTATATTGTCTATGTGGAGGGAGTCTCCTGAAGTTGAACTCATAGTCTAGCATCTGATTCTGAATCCAAAGCACTTGAGCACATCAGCTTGCACCAGTAATGTATTCAGCTTCAACATGATGCAGACACACAGGATTGCTTCTTGCATTGCTAAGAGAATATCCTTCCACCAAGGAATTGACATCCCCTAGATGTGGACTTTGCAGTCATGTGGCAGCCACCATAATCACTATCTGTATAAGCATATTAGATAAAGTCTAAATTCTTGGATAGCCAAAGGCCTAGATTTGAAGCACCTTTGAGGTATCTGAGAATCCTTTTGATAGTGATTAGGTGTGACATCTTGGGGTTGGCTTGATATCTTGCACATATACATGTGGCAAACATAATATAAGGCTTGCTAGCAGTAAGGTACATAAGTGACCCAATCATAGCTTATAGAGATGTTTCATCAACACACTCCTCCTCAAGATCAGGACCCTAGGGAGTGGTCTTGGCTATGGGTTCTTTGCAACCTTACAGTCAGTCATCTTGAATCTTGTAAGTATGTCCTGTACATACTTGACTAACTAAGGAAGATGCCTTCTTCAACCTGCTTCACTTGAATCCTAGAAAGAAACTGAGTTTCCCCATGGCACACATTTCAAATCTATTATTCATCAGCATCTCAAAGTCTTTGCAGAGCTTTGGATTAGTTGAACCAAAGATGATGTCATCTACATATATTTGGACTAGCTGTGTGTCATTCCTTGTTTCTTTGATGAAGAGAGTCCCATTAATAGTACCTCTTTTGTATCCATAATGAAAGAGGTATGTTGATAGTGTCTCATACCACTTTCTTGGAGCTTGATGTAGTCCATATAGAGCTTTATCAAGATTGCAGACATAATCAGGATGATCTAGGTCTGCAAAGCCAGGTGGTTGTTTAATATAAACTTGTTCATCAATCACCTCATAGAGAAAAGCATATTTCACATCAAGTTGGTAGACCTTGAAATCCTTAGATGCAACATAAGCCAGGAATATTCTTACAGCTTCAAGTCTTGCAACTGGAGTAAAAAACATCAGTGTAATCGATCCTCTTCTTGAGTGTATCCTTGGACAAACAGTCTAGCCTTGTTCTTGATAATAATCCCTCTATCATCCTTCTTGTTCCTGAATACCCATTTGGTACCTATGACAGTCTTCCCTTGAGGAAGAGGGCATAAGTCCACACCTTCTATCTTTTTGATTTGAAGCAGCTCATCTGCATAACTCAATCCAGCTTCCATCCTTCAAAGCCTCATCAACTTTCTTTGCATCTATCTGGGATAAGAACAAGAATGTAGACAAACATGGCTGTCATGGAGTTTGTCCTCTTGTTCTTACCCCTGAGTCAACATTTCCAATGACGTTTGTGGTGGGATGTGGACTATGGATCCGAAAGTTGAGGGATCACAGCAAGTTGGTTGGGCAGATCTAAATTAGAGAAATTTTGTTCTGGAAACGAGGTGTCCCACCACATCAGCAACACTTATCAAGAGAAACTTGATCCAATGAGTGTGTGACATCATTCCTGTTGTCGTTAATGGAGTGGGTGGTATCAGCATCAAGAAATTATTGATCACTGCACCACCTCAGTTCCTCCTGCATTAGAAGTTCCTTCTCCTAAATCAGGCCTTTGAGCTGGAATTTGAAGGCAATTCAGTGAATTGCAGTATTTGTCATGCTTGTGCTGATAGGAGCCTCAATTACAGGATTAGTCACCACTGGAGCTGAAGTAGTCTTCTTGGTTGGTCTTCTCAGCTCAAATCTTGGATAAGGATCTTCTGTTGATCTGTTATCTATAGATCCTAAAACTTCTCACAAGACTTGTTAAAATAGTTGGTAACTAAATCAAGATCAAACAGCCAATCCGGACCAAAGCCTTTCTCACAGAGTGTTGTGTTCATTGAAAGTCACATTGGTGACTCCTTAATGATTCTAGTTCTGAGATTGTACTCTATAAGCCTTAGCTGAGAAGAGTATCAACAAAGGTGTCCATCATCTGATTTCTCAGCAAAACTTGGCTATTTGATCATTGGTATTCAAGATGGTGCAAGAACATCCAAATATTCTGAGAAATGCCCAGAAGGTGATAGGCAATTTAGAGTCAGACAACATGGTTCTAGCAACTTCAATAAGTGTCTGTTTCTCCTCTCAGTAACACATTTTTGCTGAGGACTCCTGGGAGCACTATATTGTCTTGAAATACCATTTTCATCACAAAATGTATCAAGGATTTGGTTTCTTAATTCAGTTCCTTGATCACATCTTATGGTCTTGACCTTGTGATCAGATTGATTCTCAATTTCAGAATGAAGTTCTTTAAGATTTCAGGGGTTTCATCCTTAGTTCTAAGGAAAAACACCCAAGTAAATCTTGTGAAATCATCTGTGATCACTAAACAATAAGAGGTCCTACCTAGACTCATTACACTGGTGGGGCCAAACAGATCCATATGTAACAAGTGTAGGGGAGTAGGAGAGTAGTAGAGTTCATTTCTTTGGCTTGTGAGACACTTTGTGTTGCTTCCCTTTCAGGCATGCAACACAGTGGTCATCACTTGTAAACTCTTTTTTTGGCATTCCAGTTACCAAATCATTCTTAATCAATTATTCATGTTTTTAAAGTTTACATGGCACATTCTTTTATGCCAAAAGAAAGACTCATCACTATTTGCTTTAGACAGAAAGCAAGAAACTTCTCCAGAGGGAGATGTTTCTTGCAAATCTCTTGTACATGTTTCCTTTCCTGGGGGCTCTGAGCAAAATATGCTCTGAGGAATGTGACCCCAGGCTTGAGATCAATGCACTCATGCTCAGTAAAAAGCATGTGATGTTTTTGGTCACAAAATTGGGATACACTCAGAAGATTGTATCAAGCTCCTTGACAAAGTTTACCTTCTCAATGCTGAGCTTACCATTTGTAACCTTGCCCCTGATAGTAATGTAACCTCCTGCATCTCCTCCAAAAGCAACTGGTCCTCTATCAAATCTTTCAAAGTTTTGAAGTAAAGACTCATTGCCTGTCATGTGCCTGGAGCAGCCACTATCAATGATCCACACCTTCAAAGCTTCGGAAGTTTTGCAGCTTCAGAAGATTTAGAGACTGGACCTTCGGAGATCTTGCTTTCACTGCAGCAAGCTTCAGTACTTCGGAGCATTCCTTCTTTCGAGACAAATTTTCTTTCGAAAACAATTTTTCACTTGCCTTCTTCTTCATTTTGGAGCTTCCAAAGGAAACAGATTTTCCTTTCGAAGCTTTCTTTTCCTTCTTCTTCCAAGAATCCATTTCTTTGACCATGTGGTTAGTACTTTTAGGATTGTAGAAGCAATCCTTAGCCAGATGAGTACTACCACACATGATGCAGTATTTGCTTCCTTCTGGGAGTCGTTTTCTGAGAGCAAGACTGAACTTGAACATTTTCTTTCTCCAGCATCTTCTTCACAGATGATGCAGTAATTTTCTTAGGGAGAGAATTGCTCTTGGAGGAGGATGGTTCAGACTGTGTAGCAGTGGTACACAACAATTCAGCCTTCTTTTCACTAGAATGAATTGGAATAGTACTAAAACTCTTGGTACTAGAGTTTGTAGTTGATTCCTCAGCCTTTACCACTTCAAACCCTGCAGAGATGAACACTTGTTTCTGCTTGGGGTAAAAAGTGGCCATGATCTCTTGAGCCTTTTTTGATCTTCTCTTTGCTCTTCTGATCAAGTTCATCCTCTTTGTCTGTATCATACCAGCCTTCTTACTCTCCTTAGGAGCATGGTGACCCTTTTTGGATTGACTCTTTTCACTCATTTCAGAATCATCCCTCACCATCTCCTCTTCGTCCTCTTTAACACTAGGGTCTATGAGGGGAAGCTCATTTTCACCAGTTCCACACCTTGGAGGTCTTACAGATAATAGGGTGTGTGGAGGAGGTATCTCACAAGATCCCAGTCTCTGCTTATTCTGATAACAAACTTTTGCATGCAGAGATGAGGATATTATGTTCTTGAAGGTCTCTTCTTCAAGAACATATTTTTCTGCCCTGGCTTTGCTGATCACAAGCTCAGCCTGACATTCAGTCAACTTAGTAACAAGATCTTTTATTTGAGTATTGTCGTTTGTTTGCTCATGTTTAAGAGTTGAAATTGTTTTCTCTAGATCTTCTATTTTAAGCTTATAATCATTTTCAGCTCTCTTAAAATCAGCTTTTAAAATGTTTAAAGACTCAATATCAGATCTCATTTCTATGTTGTAGGACCTGTATCTGTTTACTTTAGCAATACATTCAGGAGAGCAAAGATGTTCTAATACCTTGGCTTCATCATAGGCAGCCATGAGTGCTTGATTTGGAGAAGCATCTTCAGCTTGGAAGCTCCAGTCAAAGCCTTCTTCTTCAATAGCAACTGCAGCTTGCTGTCTTGGCTTCTCATTCTGGTGCCCTCCTCTAGTGTAGTTTGGCCTGGATGATGCTTGGCCACCATTTGACTTAGGTTCCTTGCATTCTCTGGCAAAGTGTCCCATCTGGTTACTGTTGTAACAGTTTACTTTGTTTTTGTCCAGTCCAATTTTGCCACTGGCTGCATTGCTAGGAAACCTTTTCCCAGTCCTCTTGTAAAACTTCTAGGCTTTATGAGTGAGAAGAGCCATCTACTGGACTATCTCCATAATTCCAGATCATTTGGATGGATACAGTCCAGGTCTTCAAGAGTGAAGAGAAAGTTGCCTGAACTTTCATCAGTAGAGACAAAGGCTTGAGAGGAACTTGTCTCTTGGAAAGGACTTCCTTGGATGTAGCTCTCTCTGGGTGTCTCTAGGAAGATGATGAAAGGACCCTTTTGTGAAGTTTCAGGATAGCAAATAAGATGATGTTGTGGTTCTCTGCTATCCCTTTCACTCACATGAAGGGCTGAACACTAGTGAGTATTGGAGTTAACAGATGAATTTTGCTTGTTCAACTCCATCTGGTATCCATTAAGTATCCCATACAACTCAGTGAGAGTAAGGGTCTTGAGGTTTTTAGTCCTCTTAATGACCACACAGTAGTGTGATCATTGTCTGGGAAGAGAGGACATGAACTTCCTAACAATATCCCTGTTCTCAATAGTTACTCCAACATCAGCCAGAGTATCCACAATCTCAACATACCTGAAGTATTGTTGAGTCATGGTTTCACCTGTCTTGAAGGTGAAGTTTTCAAACTACTGCTTTAGGAGGTCCTTCTCGTTTTCCTTGGCTTCATTGGACCCCTCATACATCAGTATCAGTGCATCCCATAGCTGTTTAGCGGTCTTGCACTTCTGGAAACCTCTGTAGATGGAATTTGAAAGAGCAGTTTGGAGGGTTGTAATGGCTTTTTGATCAATATCAATCCTTTTCCAATTTTCATCAGAAAAGTCAGCCCTCTCCTTTGGTATCATACCACCACCAGCAGCAGCTAAAGAGGTGCATGGTACATGAGGTCCATTGACAACAGACTCCCACATCCTGAAATCTTGAGACTAGATGAAGCCTTCCATTCTTTGGCACCAAGTGTCAAAATCCACTGGAGTGATCAGTGGGGACTTTGTCATAGTTCCAGTTTCCATATCAGCCTTAGAGATAGCTGCCATTTGAAGAGTTAAGTGATGTGTTAAGCTAAAAGGATTAAAGATGGTGAGATCTTACAATCAAGAGCCTGGAATGCTCTGATACCTATTACAGGACCTGGTAAAGGTACTTAACACTTAGTTTCACACTGAGGAGAGAGCTTATATCACTTAACAATTTAAATAGGGAACTGGTAACTAGAGACAGATGATACTAAGAACACAAGTAAATTAAAGAGACAGAACTAAAAACAACACAAGAACATAAGATTGGTTTTCAAGGATGTTGTATATTGATCTCAAGTTCTTTTATAAGTGTTACAAAGCATATAGAAATTATAAGAACCTGAGTCACTTTTATACTACAACCTACAACCGTCACTTACATGTAAAGACAGTTAGGATTGGACTAATCTAGACAACAAGATCAATCTAAAATCAAAAGGCAGATTGCCTTGTGACTAGTGACTATGACATGCCATAGCTCACTGACTTTTCCTAATGAAAAAAGTCTACAGGAACAAGTAAGGTAAGTTACAAACAAAGGCCATCCTACTTTTTGATAAAGCATGGGAGTTTCACCAACTTATGTAAAGTAGGCGAACCACCAGAGCAGGCAGCGGAAAGTGTGTTAGCTTTATCAAAAGTTGCTTTAGAGAAAGCATATTTTCTCTGTCCTCTGAAGAAATCAGTCTTCACAGCTTCGGAAGACTTTGTCTCTGAAGCTTCGGAAGATTTCATCTTTGGCTTCGGAAGATGCTAGTCTTTGGCTTCTAAAGATTTCACACTTAGAATATTTTTTTTGTTTGAGTGTGAAACTTCCGAAGTAACTCCTTCTGAACTGTTAGCTTCGGAAGATCTTACATTTAGACACATTTGAGAGTGTAAGACTTCCAAAGCTAGTTCATCTTTGTTCCTTAGTGCATGCATTGAAGACTTGGTTGTTTTGGCTTGTTGGTTGCTTCAGCCTTATAATCTTCAGATGATCTTACATTGTATTTGTGAATGTAAAGTGAAATATGGACGGTCGTGGTAGAGGACATGGACATGGCCGTGGACGTGGTGCATGTGCTGAACATGACCCCAGCCGAATTAGCCGCCTTAATCGATCAACATGTGCAGGAAACTATAGGTGCTCAAGCTGCCCAATTTGTAGGTAAACGATGACCCTGGTCATCAACCATGTAAATCTTTTATTAGATGGTTAATCCATTTGATTTGACTAAACAATCCAAAACATTGAATACAGGACCGCCATCATGCACGTATAAGGCGTTCATGGACTGTAAGCCCCTCACATACAGTGGAGCTGAAGGAGCCGCAGGGCTTGTGCGGTGGTTTGAGAAGACCGAGTCGGTTTTCGACAAGTGCAACTGTCCAGCGGCGGACCAAGTAAAATACCCCATAGGGACACTTGAGGGTGCAGCACTCTCGTGGTGGAATGCACAGGTGCAAATGCTTAGCCAGGCGATGGCAAATGCTTTAACGTGGGACGAGTTTATAGCGATGATGATGGAGGAATATTGTCCTCGCAATGAATCCAGAAGCTGGAAGCTAAGTTCTGGCAGTTGAAAATAGAAGGATCTGAGATCGAGGCTTACACTATGGGTCTCATGAGTTGGCAACACTTTGCCCTAGCATGATCGACCCGCCGATCAAACAATTGAGCTTTATCTTCATGTATTGGTTCAAAGATACAAAGTATGGTGACTACTATGTGAACCTCACCACTATTTAGCAGGTTATTCGATTAGCTCACAAGCTTACTGACCAAGCGGTGGAGCAGGGAAAGCTACCCAAACAGGGCGCTGTGGCAAGCGTGCCTGACAATAAGCGCAAGTGGGACAACTCTAGCAACAAGGGATCTTCATCAAATAGCCAACCTCAGCAACATCAGCAGCAACAACAGTACACTCAGCAGCATCAGCATCAATAGCAGCGAAGGAGGTTTGACAATAATCGTAGTTTCAATCAGTCATCTCCTTCATCTCAGGGACATGGTGGATACGTGGGGATGTATCCCAATGTAATCGATGCAACTACCACCACACACGGCAGGTGTGACAATTTTCGATGCCAGTGTTGTGGTAAGGCTAGACACGCGGCAAAGGATTGCCATGGTTTTCGTCATGGGTTCAGGTGAGGCTCTAAATGACCCTACTACTATTACTGGTAAATTCCCTGTTAATGGTCGTTTGCTACTTTATTGTTTGAAGCTGGAGCCGATAGGTGTTTTATCTCTACTAAGTTTAGTAGTCTCTTAAGTGATATGCCTTCTCCATTGGAATCTAAATATATGGTAGAGTTAGCTAATGGTAAGCAAATCCACGTATCACACATCCTTAAGGGTTGCGAGATAGAACTTGCTAGTCATACTTTTGAGATCGACCTCATGCCTGTTACGTTTGGGAGTTTTGATGTGGTCGTGGGCATGGATTGGTTGTCTGAGAATCAGGGTGAAGTCATTTGCCATGAGAAGTTATCCGCATTCCTCTCCTAGACGAGGAAATTCTCTCGGTTAAGGTAGGTGGTGCTGTGATATGCTCATATCATTTATGAAAGCGCAGATGTGGTTACGTAAGGGTCGCTTAGCTATATTAGCCCTTGTGACTGATAATCAACTGGAGGAAAGAAGATAGAGGAAATCCAGGTAGTTTGTGACTTTCCGGAGGTGTTTCCCGAGGATCTTCCTGGATTACCACCTCATCTTCAAGTTGAGTTCCAGATTGATTTGACTCCTGGAGCCGCTCTGATCGTGAGAGCACCTTACTGGTTAGCCCCAAAACGAACTACAGGAACTATCTGCACAACTACAGGAGCTGTTGGATAAAGGGTTTATTCGATCGAGCTCATCACCTTGGGGAGCACCTGTTCTCTTTATCAAGAAAAAGGATGGCACATTTCAAATGTGCATCGACTACAGAGAACTGCACAAGGTTAGAGTCAAAAATTGATATCATTTACCTCGTATGGATGATTTGTTTGATCAACTTCAAGGATCAAGCTACTACTCTAAGATTGATTTGAGGTCTGGATATCATCAACTGAGAGTCCAAGAGAGACATCTCGAAGACCACATTCTGTATACGTTATGGTCATTATGAGTTTCTTGTCATGCCATTTGGTTTGACAAATGCACCAGCAGTATTCATGGATCTCATGAAATCATGTGTGCAAACCCTATCTCGATCAGTTTGTTATCGTGTTCATCGATGACATATTGATCTATTCGAGGACCAAGGAAGAACATGAAGAGCACCTACGTCTAACTTTGGAATTACTTAGAAAGGAACAACTGTACGCCAAGTTTTCCAAGTGTGATTTCTGGATATGTGTAGTACAGTTTTTGGGTCACATTCTTAACAAGAAAGGAATACATGTCGATCCAGCAAAGATTAAGGCAATAAAGAATTGGTCGGTTCCCAAGACGCCTAGTGAGATACTACAATTTCTTGGACTGGCAGGATATTATCGGTGTTTTATTGAAGGATTTTCAAAGATCACTCAACCTCTCACAGCCTTGACTCATAAAGAAACAATGTATAAATGGGGTGAGAGTCAAGATTCCGCTTTTCAGTTGTTGAAACAGAACTGTGTAGCGCACAGATATTGGCATTACCGAGGGAGTGATGACTTCGTGGTTTATTTTGATGCTTCTATCCAAGGACTTGGTTGTGTCTTGATACAGCGTGATAAGGTGATAGCCTACGCCTTGAGACTACTAAAAGTACACGAGAAGAACTACACCACTCATGACTTGGAACTGGATGCGGTAGTTTTTGCCTTGAAGATCTGAGCCATTACTTGTACGGTACCAATTGCACTATCTACACCGATCACAAGAGTCTTAAGCATATCTTTGAGCAGAAGGAGTTGAACAAGAGGCAACGACATTGGTTGGAACTATTGAATGATTATGATTGTGATATCATATATCACCCAGGAAAGGCGAATGTAGTCGCTGACGTGGTTGAGTAGAAAGGAAATTACTAAGCCCCGACGAGTGCGAGCTTTGCAGCTTACGGTTAGCACTCACTTGCCAGAACAAATCCAAGAAGCTCAGACAGAAGCCTTGAAAGTGAAAAACATTGGGTCTGAATCTTTACTGGGAATGGATAAACAGTTGGAGGTAAAAGCGGATGGAATTCATTATTTCATGGACCGACTCTGGGTGCCTTTGCATGGAAACATAAGGGACTTGGTTATGTGTGAGGCACACAAGTCTAAGTACTCTATATATCATGGTTCTTACAAGATGTATCATGACCTGAAGACGCACTATTGGTGGCCTAATATGAAGGCAGACGTAGCTATGTATATGAGCAAGTGCCTAACCTTTTTGAAAGTTAAAGTTGAATACCAAAAGCCATCTGGATTACTATAACAACCTGAGATTCCCATGTGAAAGTGGGAACAGATTTCTATGGACTTCATTACTAAATTACCCCGGAGTCCTACTGGTTGTGACACGAAATGGGGGATCGTAGATCGATTGACCAAGTCTGCTCATTTCTTGGCAATCAAGGAAATGGATAAAATGGACAAGTTAACCCGAATTTATTTGAAGGAGATAGTTTTGAGACATCGTGTACCGATCTCAATTATTTCTGACCGTGATGCTGTTTACATCACCATTTCTGGCAGTCGTTACAGAAATCTCTGGGCACGCGCCTGGACATGAGTACTGCTTATCATCCAAAAACAGATGGGCAAAGTAAATGTACTATTGGTGGAATTTTCTTACAACAATAGTTATCACACCAGCATTAAGGTAGCACCATTTGAGGCCTTGTATGGATGAAAGTGTAGATCACCAGTTTGATGGGCGGAAATTTGTGACAGTCTGCTAACAGGCCCCGTGTTGGTGCATGAGACTACCGAGAAGATTATACAGATAAGGAATCGTATGGCTGCAGCTCGTGACTGACAAAAAAGCTATACAGACAAGCAACGGAAACCTTTGGAGTTTCAGGTCGCCGACAAAGTTTTGCTGAGAGTCTCACCGTGGAAAGGTGTGATACGATTTGGCAAAAGAGGCAAGCTTAATTCGAGATACGTTGGACCATTTGAGATTCTGGAAAGAATAGGTCCAGTGGCGTATCGATTAGACCTATTTAACTCGTTGAGTGGAATTCACAATGTATTTCATGTCTCAAATTTGAAAAGTGCTTAACGGATGAGACGACGGTTGTACCACTAGAGGAAGTGCAAGTAGATGAACAACTACGGTTCATTGAAGAACCAGTTAAGGTGATGGACAGTGCAAGTCAAGAATCTTATGCAAAGCGTGCAAGTAGATGAACAACTACGGTTCATTGAAGAACCCAGTTAAGGTGATGGACAGTGAAGTCAAGAATCTTATGCAAAGCAGTATACCCATAGTCAAAGTTCGTTGGAACTAGAAATGTGGACCGGAATTCAGGTGGAAACGTGATGATCAGATGAAGCTTAAGTACCCTCATCTGTTCGAAAAGATGACGACAGTCGGCGAAGGTATTGATTAAATTTTGCGACGAAATTTCTTTTAACATGGGGATAATGTGACAACCCACCCGAAACTCACTCGATTTCTTTGTGCCAATGCAGTAGACCAGTGATGTAACACAACCATGTAACGCAATTTTCGGGATGAAAATTCTTTCAACTCTGTTAGTTCCGTTAGGTCTTGCATACACGTGTCGTGAGCACACACTAGTTGTCGTTGAACGTTGGTCACTTTATAACAATAAACAATGATTATCAGATAATAATTTAATTAATAATATTGATTATTAATTTGTAGTTATGTGATTTATGAATTTTAAATATTATTTGTGGGTTTTGCCTTGTAACGTGTCAACGTGTTATATTTATTTTATGTGTTTTGTAGCTAGTGGAAATTATACATGATTATTATTGTTGGTTAATAATACTTGTATTTTGAAGTTAGAAGTTGTTAAAAATGTTAAAAAGATTAAGTTTTTATAAAATGTGATCAAGGAGGGATTAATTTGTAAAAACTATAAAACTTAAATTTCGTAAGAACCCAACCTTAGCCCCCTAACCCCATTCGGACGAGATCATCACCACAACCCCATTCCCTTTGCGATTTTGATCCAAGAACACAATACATCATTCGATTTTGCTTGATTTCAATCATTACTACGCGTTAGCAAGTCCAATTCTTGATCAATACACGATTAAAGGTAGCATTTTGATTAGTTTTTCATAGTTTTTGATTCAAGAAGAACCCTTGTACAATTAACATGATTAATGACAAAATTTTTGATATTGGATGATGTTTTGATGTTAGTTGTATTGCATTGATGTTAGTTTCGTGCATTATGCAAGAAATTCATGGATTGATGCGTTGTTCATACCTTGCTATGTAGAAAACTTTTAAGTATGAGATTTGGGAATTATGATGAATTGATGATGTTTATCATGTTTAGATGATTGTTATGAACTTGATTAGAAATAAAGTTGATGAATTTACGAAAGAATTGGATGTTAGATTTGCTTTTGGGTGTTACTTTCCCTAAAGGAAACTTTATTTATGTAGATTATTAGATATTGTTAATTGAGCATGTTTATGATGTTAGGATCATGTTAGAATGTTTGTTAATGATGTCTAAGGTGGTAGATTGTGTTGTTTGGGTTGTATGAATACTTGATGCACAACTTTGCAAATTTAGGCTCTTATGGAATATACATGATAATGGATGTTGTTAGGTGATTATGGAGCTATGTTAGGATTATGATAGAATCATGATGATGAATGATGTGTTAGTTAAAATTGTAATTATGGACTTCTTAGGATTTATATTTGTTGTTTGATAAACCATGGTGTATGATGAGCTTTATAGCACTTAAGGGTTTGTAATGTGGCATACGTGAATAACTTATGTGATAACCATGTATGATGGATTGCTGTACTTGATCAAACAAGAACATAACTTGACATGTTACCAACGGGTCAAACTGGTCAACTTGGTCAAATGAGTCTTTTTTTCCAAAACCTTCGGTCAATGTGTTTGTTGAGCACTTAGGGTTGTTAAGTCTTCTATGTACACGTACTTATGTACTTGTGTGTTCTATGTAACCTTTAAAGGGTTGTCTTTCCATTCATCATTAGCCTTTACAATCATTTGTTTGCGCACCAGGTGAGTTCAATGCCCTACTTTTACTTACTTCTCTTTTTAGGGGGAGACAGCATACTTGGTTTTAAAAGGCTTTACTGATATAACATGTGTTGGTAAGACATAGTTGGTTATACCATAGAAAGCCTCACACTTTTGGATCGTTATTTAAAGGAATCTAGCAGGAAATTTTGGGTAGTACTACTGGGTCTGACAAGCCCCACCGTGTGACCGAAAGTCAACGGTGCAATATTGTCCTAAACTACTAATAGCGTCATGACCTAGGATGTCTGGCAGGAGGCAAACAGACAAACATAGTCAGCTTCGATCGCAAAATCACTATGTTCTTACTAATAAAATTAGACTAGCTATCTATTTCAATGCACTTGTTTATGTTTTACTACGCAACTGCTTATGATTGATTCAAACTCTTGAACTCACCAACCATCATGTTGACACTTTTAGTATGCTTTTCTTAGGTTTTCTAACATCTACCCATAGGAGTAAGCACGTGTCAAGCATGCTTTGTTCAAACATTGTTTACTTTTAATTTAGCATTTACTTACGTATTTTGGTTGGGCACGTGTTTGCGCAGTGTACATTTAGACCTTGTGTTTGGGTTATTTACAAACGCTTCCAAATATTTTAAAGTAACTTTGAATTGTTTTAAAGGTTGCATATATTGTCATTCTGAGTAACTAATAATTGGGATCCTGTTTGTTCATTCCCTCGCGGTAAAACCCCGCACGTGGATTTTTAGGGTGTGACACTCATCTCGGCTCCATAATCCAAAAGTGCCCTTTTCATTTTAAATTTCTCGACATGAATGGGAATGATTGGTGTTCCGGGTCAGTTCCTTCTTCTTCATCTACTTCTTCTCATTACCTACAACTACTTGAGGGGTAGAGGTTAAATCATAATCACATATTCAGATTTAGGAAGGATACTAACCAAATTGATGTGCACATTCTTTGAACTTGAGGCTTCTATTGAGGGTTTTTGTTTGTGTCAATTGGAAGTTTCCCTGGTTCTAGTCCAGACAGTTGTTCAACTAATTATCCTAGTTGTTTGGCAATGGCTTCATGGGTCTTTTCTTGCACCTCTCTAAATTGCTTGAACTCTTTCATCTCCTTTGCAAGATCTTGAATTGTTGATAAAACTGTGTTGTCATTGCCATTGTAGTAGAAGCACCTTGTTGATGTTGTTGATTCCTTTGATCATATTGACTGCCTTGTTGGTAGTTTCTTTGATTGTAGTTGTCCTTTTATACCCGACTTGATTGTATTCTTGTTGTGGCCTTGATATTGGTTGTTCCTTGATTTGGTACCTGAAAAGGAGAATTCCAATTGATTAGATTGTTACCATATCTAAGATTGGTAAGGTATTCTAAGACCGGGATGATAAGTGTTGGAATTCATGTTGTATGTCTTCCTTTCTCCTTGGCCTTGTAATTGATGTACACTTTCACTCTTCCCCAAATTCAAGTAGCATGTGACCGATTGTATGGCCGATCTCATTACACATGTCACACACTTCATACTCAATAGATATGTTCGCAGCCACTCTTTCCACTGTTAAGGCTTGCAATTTCGTTCCTAGAACCGCAATTCTATCCATGGCCCACATGATCATTCACCATCTTTATGTGTACCCCTTGACCTTCAGCTTGATGGTGCACGCTTCTTGGAGATTACACTAATCCTTTGAAGAATATCCCAATCATCATCCTCATGGTTAAGGTGAACGTTCCTGTACTTGTGGAATTTACTCTCCAGCATCCTCCGGTGAACGTTCCTGCACTTGGACAAGTTCTAGCATCTCTTTGAATCGGTGAAAAGCTTCACGAAACTGTTCACCTAATTGTTGTGTAAATCCCGAATGGCTCGCCTTGCATCACTGTCATTGGGAAGTATAGTATTCATCCAAGAATTGTTGTTGCATTTGAACCCATGT
Source organism: Flaveria sonorensis (assembly GCA_025506505.1). NCBI lineage: Eukaryota > Viridiplantae > Streptophyta > Magnoliopsida > Asterales > Asteraceae > Flaveria > Flaveria sonorensis. The sequence continues at coordinate 19,716,923 of CM046428.1, forward strand.
GTGAAGACTTGTAGATGGTAGAGATAGGAACCATTGTTGGCCTTGTCTTTAAGGGTAAAGTGAAATAGGACCAATTTAACTCATCCGATGAAAGCTTGCCACATGATGCTTCAAATTTGGATATATGTAAATAGGGTTCTTCGGATGCCATACCATGGAAGAAGGAGAATTCCCAAGCATTGTGGTCGGACTTCAAAAGCTCGTCCCCTTTGTGTTGGTGAAACAATAGGAGATGTATTGATGGTACTATAGGAGATGTATTGATGGTAATGGCAGGATGAAAGTGACTATCCACACCGTGTGCTGGTACATAATGTTGTGCTCCTGGATTGGCCGGTATGCCACTAAATGGTTGACCTTCAACATTGTAACGAATGGGTGGTTGAGCATAACCACCCTAATCCTGATTTGGTTGACGGTTTTGATAGCCCGGTTGGTTCCCATAATCCTCAAAATAATGTGGTTTGATCCGTCCATGTCGACTGATCTTCAATCCATTCTTCCACATAGTTAGTGTGGTAACTTCCTTAGACTAAAAACCGATCATTGCTATGATGGCTCCCTTCCATATCATGCTGAAAACTTTGATTACGAACCTAGAAATTTGGCATCGGTTGGAAGTTCATGTGCGGAGGTTGGTTTTACACATCTTGATTATAGGGACCAGCCCCTGAGGTGGAGGATCATCAGGTAGAGGGAACACGGGTTAATGGAATATCTCGCAAAGGTTGGTGGGTTGTGGTACCCCTTGGTTTTCTGGATTGTCCATCATTCTTGACTGGTTACTTTCGGTTGTTCTTGAAAGTCTACTTAATATCCAATGAGCTGTTGCTGATGATGTACCTTCTTCCAATCTTTTTTGACCATGAATTTGAGAAGTCCTTAAAGTTGATGCTTTTTGAAACACACTATTCTTCCTTGTAGTCTTCTCGATTTCTGGATCAAATTACAGTGGTGAGGTCCATCCTGAAAAATTATGTCATGGTCTTATGATGAAGATCAAGACATATGGTATGTCATAAGAGATCAGGAAGGCATGCATGTCTATTACTCAGAAGACATGCTCAATTTTCCTCTGCATGATCTCTTTGACATGAGAAGGTTCTATGTTAGTCTGAAGGATCCAGACCTAATGAAGAAGAAAGGTATGCTAAGGATCCTAATATGGACTATCAAAATCTGAAGAACTTCTCTGTTTTGGTAGCATCATCCAAGGGGGAGTTTGTAAGATCATCTGAAGATTATGAGGCTGATGCAACCAACAAGCCAGAACAACCAAGTCTTCCATACATGCACTAAAGAACAAAGATGAACTAGCTTTGGAAGTCTTACACTCTCGAATGTTTCTAAGTGTAAGATCTTCTGAAGGCAACAGATCAGAAGGAGTTACTTCAGAAGTTTCAAACTCAAACAAAGAAAAAATATTCTAAGTGTGAAATCTTCCGAAGCCAAAGACCATCATCTTTCGAAGCCAAAGATGAAATCTTCCGAAGCTTCAGAGACAAAGTCTTCCGAAGCTGTGAAGACTGATTTCTTCAGAGGACAGAGAAAATATGCTTTCTCTGAATCAACTTTTGATAAAGCTGACACACTTTTCCCTGCCTGCTCTGGTGGTTCACCTACTTTACACAAGTTGGTAAAACTCTCATGCTTTATCAAAAAGTAGGAATGACCTTTGTCTGTAACTTACCTTAGTTGTTCCTGTAGACTTTTTTCATTAGAAAAAGTCAGTTAGCTATGGCATGTCATAGTCACTAGTCAAAAGAAAATCTGCCTTTTGACTTTAGATTGATCTTGTTGTCCAGATTAGTCAAATCCCAACTGTCTTTACATGTAAGTGAAGGTTGTAGGTTATAGTATAAAAGTGTCTCAGGTTCTTATAATTTATTTATGCTTTGTAACACTTGTAAAAGAACTTGAGATCAATATACAACATCCTTGAAAACCAATCTTGTGTTCTTGTGTTGTTCTTAGTTCTGTCTCTTTAATTTACTTGTGTTCTTAGTATCATTTGTCTCTAGTTACCAGTTCCCTATTTGAATTGTTAAGTGATCTAAGATCTCTCCTCAGTGTGAAACTAAGTGTTAAGTACCCTTACCCGGTCCTGCACTTAAAGACACAAACTTTAATATTAAAAATTGGAACTTAGGATGAATTCAAGAACACTATTGCAAAAATCAATAAACTCTAAAACGAAATTGATTAAATATTAAGAAACAATCACTTCCGGGTTTCCAATTCCGCAAGATCCACAATTGATACTTTCAAATTAGGGTTTGTAAGAAACAATACCTTAAGATCTTAGCTTTTGATTAAAGTGGTAACAAAGGAACAATCTTTTAAGACTCGTCCATTCACAAAGTTACCAATTCACCTATATCACGTTGTCTAATTTTCTTAATAAGCTCACGATGCAAGGAAACCAAAAACTAATAATCAAGCACACAACTTTATTTATAAGTAAACGTTTTAACTTAATCAAAACATAAAACTTCATTCACTAATCCATTATTCAATACAAAAACCTAATCAAACATACCAATTGCCTCACTTGACAAGAATTGTACTCCCGAAAGCATCAAGAAGGAACTAGCCCCTCATGGTCTTCATTGAATCTTCAATCTTGATTATATGATGATCAATAATAATTTGGTGTGTGTTGGGAAGCTTAAAAGCACCCAAAATCATGTTGAATTTGCTAGATTTTGGTTGGGAGGAGTTTTACTTCAAGTTGGGGTTGGATAGGTTTAAGTAAACATCATGATCCATAAAATCCGAGTGTTTGTTGAAGACCGGCGTATGATACGCCCAGGGTCGGCGTATCATATGCCCCCCTCAGCATCCATACGCCCAACTTTCTATTAAGTTTTGTTAAATACGCCCACTGATACGCCGCCCATACGCCAACGATGTATTATACGCCCATACGCGGCGTATCATACGCCGATATGCCTTATTTTGTGCCTTTTTTTTGTAACTTTTGATGTTTACATCTTCAGTCCTTGTAGTTTCATGTTTGGCTCCTTATTCTCCAAAATAAGCCTCCTTTAGCTCCAATTACCTATAAATTAAAACACAAACAACTTGAAACTATTCCACCACAATCATGATGTAAAATCATGCATTTAGATCAATTAAACCTTGACTTATTAGCACTCGATCAATAACATCGTGTTTTACATGAAAACAACCCAAAACATGTTGTTCAACATGAAAACAACACAGAACGTGAAAATAACACAGAACATGTTATTTTACATACTACCAACACATGAAAACATCAAAGAATGTGTTGTTTTACATTGAAACCATATAAAGCGTTTTATTTATTATAAAACAACACATGATGTGATGCTTTACCTTGTTATTTTACTGTAAACAACACATAAGTTTATGTTGTTCTATATAATCTTTTACACTAAACAAAACAAAACATGATCTCTTACCGTAAAATAATAAGTAACCTAAAACAACATATAAGATGTTTTCTTATCATGGAACAACACAAAATGAACCCTCTTATCTTAAAAAACACAATTTTAGAATAATTTTAGGTGATGTTTTGATATTAGACAACACAAAACATTATGTTTTACCCTAAAGTAGAACATAACATGTTTTTTTACCTTAAAAAAACACATAATGTGTTGCTTACCCTAAAACAACACATAACGTGTTGTCTTAACGTTAAACAGCACAAAAGTGTTGTCATAGAACAAAACAGTACATAATGTGTTGTTTTTATCATAAAACAACACATTTTCATAATAGTTATTTTTTATTAAAAAAATATTGCAGTACTATACTCAAATTAAAGAGGATAAAACACAGGTGTAATTATTTTAAAAAATAATATCGTATAAAAAAGTTACGAGCGTTTAAATAAAGTGGAGAAATTTGAAAAAAAAGTCAACCAAAATGGTTTTTCCCATACCACCTTTGGGACCACTTTTATGCCTAAAAATTGATCTCAACCATTGAGAAATAGCCTTTTTCATGAGAACTTTAATAAACAATATCAGTCACACATTTAAGTCCCATGCAAGTCACATGCCATTTTTACCTTTTTTTAAATGTTCATAACTTTTTTTCATGACACTATTTTTCAAAAAAAATTTCATCATTAATTTCAGTAACATTTTATTTTTCAAACGCGTACCATATTGATATACTTTCAAAAAAACTGTCCACCCGTTATTTACACATGTATAAATTAGTCATTACATATATGTAAATCATGTTTTACACATGCGTATTTCCATGTATTACATGTAAGGATCAGTACAATACAATTAGATCGATCTCTTGATAAAAATGCAGAATGTAATCATCACGGAAGATAAGATTGAATATTGAAATGAAGAACACACGAGTAAATAAACATCACAATCTATAGATCTCTGATTTGATTACAAGAACAGTAAGTACAAATCTATAAAAGCAAAATCTCTCTGTCAAAGTTCTAACTATTACAAAACTAAACTTCTATTTATAGGCAAAAAGAAGTTCTCACGCAAAAACATCAGTTCTCGCGCAACTAGTAGTTGTCGAGTGAGAAGCAGTTTTCGTGCGGTAACTCTAGGTTCTCACGTGACTTGATCTTGATCTTCATCTTGATTTGATTTCCCAAGCCTCTAGTTTCAACCTCTACAATCTCCCCCTAGGCTCAGTAAATCAATGCTTTTATAAGTCCACGTCTGCAACCTGATAACTGCCCCCATATGCATACATCTTGTTGTTCAGGGCCTTCATAATCGTCCAACCAAACTGTGCCACTATGAAGTGTACAGATTCATCAGCTACAATTGGACATGCCTGCAACTTCTTAAAATCTTCTTTACCAAACTGTAGCAGATCCACGGGGTCGATGATACGGAACTCTTTGTCTTCATACTTGATTACCGCATGACCAGTATCCTTTTCACAACTCCACCCAATTAGCTTAGACAAGCTATTAATTGGCATCGGAGAGTGAATTGGAATCTTCTTAGCATATCTTGGATGTCTATAAACCCTTATCTTTATTGGCTTGTTCATGTTTGGGTCCATTCGGGTCTCATCTTCAATAACTTTAGATTTGGTTCTTAAAGTCTTTGAAGTTGGCTCTGCTCTGTCTATAAATCATATTTCTTATCCAGTTCACTTAAAAATTAACTTTAGATTTTGTCAAATCTTTTATATTGCATTCTTTATAATGAAGATTTAATTTTGATTGGTAAATAGTTTTTTTAAAGCATCTATCTTTTCTTTAAAAAATTTCTCATCTGATTTATATTTACGAGCTTGATGTTGAAGTTTTTCAACTTCAAATAGCAGGCATTCATTGTGAACTCTATATCTGTTTACCTTTTCAATGCAAACATCTGAACAAAGATTAGAATGTACCTCTTCGGTTGCTTCTGATTTCTTTGTCTCTTCAGGCACAACTTGTACCATGAAGGCCTTTAAAACTCTTGTTTCTTCTGCTTTAGTTGCTGGTGTGATCTCAATAGCACTTTCCTTATCAGCACAAGCAGATGCTGGAGCAGGTTCAACAGCTTTAACAGATTCTTCAACTTGGACTGGAGTATTCTCAACAGTCTTTTCTTTCAGTTTGAATTTCTCTTTGACGCTTTCAACCTTCTTTTCCTCTACTTCCTTTTCTTTCTCAAAAACTCCTTCAAGCACATCTTCTAACACAAACTCAGCCAAAATATTCTCTTAAACACAATCTTCATCACTCTGAATCTCTGCTATTAAAGCAGTGGATAGCTTCATATCAAGTATCTTTAACTAATCAAACCAGTCATACTCACCATCTGTCTGAGATACCAATGCTTTGTTATTGGATGTACTAGCTTGATCTTTCTTTGTTTCAACCTACACTGTTACCATCTTTTTCTCGTTATCAGCTTGAACAGACCTCCCCTCAATGCATTCTCTAGCAAAGTGACCGGGTTTGTTCATAGTTGTAGCATCTCAAACATGACTTATCAAACCTAATTTTGCTGGGTTGTTCAGACCAAAAACTTTCCTCCCAGTTCTTTGTGTGAAATTCTTGGCACGATACACCACCATTGCCATCTAGTACTTGATTTCATTTTCTTCAACATCATCTGGTGACTTGTTGCAGATCATCAACCATGATGTTTGGTGTATTAAGTATGCCAGTAGTGAAAGCTTCATAGCTGTTCATGAAGGAGGTAAATAGAGCAAGGTGCTCTTTTGTAATTTGGATAGTCTATTTACTAGGTTAGGAATTAACAACAAATGCTTGTTGTATAGGTGGAGATGATTGACTTTGTTAGTAGGATGGGTTAAATGGTTGAATTTGAAGCATTGATTGATCCTTGACAACCTGATGACCTGTTGCTGCTTGTTGCTATTGCTAACTCAACTGGGAATAGCTGACATAGTAATTCGGATTGCTATCCATTTTAGCATACAAAGCATATGCTTCAGCTCCAATTGAATTGATATAATGGCAGCCCTTTGTTTGTCATCCATGTCATAGGACTTGATGGTAGAAATTTGATCACTGAGGGACAAGGTGAACAGATCCTTGGTTCTTTTGATTGTAGTGCAGTTGTTGTTCTAGCTATATGGGAGTGAATTCAACAACGTCTTGTTCACTGTAATGTTTTCAAGTGTGATCCCTGCACTCTTCATTTTGGTGACTAGCTTCACGAACCTAGACATCTGTGCCTCCAAAGTCTCACCCAGTACATGATTAAACATATTACACTCTTGGTTTAACATGTCTTTTCTACTCTCTCTCATGTCTTTGTTCCACATGATTGTTCCTCCATTGAATCCCATAAATTGTAAGGCCCCGTTCCAGGAAACCTTATAGTTGGTCAATCATAGCATTAATTATATAAAAACATATACATGTAGTAAAACATCGCAGCGGATTTAAAATTTTAAAAAGACATTCATTGCATTAATACTTACTGTTCTAAGTAATACATCATTGTATTTTGGAGTTACAAAAAGATCAATTAGTTGCATTACAAAACAACAAAATCATCATTACACGAATGGATGCCAGTTCTGCCTACCAAGTAGCTTTCCCAGCGTGCCATCCTCAGCAACAATCACCTGCCAACTGAAAATGCATAAAAGTCAGCGTTGTTGAGTGAGTTCTAGCTTTAAAAGCATTAAAGTACCTTGTTTATAATACAATATCATTTTCTTAAAATACGTCCTTTACTTTCGTTCATGTGAATTCATCGTACATACATCAAGGTATAACCTTATTATCTTCCATTATCACATGTATTCGTTCGTTTCGTACTTTTTCATTATCTTTCACTTCTATCCAGATCCAGTCATAAGCTATACCCCATCGTTAGGCACAAACCACCTCAGTCTCGGGGTTAAGCGACAAGGATCCTGTTTTCGCACGTCATGATCAGTCACAAAGACTCACCCTCCTGTGTGTGAACCCTCATGGGTTAAATCGCATGTTATATAACACACAGTTAAGCTAACAACAATCAATGAGTTGTGAACCTCCCTAAAAATTTTGCTTGCAAGACTTTTCATTCATTCGTTATGTTCCACTTTTTATTATCATTAATCTTTCACTTCATTTATGATAATACTTTACGTATATGAGCATAATCACACCACGTAAAGTCATATTATAATACGTAATATGGAACATAAGAACAGGCCATAATCATGCATAACATCTACACATATAACCATCAAAACATCCCAGAGCTTAAACCTTAAAATTTCTATTTCTCAAAATCTCAAAAAATTTTCTAAGTCTTTTAGGCGCATGAGCACTATGTAGGTGCCTGAGTACTATACAGGTGCATGAGTACTTGGGAGCATGGGAAAGTTAGGCGCCTGAACTAACACTTAGGCTTATGAGCAATTTTTTCGGCGCATGGATACTATTGGGGCGCATGGGTACACTTGGGCATTTGGACAGTGGGCGTATGAATACTATTGGGGCGCATGGGGTGGAACTTAGTCTTTTTGGCTAAGTATCAGGCACATGAGCCTACCACTTAGGCGCATGGGCAAAATTCTAGGCGCATGAGCCCTATTTGGGCGCATAAGAAAGGGACTTAGGCGTTTTAAGCAAATTTCAGGCGCATGAGCATACTTAGTTCAAAACTTACACTGTCCAGACCCAAATCATCATCCTAAATGGTTCTCAACCCATAACTAACTTACAATACACATAAAATAAGCATAAAACCATACAACACAACCAACCATACACAAACATACATATGGTTAGCATACATATAAGTTGTAAAACGTTTTATATGCATTTTCAGCCCCAAAATACGTTTAAAACAAGAAAACCGGGGATCTAGAACTCACCTAATGCAGCCTTCAAGTAAAACTCCACCGAACTTGAGACAACAAGTCCAAACACCTAAAACACAACAAAGCACACAACCAAGCACAAAGAACACATAAAAATCAATTTTAAGGTTGAAAACCCAACAAAACCGAACCAAAAACACAAAGAACACCTACCTACGAATTTTTAGCTTCTTCTTCTTGAATAACCGAGAGAAACTCTGTTCTTCTTTCTTGATTCTTGTTCCAGTCCAAAAAAGCAGAAGGTGTAGAAGTGTTTATGGGCGGCCATACCCTTTTAGATAATAGAATAATAAAGTTTTTACTTTGTACACTTTACCCCCTCCACTTGTGTCCATTATCTTTTCTTTCAAGATACTTTTCTTTTCCTTTATTTTTGACAAAATTTCGGGTGTTACAAGTCCACCCCCCTTATAGAGGTTTCGTCCCCGAAATCTGTCATTCTTCAAACAGTTGTGGGTAATGCTATCTCATTTCTTATTCAGTTTCCCACGTAGACTCTGATCCCTTCTTGTGCTTCCACTGCACACGCACCAGTGGAACCACTTTATTCCGCATCCTCTTCTCTTTCCGGTTTATGTTTGCCACTGGTTGCTCTACATAGTTGAGCCGCTCATCTACTTTGATGTCCTCCAATGGTACAATCATATCTTTATCAGCTAGACATTTTCTCAGATGAGACACATGGAATGTTGGCTGAATTCCACTTAACTCAGTGGGTAGCTCCAATCGATAGGCCACCTCTTCTACTGGTGCAATAATTCAAAAAGTTCCTATGTATCTCAGGCTTAGCATACCCCTCTTTCTAAATCGGATGATCCTCTTCTAGGGTGAGACCTTCAACATGACTCTATCGCCCACGTTGAACTCAATCGGTCTACGCCTTTTATAGGCATATGACTTTTGTCTATCTTTTGCCGCCTTCATAAAGGCTTTGATCTTCTCTAACTTCTACATCGTAGCCTTGATCACTTCAACACTTCCCAACTCTTTCTGCCTGATGTCACCCCAACACACGGGCATTCTACACCTCCTACCATATAGTATCTCATATGGTGGCATACCAATGCTGGCATGATAACTGTTGTTGTATGAGAATTCAGCTAACGGTAAGTGTTCATCCCAACTTCTTCCAAAGTAGATCACGCATGCTCGGAGCATATCCTCAAGCGTCTGGGTCTTACTCTCAGACTGACCATCTGTCTGGGGGTGGTAAGCCGTCTGGATGTAAACCGAGTGTCACGGTCTGACATAATAGACACTGATACACCATGATGAGCTACAATCTCCTTGATGAATAAATCCGCCAACCTCTCGAATGAATACGTCTCGCTGATCGGCAAAAAGTGAGCACTCTTCGTCAGGCGGTCAACTATTACCCATATGGCATTGTACCCCCTTGCCGTACGTGGTAACTTCGTAATGAAGTCCATGGTGATGTGCTCCCATTTCCACTATGGTATATTCAAAGGTTGGATCTTCCCATATGGCTTCTGATGCTCTACCTTCACTTGCAAGCAAGGCACTTGCTCATATACTCCACCACATCACGCTTCATACCCGGCCATGAGTAATCTTTCTTCATATCATGATACATCTTAGTAGCACCGGGATGAATGGAGTATCAAGTCTTATGAGCTTCGTCCATGATCCGCCCCCGTAGGTCTCCATAATGATGGATCCACATCCGCCCAAAGCGGGTTCTAACTCCGAGAGTATTTTCACCCAACTCCGTCACCAGACCTCTCATCCTTTCATAGTTAAGGCGATCTTCTTTCAACGCCTCATCATGGAACTCTTTGACCTATGTCATCACATCGGAGGTCATAATCAACTGATAAGCCTTCACTCCGATTGGCTCTGGTCTCTCCTTTCGGCTAAAGGCATCCGTCACTACGTTGGCCTTGCCCAGGTGGTAATGGATCTCACAATCATAATCTTTGATCAACTCTAACCACCTCCTTTGCCTCATATTGAGGTCCTTCTGCTCCAAGAAGTATTTCAAACTCATATGGTCCGTGAAGATAGTGCACTTCGTCCCGTACAAATAGTGCCTCCAAATCTTCAGTGTAAAGACCACAGCCGCTAGCTCCAAGTCATGAGTGGAGTAATTAGACTCATGGATTTTCAACTGTCGGGACGCATAGGCTATTACTCTTCCCCTCTGCATTAGCACGCAACCCAATCCCGAATAAGAAGATCTGAATAGACCACTAAGTCTTCATTCCCTTCGGGCAACATCAAGACAGGAGCTTGAGTCAATCTCATCCTTAACTCCTCAAAAGCATTCTCCTATTCCAGACCCCATGCAAACTTTACGTCCTTGCGGGTCAACTTGGTCAATGGTGAGGCTATCTTGGAAAAGTCTTGGATAAATCTTCTGTAGTAGCCCTCCAAACCCAAGAAACTGCAAATCTCAGATGGCGTCTTTGAAGACTTCCATTGCATCACTGCCTCAACCTTTTCTGGGTCCGCCATGATTCCTTCAGAATTTACCACGTGACCTAAAAATTGCACTTCACGCAACCATAAAGCACACTTAGAGAATTTAGCATACATCCTCTCTCTTCTAAGTGTCTCCAATACCTCACAAATGTGATCGGCGTGTTCTTCTTTGCTTTTCGAATAAATTAGGATATCATTGATAAACACAATCACTGATTTGTCCAACATTGGCTGGCACACCCGATTCATCAAATCCATAAAAGCAGCTGGCGCGCTAGTTAGAAGAAAAGACATAACGAGGAACTCGTAGTGTCCATAACGCGTACGAAAAGATGTTTTAGGGATGTCTTGTTCCTTCACCTTCAATTGATGGTAACCAGATCGAAGATCTATTCTCGAGAACCAACTGACACCTTGGAGCTGATCAAACAAGTCATCTATTCTCAGTAGCGGATACCGGTTCTTCATCGTCAACTTGTTTAACTCGCTGTAGTCGATGCACATCCTCATACTATCGTCCTTCTTCTTTACAAACAAGTCCGGAGAACCCCAGGAAGAGATGCTCGGTCGGATGAACCTTTTGTCCAACAACTCTTGCAATTGAACCATCAGTTCTTTCATCTCAGATGGAGCCAATCGGTACGGTGCTTTGGCAACGGGCTGAGCACCAGGCATCAAATCGATCTGGAACTCGATCTCGCGGTCCGGTAGCACACCTGGTAAAGCTTCTGGAACACATCCGGAAAGTCACTCACAATTAGTACATCAGACAATTATGGTACTTACGTGTCCACATCCTTCAAGTAAGCCAAGTAGGCACTACATCCACGTTTCATGCACTTCTCTGCCACCACCATCGAATCACTTTAGGAACCGTAGTGACTCGATCACCATAGACCGTCACTGAACTTCCATCGGGCGTAGTTAATCGGATCATTTTCTTGCGACACATAATATTCACCTCATAGGCTGCTAACCAATCCATCCCTAGAACTACATCAAATCCACCTAGGGGCATCACAAATAATTTAGCAATGAACCTATGGCCTTCCAACTCTATGTCATAATCCTCTATCATCTCAGAAATTCTAGTAGACTTACCAATAGCAGTTTCTACTTTGAAGGGCTCATCAATATTTCTACTACTAGCAGGCAACTTAGCACAGAAAGCAGCAGAAATGAAACTCTTACTAGCACCAGAATCAAATAACACAGAGGCACAAGTTTGGTTTACTAGGAACATACCTAACATGACATCGGGGTCTACTCTAGCCTCCTCCTGGGTCATCGTGAATGCTCTAGCACTTGCCCTCTATCCTTCATTCCCCATCCTCTTCTTCGCCCCAGAACTTTCGGCCCTCGGCTTCTTGCAATCCCTGCTCAGATGGCCCTCTTCACCATAATTATAGCACCTCATCACCCCATAATCTTTTGCCATGTGACCTGGCCTCCCACACTTGAAGCAGATCTTCGATCCCCACTTACACTCCCCAGCGTGGTCTCTCCCAAACTTAACATATCTCTTTGCCCCAGTACTCGCCGACACTACCCGCCGGTCATCCTTTCTTGCCTTCTTGTTATTTGGAGTGAAACCACCACGTCCAAACCGCTTTACATTCCAGTTCCTGTTGCCACCATCCTTCTTACTCACCTCAACCACAATGACCTCTCTCTCATCATACAACCTGCTTGACAAATCCACCACTGACCTAAAGGTACTCGTCAGGCAACAATCATGTGCCTGTGGATATCCACCGGCAATCCCTGAATATACCTTTTGATCTTTCTCGACACCGGCGTCACCTGATCCGGCACTAGTCTTGCCATCTTATTGAACTTGGTGGTGTATTGTTGATAGATCATGGTTCCCGCCTCTAGCTGCAGGAACTCCCTCTCTATCTTGTCGAGCTCTCGGTGAGGACAGAATTCCTCAATCACCATCTTATTTAGTTCTTCCCACCACATCTTTCCGATGGCCCTGCGGCCCTCAGCTTGGACGATATTGTCCCACCAACATAAAGCCGAGTCTGCAAATGAGTGAGTGGCGAACTTCACCTTTTGGTCCTCCCTACACTCACTAATCTCCAGCACCGCCTCCATTTCTCTCACCCCGCGGTGAGCAGCAGCAGCATTACCATTGCCATCAAAAGTTGGGGGTTTGCATCGCTAGAATGCCCAGTAGCTTCACCCCTACATGGTTTCCCGCATTACCACCTCCTTCTCATTATTGGAGGCTGCCATCTCAACGTTTAGTTCTTCCCTTTCACCATGATCTCTCTCACCCCTCCTTCTCCCAGCAGCTTTCTTCCTCTCCTCCTCCTTCTCCTTTTTCTCGTCCTCTCTCACTGCACGGATGACCTCGGTCACCACTGCCTCCTTCACTGAGGCTCTCAAGTTAGCACTCTCATCACCGCCCTCATGGTGATGAAGTTCGGGCTCAGCAAGAGCCGTCTCAGCAGTCTTGGTCTTGTCCTTATGGCACGTGGTCCAGCACCACGGCCACCCCATGCTCCTACTCATGAAGCCTTTGATGATCTACCACCAGCCATCCTTTAAGTACTATAAGATTCAAACAGCAACACGGTCATTCAAGGTAATAGCTCAGTTTATGTCAAGTATAGTAAGTCCCTAATTACAGTGGCCAGTTGTGATTAGCCACTTACTTTATACTTCATCCCCCGAGCATTTCCTATCTTGACCACATCAGTACTCTAATCTACTAAGGGCACATAAATCAAATAACACATGAACATAATACCAGTTAACTTTTAAGAAAAGAAATACCTGATGGCACGTAGCTACTTGGGCTGGCATCCCTCCTTTCGGTCCCATTCTCAGTTTAAGTTTAGGTTTTTGAAAATATTTACCCATTTCTCTTAAACTTTGGCTCTGATACCAACTTGTAAGGCCCCATTCCTGGAAACCTCACAGTTGGTCAATCATAGCATTAATTACATAAAAACATATACAGGTCGTAAAACATCGCACCGGATTTAAAATTTTCAAAAGCCATTCATTGCATTAATACTTACTGTTGCTAAGTAATACATCATTGTATTTTGGAGTTACAAAGGGATCAATTAGTTGCATTACAAAATAACAAAATCATCGTTACACGAATGGATGCCAGTCCTGCCTACCAAGTAGCTTTCCCCGCGTGCCATCCTCAGCAACAATCACCTGCCAACTGAAAATGCATAAAATTCAGCGTTGTTGAGTGTGTTCTAGTTTAAAAGCATTAAAGTACCTTGTTTATGATAAAATATCATTTTCTTAAAATACATCCTTTAATTTCGTTCATGAGCATTCATCGTACATACATCAAGGTATAACCTTATTATCTTGCATTATCACACGTATTCGTTCGTTTCATACTTTTTCATTATCTTTCACTTCTATCCAGATCCTATAATAAGCTATACCCCATCGTTAGGCACAAATCCACCTCAGTCTCGGGGTTAAGAGACAAGGATCCTGTTTTCGCACGTCTCGATCAGTCACAAAGACTAACCCTCCTGTGTGTGAACCCTCATGGGTTAAATCGCACGTTATATAACACACAGTTGAGGTAACAACTCTCAATGAGTTGTGAACCTCCCTAAAAATTTTGCTTGCAAGACTTTTCATTCATTCCTTATGTTCCACTTTTTATTATCATTAATCTTTCACTTCATTTATGATAATACTTTACGTATACGAGCATAATCACACCACGTAAAGTCACATTATAATACGTAATATGGAACATAAGAACAGGCCATAGTCATGCATAACATCTACACATATAACCATCAAAACATCCCAGAGCTTAAACCTTAAAATTTCTATTTCTCAAAATCTCAGAAATTTTTCTAAGTCTTTTAGGCGCATGAGCACTATGTAGGTGCCTGAGTACTATACAGGCGCATGAGTACTTGGGAGCATGGGAAAGTTAGGAGCCTGAACTAACACTTAGGCGTATGAGCAATTTTCTGGGCGCATGGATACTATTGGGGCGCATGGGGTACACTTGGGCATTTGGACAGTGGGCGTATGAATACTATTAGGGCGCATGGGGTGGAACTTAGTCTTTTTGCTAAGTATCAGGCACATGAGCCTACCACTTAGGCGCATGGGCAAAATTCCAGGCGCATGAGCTCTATTTGGGCGCATAAGAAAGGGACTTAGGCGTTTTAAGCAAATTTCAGGTGCATGAGAATACTTATTTCAAAACATACACTGTCCAGACCCAAATCATCATACTAAATGGTTCTCAACCCATAACTAACTTACAAGACACATAAAATAAGCATAAAACCATACAACACAACCAACCATACACAAACATACATATGGTTAGCATACATATAAGTTGTAAAACGTTTTATATGCATTTTCAGCCCCAAAATACGTTTAAAACAAGAAAACGGGGATCTAGAACTCACCTAATGCAGCCTTCAAGTAAAACTCCATCGAACTTGAGACAACAAGTCCAAACACCTAAAACACAACAAAGCACACAACCAAGCACAAAGAACACATAAAAATCGATTTTAAGGTTGAAAACCCAACAAAACCGAACCAAAAACACAAAGAACACCTACCTACGAATTTTTAGCTTCTTCTTCTTGAATAACCGAGAGAAACTCTGTTCTTCTTTCTTGATTCTTGTTCCAGTCCAAAAAAGCAGAAGGTGTAGAAGTGTTTATAGGCGGCCATACCCTTTTAAATAATAGAATAATAAAGTTTTGTACTTTGTACACTTTACCCCCTTCACTTGTGTCCATTATCTTTTCTTTCAAGATACTTTTCTTTTCCTTTATTTTTGACAAAATTTCGGGTGTTACATAAATCCTTAGCCTTGGTAATGTCTTTAAACTTCTGTGCAATCTCAGTAGTGAGTGCCATGGTGATGGCAGCATAGGCTTTGTCATCAAGTTCCTTCTTCTTCATGTCCTCCTCGTCCCATAAATGCTCAGGTTTTGGGATCAAATCACCCTTATCATTTGTATACACCAGAATATATGGACCTTGCTTGATAGATCTCATCATCCGGGGTTCAGTATACATGACATGGTTCTCAAGCCTAAACACCCAATCTGGGTAATCTTCTTCACTGAGCAGACGAGGTGGCTTTGTGCTCATATGAATCTCATTGTCGAGATTCAAAGTGGTAGTGATGTGCTTCAGATTAGCCATTGTTCTTACTTGAAAATCAATTTCTTCACAAATTCTTCAAACTCAAAGTTCTTGAGCGAATGATCAACTTTCACGCGAAATCTTCAAAAGCCCTCGCGCGAAATGTAACCTTTCGCTTGGAAAACCAAGTTTTCACCCGAACTGTTTTCTTTGACTCTGAGTGTTTCAGCCTCAATTTTTCACCCAATTGATTAAACTTTAATTAATTAAGTGTTCAATTAGTGATTTAGGTTCAAATTAGATCCTAATTATCTCTAATTGATTCAATTAATCTCGTTTTAAGCTCAAAAGGTCATCAAATCAAGGAACATCAAGTTTAGTAGCTACAACCTCTTCAAATGATCACTCTCAGTAGAATTAAGCATTAAACTTCGAATAACTGTGAATTTCAATGCTCACAAACTCATCAAAAACACTTCTTCAATCTTCAACCAATCGATTTAGAGCAACAAGGCTCTGATACCAATTGTAAGGATCAGTACAATACAATTAGATCGATCTCGTGATAAGAATACGGAATGTAATCATCACGAAAGATAAGATTGAATATTGAAATGAATAACACATGAGTAAACAAACTTCACAATCTATTGATCTCTGATTTGATTACAAGAACAGTAAGTACAATTTAGGAAAAGCAAAATCTCTCCATCAAAGTTCTAACTATTACAAAACTAAACTTCTATTTATAAGCAAAAAGTTCTCGCGTGACTAGTAGTTGTCATGCGAGAAGCGGTTTTCACGCGGTAACTCAAGGTTCTTGTGTGACTTGATCTTGATCTTCATCTTGATTTGATTTCCCGAGCCTCTAGGTTCAACCTCTACATTACATATGTGTAAAATAACGTTCGTAAAAAAACGAGTTTTTTTTTATTTCTTATGATTGTTCTTAATTTTTTTATCAAAGAAGGAAGCAAGAGAAATATTTTTATCATTTTAATTTTTCTATTTTTATGTTATTTTTTGTTTTATAACTTTTTTTATTATGTCATCATTATTTACTATTTTATCCTTAAAAATGTGAGATTCACATTGGTTCCTAGAGTTCTCATAAAATAAGTGAGTTCTCATTTGATCCCTCCCCTATATATGTGTGTGTATATATATATAGGGGTTGGTTAAAATAAAAAGTTTATTTTGCCTAAAAAACGTAAGAGACAATGGTCATTAAATTTTCTAATCTAACAATAATAAATGGTTAAGATTCAAGTAGAGGAGAAAAAAATGGAGGGGTATATTTGAAATATACACATTTGTTGGTTTTTTTTAAAATCTCTTACTCTTTTTAAACGTTGATAACTTTTTCATACAATATTATTTTTTTATAAAAATTACACCATAAAAGCAATCAACACATTTTTCGAGAGAAAAAAACTGAACTGTATAAAATTGTGCTGTTTTATACGAAATTGTGATGTTTTCAGTAAAACAACACATTTAAAGAATAAAACAACACATAATTTGCAACAAAAAACACCACCTTTTTGTGGTGAAATACTAGAATATTATAAAACAACACTACTAAAAATACATATTTTAGTATTAAATAATGTGAAAACAACACAAAAATAACATAGTAGCACAAAAATAACATAACAACACAAAAACGTAAAATGTCACAATATATTTTAAGTGGTATAAATAACAAATCAACATAAAAAAAAACATTAAAGACAACACAACAAACAAGCACAACAAAATAATACAACAAACACATCAAAATAACATAGCAAACCAACACATCTAAACAAAATAGCAATATAAAATATAATAAAAAATCAAGTTGTTTGATATTAAAATAAGTTGTTACACAAGCTAGTGAAAATATTTAATTTAGTTGGGTCTATTAATATTAGTTTGTTTAATGTACATGTATGAATAAGTAGTAGCAAATAGTTTTATAACAATCATACCCTTATTTTAAGACTTTTTAGGCAAAATAATATTTTTATTTGAACCACCCTATATATATATATATATATATATATATATATATATATATATATATATATATAATATAGGGGCTGGTTAAAATAAAAAATACATTTGCCTAAAATCCTAAGAAAAGATTTGAGCCCTATATTTCATAAATCAATGGTTGTGATCAATTTTTAGGCATAAAAGTGGTCCCAAGAGTAATATGGTAAAACCCACTTTTGTTGACTTTTTTTCAAATTTCCCCACATTATTTGAACGCTCGTAATTTTTTATACAATATTATTTTTTCAAAAATAATCACACCATAAAATTAAGCTTTTTATCCTCTTTAATTTAGTATAGTATTAAAATATTTTTTTAATAAAAAAATCACTGTTACGAAAATATGTTGTTTTATGATAAAAAAACATTATGTACTGTTTTGTCGTAAGACAACAATTTTGTGTTGTTTAACGTTAAGATAGCACATTATGTGCTGTTTTACGTTAAAAAAATGTCACGTTCTGCTTTAGGGTGAAACATAATGTTTTGTGATGTCTAATGTTAAAACATCACTTAAAATAATTTTAAAGTTGTGTCGTTTTACGATAAAATGGTGCATTCTGTGTTGTTCCATGATAATAAAACACATTATATGTTGTTTTAGGTTATATATTGTTTTACGGTAAGAGATCGTGTTTCGTTTTTTTAGTGTGAAAGGTTATATAAAACAACATAAATTTATGTGTTGTTTATAGTAAAATAACAAGGTAGAATATCACAACATGTGTTGTTTTATAATAAAACAATACGCTCTATACGGTTTCAACGTAAAACAACCCATTTTGTAATGTTTTCATGTGTTGGTAGTATGTAAAATAACACGCTCTAAGATGTTTTCAAGTAAAACAACTCATTTTGTGTTGTTTTCATGTAAAATAGGTCATTTTAAGCTGTTTTCGTGCTAAAAAACACATTTCGTGCTACTTTTACGTAAAACAACACATTATCTGCGGATTTTACATAAAACAATATGTGATGTGGTTATTTAACATAAACAAGATGTTCCTAATTGAATTAGGGTAAACCAGCACATTATGTATAAATCAACACAAAATATGCTCTTTTTATGTGATATTTTGACATAAAGTGTATTGTAAAAAACACAAAAGTAACACATAATAAAACAAGAAACAAACTCATACAAAAACAACAAAAAGCAACATAAAAGCAGAAGCTAGCACATAATAAATACCAGTACAAATAGAACAAGATGTTTTTAGTTGAACTAGAAAACCAGCACATTTTGGCTAAAACAACACAAAACATGATATTTTTATTTTGACATATAGCACATAGTAAAAACATCAAAAGTAGCACAAATAACATATAATAAAACAACAAACAAGCTTATAGTAAAAACAACATGCTTATGAAAACAACATAATGATTAAAACAACACAATGTAAAAACAACATGCTTATGAAAACTGTAAGGTAATATGAGAAGATTATAAGGCTAATGCAACCAAAGAAGCCAAAACAACCAAAGGTCTTCCTGCATGCATGCACTGGACGTACAAAGGTAGAAGTGCTTCGGAAGTTTTACACACTACATCAGAAAATACTCTAAGTGTAAAATCTTCCGAAGCCAAACTCCAAATCTTCCGAAGCCAAAGATGAAGTCTTCCTAAGCTTTAGAGACAAAGTCTTCCAAATCCATTTTGCTGTGAAGACTGATTTTTTGCAAAGACAGAGAAAGACATGCTTTCTTTGATCTACTTTACATAAAGCTGACACACTTTCCACTACAACTCTAAACACTCACCAACTTTTATGAGTTGGTGAAAAGTTCATGCTTTTGTAAACTGTAGATTAAGGTATTTGTCTGTAACTTCCTACTTTTGTACCTGCAAACCTTTTTAGAATAGAAAAGGATGTGAGCTATGGCATGTCATAGTCACTAGTCAAAAGGCAACCTGCCTTTTGACTTTAGATTGATCTTGTTGTCTAGATTAGTCAATTCCAACTGTCTTTCTAAGTATTGACGGTTGTAGGATGTAGTATAAAGAGTTTCAGGTTCTTGTAAATTGAGATATGCTTTGTAACACTTGTAACAGAACTTGAGAGCAATATACAACACTCCTTAAAAACCATATTTCTATGTTATTGTTGCTTGTTCTGTCTAATTACTTACTTGTGTTCTTAGTATACTCATAATCAAACCCGGTTCCCTATTTGAACTGTTAAATGTTCCAAGTCTCTCCTCATTATGAAACTGATTGTGTTAGGCACCCTTACCCGGTCCTGCAATTGGTATCAGAGCATTTCAGGCTCTTGATTGTAAGATCTCACCATCTTTAATTCTCTTAGTTTCACAGTTCACTTAACATCTCAAATGGAAGCTATCATAAGGCTTATATAAAAACCAGTACAATGACAAAGTCCCCATTGATCACTCCTGAAAACTTTGATACTTGGTGTCAAAGAATTGAAGGCTTTATCAAGTCTCAAGACTCCAGGATGTGGGGGTCTTTTGTCAATGGACCTCATATACCATCCACCTCTTCAGCTGCTGCTGGTGGTGGTATGATACCAAAGGAAGTGGTTGACTATTCTGAAAAAGACCGAAAGAAGATTGATATTATCAGAAAGCCATGACCGCCCTCCAAACTGCTCTTCTAAACTCTATCTACAGAGGCTTCAAGAAGTGCAAGACTGCCAAGCAACTCTGGGATGCACTGAAACTGATGTATGAGGGGTCTAATAAAGCAAAAGAAAACAAGAAAGACCTATTGAAGCAGTAATTTAAGAACTTCACGTTCAAGACAGGTGAAACCATGACTCAACAATACTTCAGGTATGTTGAGATTGTGGATACTCTGGCGGATATTAGAGTAACTCCTGAGAACAGGGACATTATGAGGAAGTTCATGTCCTCTCTTCCCAGATAATGGACATATTATTATGTGGTCATCAAGATGACTGAGAAACTTAAGACCCCTACTCTCATAGAGTTTTATGGTATCCTCAGTGGCTACCAGATGGAGATGAACATGCAAAATCCATCTGGTAACTCCAACAACCAACAAAGTTCAGCCCTTCATATGGTTGAAAGGGATTGCAGAGAACCACAACACCATCTCATCTACTACCTTAACAACTCACAAAAGGGTCCTTTCATCACCTTTTTAGAGACAACAAGGGAAGGCTACATCCCTGGAAGCCCATTCCAGGAGACAAGCTCTTCATAAGCTTTTGTGTCTTCTGATGAAAGTTTAGGAAACTTTCTCTTCACCCTTGAAGATCTGGATTGTATCCATCCAGATGATCTGGAGTATATGGAAATAGTCCAGCAGATGGCTCTTCTCACTCACAGAGCCAACAAGTTCTACAAGAGGACAGGAAGGAAGTTTCCTAGCAAATGCAGCCAGTGGAAAGTTTAGGCTTGATAAAACCAAAGTGAAGTGTTACAACTATAACCAAATGGGATACTTTTCCAGAGAGTGCAAGGCACCAAATTCAAATGGTAGGCAAGCACAAACCAGGCCAAACTACACCGAAGGAGCTCACAAGAATAAGAAGCCAAGACAGCAAGCCTCAGTTGCTGTTGAAGAAGGAGGCTTTGACTGGAGCTTTCAGGTGGAAGATTCATATCCAAACTAAGCATTGATGGCAGATCATGATGAATCCAAGGTATTGGAACATCTCTGCACACCTGAATGTTTTGCTAAAGTTAATAGATACAGGTCCTATAACTTAGAGATGAGATCTGATCTTGAGTCCTTAAATATCTTAAAAGCTGATTTTAAAAAAGCTAAAAATGATTATAAACTTAAGATAGAAGATCTAGAGAAAACCATTTCAACTCTTAAGCATTAGCACACTAACTACAGGACTCAAATCAAAGATCTCATCACAAAGTTAACTGAATGCCAGGCTAAGCTTGTGATTAGCAAAACCAGGGTAGAAAAATGTGTTCATGAAGAAGAGACCTTCAAGAACATAATATCAACATCCCTACATGCAAAAGTTTGTTATCATAATAAACAAGGACTGGGATCTACTGAGATAGCTCCTCCACACACTCTATTGTCTATAAGATCTCCAAGGTGTGGAACTTGTGAAGATGAGCTTCCCCTCATAGAACCCATTGTTGAAGAGGATGAAGAGGAGATAGTGAAGGATGACTCTGAGAAAAGTGAAGAAGATCATCCTAAGAAGGGTCACTATTCTCCTACGAAGAGGAAAGAGTCTAGAATGACCAAGTCAAAGAGGAAGAACTTGATAAGAAGAGCTAAGAGAATATCAAAGAAGGCTCAAGAGATCAAGACCATTTTGACTCCAAGTAGAAACAAGTGTTCATCTTAGCAGGGTTTGAAGTGGTAAAGGTTAAAGACTCAACTATGAAATCTAATACCAGGAGTTCTAATTTAGTTCCAAACCATTTCAGCAGGAAGGAGAAGACTAACCAGCTATGTACCACTTTACACAACCTAAACCATCCAGCTCCAAGAGCAAGCCTCTCCCTAAGAAGCTTGCTACATCATCTGTGTAGATGAAGATGGAGAAGGAAAGTGATCAAACTAAGTCTTGCTCTCAAAAGAAGACTCCCAGAAGGAAGCAAATGGATTGCATCAAGTCTAGTAGTATTTCTCATCTGGCTAAGGATTGCATCTATAATCTTAAAAGCACTATCCACATGGTCAAAGAGAAAGCTTCTAGGAAGAAGATGGAAAAGCAAGCTTCGGAAGGAAAATTTGTTTCCTTCGGAAGCTCTAAAGTGAAGAAGACAAGTCAAAACTTGCCTTCGAAAGAAATTTTGGTCTCGAAAGAAAGGAATGCTTCCGAAGTACTAAAGCATGCTGCAGTGAAAGCAAGATCTTCCGAAGGTCCGGTATCCAAAACTTCAAAAGTTATTGAAACTTTCGAGGTGTTGAAGGTCAAGTCAAATCTTCCAAAGATGGTGTGGAAGATGAAGAAAGACCTGGTGATTGGGAGTTCTTCATTAACAGCAACTAATGATCCTTAAAGCTTGAATATAGGATCTGTTAGTGTTATATTGTCTTCAGATGACTTTGAAAAGCCCAAGACCAATGAGGCTTGGGTTTCCAAGTGTAACTAACCACTTCTTTTTATGTAGGAAAAGCTAAAGACCAAGGGAAATATATGGATCATTGATAGTGGCTGTTCCAGACACATGACTGGTAATGGTTCTTTGCTTTACAATTTTGAGAAAACTAAGGAAGGACCAGTTGCTTTTGGAGGAGATGCTGGTGGTTACATCACTGGAAGGGGTATGGTCATAAATGGTAAGCTCACCACTAAGAAGGTAAATTTTGTTAAAGAGCTTGGATACAATCTACTAAGTGTATCCTAATTTTGTGATCAGAGACACAACATGCTCTTTACTGAGCATAAGTGCATTATTCTCAAGCCCGGGGTGGTCATTCCTCAAGAGCATATCCTGCTCAGAGCCCTAGGAAAAGGAACATGTACAAGATGGACTTACAAGAAACATCTCCCTCAGGAGAGGTTTCTTGCTTTCTATCTAAAGCAAATAGTGATGAGTCTTTCATATGGCATAAAGAATGTGCCATGTAAACTTTAAGAACATGAATAAATTACTTAAGAATGATTTGTAACTGGAATGCTAAAGAAAGAGTTTACAAGTGATGATCATTGTGTTGCATGCCTGAAAGGGAAGCAACATAAAGTGTCTCACAAGCCAAAGGAAAAGAACTCTATCACTACTCCCTACACTTATTACACATGGATCTTTTTGGTCCCACCAGTGTAATGAGTTTAGGAAGGACCTCATATTGTTTAGTGATCACAGATGATTTCACAAGATTCACTTGGGTCTTTTTCCTTAGAACTAAGGATGAGACTCCTGAGATCTTGAAGAACTTCATTCTGAAAATTGAGAATCAATCTGATCACAAGGTCAAGACCATAAGATGTGATCAAGGAATAGAATTTAAGAACCAAATCCTTGATACATTTTGTGATGAAAATGGTATTACAAGATAATATAGTACTCCCAGGACTCCTTAGCAAAATGGTGTTGTTGAGAGGAGAAAAAGGACACTTATTGAAGCTACAAGAACCATGTTGTCTGACTCTAAACTATCCATCACCTTCTGGGTAGAGGTAGTTAACACAACCTGCTATGTACAGAATAGAGTTTTAGTGGTTAAGACTCATGGTAAGACTCCTTATGAACTGTGGCAAAAAAGGAGACCATTTATTGGTTTCCTCAGGTCATTTGGATGTCCTTACACCATCTTGAATACCAAAGATCAAGTAGCCAAATTTGATGAGAAGTCAGATGATGGAAACTTTATTGGATATTCTTCCCAAGTTAAGGCTTATAAAGTATACAATCTCAGAACTAGAGTAGTTGAGGGGTCAGCCAATATGACCTTCAATGAGCACACTCCTAGTGTGAAAGGTTCTAGTCCTGATTGGCTAATTGATCTTGACTTACTTACCAACTGTTTTAAAAAGTCTTATGAGAATGTTTCAGAATCTATAGATAACATATCAATAGGAGATCCCGACCCAAGATTTGAGCTGAGAAGACCAAGCAAGATTACTACCTAAGCTCTATTGGTGACTAACCCTGCAAATGAAGATTCTATCAGCACAAACATGACAAATTCAGCTGATACATCTGAGATACCTTCAAATTCCATCTCAGAGGTTCAAAACTCAGGTGAAGGAGCTTCAAATGTAGGAGGAAACAGAGGTGGTGATAGTGATCAAGAATTTCTTGATGCTGATAACCACTCCATAGAAGACAAGATAAATGATGTCATACACTCATTGGATCAAGTCTCACTTGATAAGTGTGCTGATGTGGTGGGTGACACTCCATTGCCAGATCTGAGTTTCTCTAATCTAGATCTTTCAAATCAACTTGTTGTGATCCCTCAACTCAGAATCAACAAGTCACACCCCACCACAAATATCATTGGAAATGTTGATGCAGGGGTGAGAACAAGAGGACAAACCCATGACAAAAATGTTTGTCTATATTCTTGCTTCTTGTCCCAAGTAGAGCCAAAGAAAGTTGATGAGGCTTTGAAAGATGGAAGCTGGGTTGAAGAAATACAAGAGGAGCTGCTTCAATTCAAAAAACAAAAGGTTTGGAACCTATATCCTCTTCCTCAAAGGAAGACTATCATAGGAACCAAGTGGGTTTTTAGGAACAAGAAGGATGATAGAGGACTTGTCATCAAGAACAAGGCAAGACTAGTTGTTCGAGGGTACACACAAGAAGAGGGAATTGATTACACAGATGTTTTTGCTCCTATGGCAAGACTTAAAGCTATAAGAATATTCTTGGCTTTTGCTGCCTCCAAGGATTTCAAGGTCTATCAACTTGATGTCAAGTGAGCTTTTTTGTATGGGGTGATTGATGAAGAGGTGTATGTCAAACAAACACCTGGCTTTGCAGACCCAGATCATCCTGATTATGCCTGCAAGCTTGATAAAGCTCTTTATGGGCTACACCAATCTCCAAGGAAGTGGTATGAAACAATATCTCTGTATCTCTATCAACATGGTTACAAGAGGGGTACTATAGATGAAACTCTCTTCATCAAAGGAAAATGGAATGACTTAATGCTGGTTCTAGTATATGCTGATGACATTATCTTCTGGTCAACTAATCCAAAGCTCTGCAAAGACTTTGAAAGGCTGATGAAGAACAGATTTGAAATGAGTGCCATAGGGGAACTAAATTTCTTTCTGGGAATTCAAGTGAAGCAAGTTGACAATGGCATCTTCATAAGTCAGTCAAAGTATGTACAATACATACTTACAAGATTCAACATGACTGAATATGAGGTTGCTAAGACACCCATATCCAGAAACCACTCCCTAGGACCTGATCTTGAGGGGGCGTGTATGGATATACATCTTTACAGGGCTATGATTGGGTCTCTTATGTACCTAACAGCCAGCAGGCCTGGTATCATGTTTGCCACATGCATCTGTGCAAGTTATCAAGCCAATCCCAAGATGTCACACCTGGGTGCTGTCAAGAGGATTCTTAGATATCTCAAAGATGCTCCCAAGCTTGGCCTTTGGTATCCAAAGAGTTCTGACTTCAATTTTTATGCTTATACAGATAATAACTATGGTGGTTGCAACATGACTACAAAGTCTATATCTGGGGGATGTCAATTCCTTGGTATGGATTGTCTCATGGCAATGCAAGAAACAATCCTGTGTCTCTACATCAACTGCTGAGGCTGAATACATTGCTGCTGCAAGTTGCTGTGCTCAAGTGCTTTGGATTCAGAATCAGATGTTGGACTATGGATTCAACTTCAAAGAGACTCCCATCCATATAGACAAAAACAGTGCTATCTCCATTACAGAGAATCATGTGCAGCACTCAAGGACCAAACACATCAACATCAGGTATCATTTGATTAGAGATAATTTTGAGAAGGGATTAATCAAATTAGTCAAAGTTAACACAAGTGAACAATATACTGATCTGTTCACTAAAGCTTTTGATGAATAGAGATTCAAATATCTTGTATCATATTAGGATGATTAACTTTGAGTAGATTTTCTTAAAACTTAAATCAACTTTCTTTCTAAAACCTATGTGTCCTAACTTGTCTATTTTATCACTTTCATAAGCCCAGTTTATTTTGGAAGAAATTTTTTTATGATATTCCATAGATTTTTGAAAAATTTCAAACATATTTTCCTTCGGAAGATTTCAATTTGACTTTAGAAGAAATTTATGTCTTCAAATCAACTAACTACTTATAAGAAATTTAACTTCAAAAGAAATTCTGAGAATATCTTTCGAAGCTTAAATATGCTTCTAAGTACTTACATGTATTTGAAGGACAAATATCTTCCGAAAACAATTAAGTCTCAGAAAATTTATTCTCTTTAAATAAAACTCCATTCTTAATATCTTCCGAAACCAAATATGTGTCGGAAGAAAAAAAATTTCTAAGTATTTTCTCTTCCGAAGCCAAATTTTCACAACTCTTAAGAATATCTTCAAAATCCAAATTGACTTCAGAAGCTTTTTCTTAAAACTTCTTAAGCTAAATTACCTTCGAAAGATTTTCAACTTCCAAAATAACTACCTTTTTGGGCACTTTTTCAGATGTGGGACCTACTTTTGGATTTCAAAGTTTATCCTTTTGCATTAACTTTGTTTCAAATCAATTTCATATATATTCTCAACGGTTCCCACTCTTCTTACTCTCCTCTTCATCTATAGTGTTCTCTAACCTAATTTCACTCACAGACTGCCTTCATTCTTATCTTTCTTCACCGAAAAGCTACTTCAAATGGCCAACCTTGACCGCAGAAATCAACACGATTTTTCCATTTATCTTCACAGGAAACATAATCAAGTTACTCTGTTAGACTCTAAGAAAGATCCAGGTTTCTCATAGGGTTGTAGTTACCTTTCTTTGACCAACTACTTCACCTCCCACACCATTGATCCTCCTCTCTATGAGGATCATTTGTTAGAGTTCTGGCGGACCTACAAAGAGGTCACCATGGACGGGGAGAAGACACTGTCTGTCACAGTGCAGGGGAGGACAATCTTCATCACTCCGGCCACCATAAACACACATCTTCAGCTGGATGATGTAGAAGGTGACTTGTCCTTCCCCAAAGCTGCAGTCAACCACTCCTTTGCGCAGATGGCTATGAGGGTGACTTCTCAGTCAAAACCTTCAGGAAGAGGAAGGTCTCATCCCAATGGAAGTACCTCCTCCATATTGTCATACACAGCTTGTCAAACAAGCATGGTGGATGGGATCAGATTCCAGAAGACCTCTCCTTCATAGTCCATGGAATGGTTTAGGGGGTCAAGTTCAGGTATTCACAATTTGTATATACCAATTTACTTTCTAACTTAGACTCCCTAATGTATTATATGTTCCCTAGATATGTCTAGCACATTCATAACTATGAACTGGGCTCACAGTTGAGGGAAACAGGTAATATTCTTAAATTGGGAAAAATGAAGCCCGACATCTTTAAAATAATGAGGAAGCCAACTGTTGGCTTCTCAAGGGTAGAAACAGCCCTTGCCCTAAAAATGTTTGAGCTCATTGCTCAAGGTGACAACCTAGCAGCACCAGCTAGTGTTGAAACCGCACCTTCTATCTCTCAACCACACATACAGCCCACAATAACCATCACCTACCAGAGAAAAACCAAACGAACCCTTGCACATGCTATTCAGCTTGTGCAAGCCCCCATTTCACCAACCTTATAGGAGGTAGTGGACACTCGAGCTCCCACTTCCCCTAAGGAGCAAACCACTCCCATCTCTCATATGATCAGTGTTGAGGTTCCTCATGATCAGCCTGAAGAACTCACACCCCAAACAGCCATATGCCTTCACTCAGAGTCTCAACACTCTAGTGAACAACCTTCCAGGGACAGTTACCATCCCCAGCCGCTAGATCTAAACCAACTAATTCCCAGCCTTGACTTCTATGATGATGAAGACATGACATTCAGCGAGCACCATGAGTCTCTCTTCTCCACACCTACTCAAGGAGAGATGAGTACTCCTATCTCACCCAGTTCTATCCCACATCATTCACCTATCACTGAGGTGGATCTCCCTGAACTGTTCAGAGATCCATATGGAAGAGGCTCTCACTTCAACAAGTGATTACATCTTTAAGACCTCAACCATGGCAACCCGGCCTTTTGACGCTTCTCTTGAAGCTATCATAAGGCAGGGGAAATCCAGCAGCCAAGAACATTATGCTGGTGATGAGGAGGAGGACCTTGTCCAATTCTCTCATCCCCGCATTATTCTTCTGATGAAGATGAGGGGAGTCTGAAACTAAAGGTGCAAAAACTTACTCAAACATGCACCTATTTAGTCTTAAAGATAAGTCACCTGGAATCTCAGGTGACTGTCTTAGAAAGAAGGGTCAATGACTAGCAACTTGAGATCACCGATTTCAAGGCCAACTAGCTGAGAGACAACCAAGACGAACTTAACCAGGTCCAAAAGAACCTGAGAATGTGATAGACTCAACCCCCATCTCACTTATGCAAGAAGGTGATGCTACCAAAAAGGAGGAGAAAGTCCAA
Organism: Flaveria sonorensis; assembly: GCA_025506505.1. Lineage (NCBI taxonomy): Eukaryota > Viridiplantae > Streptophyta > Magnoliopsida > Asterales > Asteraceae > Flaveria > Flaveria sonorensis. The sequence goes on from CM046428.1 coordinate 19,745,902, forward strand.
ATAGTCATAGAACCTGGGAGTTCTTCTCAGAGTATGGACATAGAGGATTCACCACCCTCTCTTGCAATAGTCTATACTCAGCATCCTCCTCAAGTCTACATGGATGTAGACTCTCTCATTCAAAGTCTATTTGAGGAGGGTAAACCCAGAGCCATGTCTACCCATCTCCTCACTCTGAGAACCCAATCATGGGATCAAGGTATGACACAGAATTAAGAGTTCTCATCATCTCTGGAACTCAGGGTCAACAAAAAACTTTCAACTTTCCAAACCTGAGTTTCTATGAGTGCATAAATCTGGTTGATCTTCCACTTGTCAACCCAAGCCAAAACAGACAAGCTGGAAGACTAGCAGACTCGATACAAGAAAGGGTACTAGAGGAGTTCAAGATGAGATCAAGATTATATAGATAGAGGATAGCAGGTGAGATCTTTGGTCAACTAGATGTTGAGGTGGACCCCAAGATTAGCTTCAAAGGGAAAACCTTGACCGAAGGCCCAGAGGTTGAAACTGTGAACCTTGAGATAGGATCTCCTTCTGTACCCAGTACCCTTAGTGAAGCACCAGCTGGTGATGGTGCTTTACAATCTCTCTCTGGCTAGAGCTTGACTGCTAAACCAAGCAATGAAGGCCAAAGCTCTCTCCACCCTAAGTCACCAAGGCCTGTGCGTGACAAAGGGAAGAGGAAAATGACCTCTAAGGAGTTAGAGGAGGAGAAGAGAGAGAGGAAGAGGAAGTTAAGGGGAGAGAGTTCAGGAGGGTCCTCAGGCTTTATGCAAGCTACTATCCGATCTGCCCCAGGCCAAACACTTAAGATGATGAGTTGAGGGCAGCCAAGCTAAACTACCTGGGAACCAGGAACTATAATGTTGATGAAGTCATATCTCTCCCCTTAGAAGTGTTGAATGACCTGGCTGACACTGAGCTGTCAAAGGAGAGGAGGGAGGCAGAGGATACGGCATTGCTCCTTAATATTAAGGAAGAAAAGAGACTGAAAAGGCTCTACAAACATGCTCCTACCCTCTCCCAAGTTCATGAAAGTCCTAAGACAAAGACTGTGGCAGATGCACAACCTCATGTAGATAGGGAAGCTAAAAAGAATGAATATGATCAACTACCTGAGTGCCACAGGACTCTATCAGGAAGTTGCGCTTCTTCCCTTATCCTTTCATTACATAATGTTTGAATATCTCAAGCAGCTGGAGGAACAAGCCACAAAAGAAAGAAAAGCTACTAAGAGAAAGTTAAGGGAAGAAGCTGCAAGGTCAAGGGTCATCATCCACAAAAGCCAAAAGAAGTCTGAAGATAGACAAAGCATGATGAGCTTCTCGAAGCTGTACATATTCTCCGAAAGCAGGCTTGGTCCTATGTCTCTATCCACCATGAATGAGCATATAAGAGTGATCAAGCAGAAGATCAAAAGGGGAGAGCTTGTAGATTAGCATTCTCCACCAAGTCCAGCTCAACCTGAAGTTGAGGTGAAGGTTGAACCCCCTGAGACAACACAACCTGATCCTAGAGCTGCATCTCAGCCAACAAACTCATACAAAAACAACAAAAGCAACATAAAAGCAGAAGCTAGCACATAATAAATACCAGTACAAATAGAACAAGATGTTTTTAGCTGAATTAGAAAACCAGCATATTTCGGCTAAAACAACACAAAACATGATATTTTTATTTTGACATATAGCATATAGTAAAAACATCAAAAGTAGCACAAATAACATATAATAAAACAACAAACAAGCTTATAGTAAAAACAACATGCTTATGAAAACAACATAATGATTAAAACAACACAAATGTAAAAACAACATGCTTATGAAAACTGTAAGGTAACATGAGAAGATTATAAGGCTGATGCAACCAAAGAAGCCAAAACAACCAAAGGTCTTCCTGCATGCATACACTGGACGTACAAAGGTAGAAGTGCTTCCGAAGTTTTACACACTACATCAGAAAATACTCTATGTGTAAAATTTTCCAAAGCCAAAGTCCAAATCTTCCGAAGCCAAAGATGAAGTCTTCCGAAGCTTAGAGACAAAGTCTTTCGAAGCCATTTTGCTGTGAAGACTGATTTCTTCCAAAGACAAGAAAGACATGCTTTCTCTGATCTCTTTACATAAAGCTAACACACATTCTGCTCCAACTCTGAAGACTCACCAACTTGTATGAGTTGGTGAAAAGTTCATGCTTTGTAAACTGTAGATTAAGGTCTTTTGTCCGTAACTTCCTACTTTTGTACTGTAAACCTTTTTGTAATAGGAAAGGATGTGAGCTATGGCATGTCATAGTCACTAGTCAAAAAGCAATTCCTCTTTGACTTTAGATTGATCTTGTTGTCTAGATTAGTCAATTCCAACTGTCTTTCTAAGTATTGAAGGTTGTAGGATGTAGTATAAGAGTCTCAGGTTAAATTGAGATATTCTTTGTAACACTTGTAATAGAACTTGAGAGCAATATACAACATTCCTTGAAAACCATATTTCTATGTTATTGTTGATTGTTCTGTCTTATTACTTACTTGTGTTCTTAGTATCCTCATAATCAAACCCGGTTCCCTATTTGAAATATTAAGTGTTCCAAGTCTCTCCTTATTGTGAAACTGATTGTGTTAGGCACCCTTACCTGGTCCTGCAAAAACATCATAATGATTAAAACATCACCTTATGAAATTACAAACCTAATATCATTCAAATAGCATAGTTATGAAAACAACGCCTTATTGTAACCAGAAAAACACCTCTTCACTTGTATTATACTAAAAAGAAAAAAACATAAATTTGATGATGAAACATATATAAAAAACAAAAAAAAAATTAAAAAGTTGATGCTTATACAGTTAGTGCATTCTTGTATGATGTTGCTTGAGGATATTCCAACAATAAATACGTATAAATTCTAGAGCACCTTCTTTTTAGTTGCTTTATTATTATCAGAAACAATCTAGTAACTTATTGAGAAGATGAACAGAACTAACAACACTTTGATTAAGAAATGTGATATGTACATATCTTGTGTGGATAAGATCAGAACATAATTTAATTCAAATCTGTATGTTCTTCTTGATTTGCTAGAAAGCGATTAAAGAAGATGATAAATATTTGAACTTTTGATTCAATAATAAGATGTGTGTAGGTATTACATGGAAATACATGTTTAGCAATGAAGAAGATAACCAGATCCAATCCTTATTGAAATCTGATTTAGTTAAATCTAAGAGGTAAAACAATCTAAATCCAATTGGGGTAATGGGATGAATAATGAAGAAAATACGTTTGCTCTGAAAATTCATTTTAGCATCAAGCAAAAATAGACTTAAAAACAAAATTTGTAAATTGTCAAAATTGCCCTCCCATGTTAACTTAAATAATGCCATGTGTTATAATTTAAGTCTTCTTAGGCTTTCTAGGGAAGATGATTTTTTTATTTGATCCACCACCTATATATATATATATATATATATATATATATATATATATGTGTGTGTGTTGTGTGTGTGTGTGTGTGTGTGTGTGTGTGTGTGTCTTGTAAGGCCCCGTTCCCGAGACGCTTACAGTTGGCCAATCATCGCATAAATAATATAAAACACCTCGTTTTGCAGCGCAAATTTAATTTTTCATTAATAAATAAAAAACATGTCAAATTATCATATCATTTCGTTTACAACCCAAAAATTGTATTAATACATTGACATTTCAAAATATGGATGTCAGACTCGAATCATCCCCAGTAGCTTATGCATCCATGCCTGCACCTCCTTAGCATCATCGATTACCTACCAATTGATATGAATATAAAAAGTCAGCGACGCTGAGTGAGTTCTAGTTTATATAATAAAATACTTTACTTTTAATAAAAACCTTTCCTTTACTTTCGTTCGTGATCACACATCATACGTACATCTTGATAATAATCATTTATTATCTTTTCATCATCTTTCGTTTCGTACTTTATTATCATTCACTTCTATCTATATCATGCCATATGCTATGCCCCATCATTGGTGCACAAAGCGACTACATTCTTAGGGGCAAGTGGCAAGGATCCCGTTTCGTACATTTCCATCAATCATAAAGATTGACCTTTTTGCGTGCACTCAGCACACTGTTGAGGTGGCAACTCATAATGAGTTGTGAACCCCTTTTAATATGCTTGCAAGACTTTAATTCATTGAATACGTTCCATTTTCATTATCTTTATCTTTCACTTTTATTACAATAATACTTTACGTACATGAGCACATATCACACCACGTAAAGTCACATCATAATACATAATATGGAATATCAACAACAGCCCTCAAGCATACATAACATCAACAGAAATAAACCACCATAAAACATCAAGACTTAACACGAAATTCTATTTCCCGAAATTTCAAAAAAAATTAAGTGTCTAAAGCACATGAACAAACATACAGTGGATGGCTTAAAATTTCTAAATGTCCATAGCGGACAGCCAAAGTCCACAGTGGACGGCCAAAGTCCATAGCGCATGGCCAAAATATTCTAAGTATCCACAGCGGATGAACAAAGTCCATGACGGACAGTTCATAAAATTTACTAAGTGTCCACAGCGGATGAACAAAGTCCATAGCGGATGAACAAATCCACAGCGAACAATCATAAAAATTCCTAAGTGTTCATATCGGACGTGTAAAAGTCCATTGCTGACAGAATGAAAAATTTGTCTAAGTGTCCACAGCGGACGTGTAAAGTCCACAACGGACAACATGCACAATTTTTCTAAGTGTCCGCTGTGGACGTGTAAAGTCCACAATAGACACATGCATGGTTTTTCTAAGTGTCCACATCGGACATACCAAGTCCACAGCGAACGTACTAAGTCCACAACGGACACATGCATAATATTTCTAAGTGTCCACAGCGGACGTACCAAGTCCACAGCGGACACCATGCAAATCCTAAGTGTCCACAGCGGACACAATAATTACCACCTGCAATGCATCATATGTATTTTCTAGTCCCCAAACATCATTCTAACTTACACATAGCATAGATCAAACATGCTACACACTTAAAACATACTAAACATCAACCCAACATCATAGCAGTCACATAAACACACATTCATCATATTTTAATCGTACCATACATGGGAAAAAAAGCATAGTTTGTGCAGAAAACAATAGTTTAATATGCATACCAGCCCCAAACAAGCGGAAACATGTAGAAGAGGGGATCTAGAACTCACCTCTAATAGTTTTCGAGTGAAAACTCCTCAAACCCAAGAGATACCTGGAGTTCTTGCACTAAAACAGACAAAAACAAGCTGCCAAACACAAAGAAACACACATAAAGATCGGTCTAGAAGTTCAAACCACTGAAAACGTAGAAGAAAACACTAGGAAACCTTACCTTCTTGAAGATCTACTTCTTTCTCTCTCTAGAAACCGTTTTAGAACTTTTTCTTTCCTTTCCAGCCGAAGTGTGTGTGTAAAAAGGATTTGTGGGCTGCCATACTCCTTTCTGAATCCCATTATGGGTATGTTTTCCCCTTGCACACTTTTAACCCCTTGCTTTTATGTAATACTCTTCTTCTCCCTTTTCTTTTCTTTTTTCACTCTTTTCTTTTTTTTTTTTGTTGAATTTTCGGGTGTTACAAGTCCGCCCCCGTTATATAGGTTTCGTCCCTGAAACCCATCACTCCTCGAACAGCTGTGGGTAATGCTATCTCATTTCCTCCTCAGTCTCCCACGTAGACTCGGACCCCTTCTTATATCTCCACTATACTTGCACAAAAGGAACCACTTTATTCCTTAGCCTCTTTTCTTTTTTGTTAATGATGGCCACTGGCTGGTCCATGTAATTGAGCCATTCATCTAGCTCGATGTCCTCAAGTGGCACGATCATATCCTCCTCGGCTAAGCACTTCCTCAAATGATATAAATGGAACATTGGATGAATTCCACTTAACTCAGCGTGTAGCTCCAATCGATAGGCCACCTCTCCTACTCGAGCAATGATTCAGAAAGGCCATATGTACCTCGGACTTAACTTTCCCCACTTCCTGAACCGGATGATCCCTTTAGACGAGACCTTCAACGTAACTCTATCACCCACCTTGAATTCAATTGGTCTACGTCTCTAGTTATGCCGTCCATACATGTTCTGCGGAAGAATTAAACATCAAAAATAATTTGTCTTTCGTAGATGTTCTACGGAAGAATAAATTTAAAACAAATCAAAAAGGAAATTTTTGCCTTCTGTAGATGTTCTGCGGAAGACAACTTATGGATAACCACGGAAGGGTAATGAGAGTTAATGGTCTCACATCCACCAACATTAAAATTTTTATTCCATACCTAAATCACTATTCAAAAAACATCAAACAAAAAGGTTTTGAAAAGAGTTCAAAGAGTTGAGATATTTGAACAAATGATTACAAGAGTCTAAACCTAAGGGCAACACTAGTTGTACTGAGGTCATCACCACAGAGAAGATGACTTAAGATGCTCCTCATACCATGCATTATAGTATTCTCAAACTTCAATGCAATCACTTATATTTAGGTACGAACCAGAAGGAATGAAAGGTTGTGTGGATGATTGTGATGAAGTAGGCACTAAAGAAGAGGTTCCAACATTTGGGGAAATAAGTTGTGATATTTCATTAAGGAGAGGCAAATGTTTGGTAGTTAAAAATGGTAAACAGTTTGTATTATCAACAGGAGCTAAAGATGAACTATGATAGACATTAGTTGTAATTCTTTTCCTAGAAGTCGACCCATGACTATCTTTCATATCAGATCTTTAAGTTTATAACATAATCATTCTAAACGAACAAATCACACCAAGTAGGCACCACACAAGTAAGCACAATCCTTTTAATAACATCCATCTAAACAACAATATACTTAAAGAACATGTAAAATGTGGTCACATTAGAATTGCGAAGCACGCCACAGAAAAGATAAAATACAAAACACAAACATTAACATTAACATTAACGTATTAGTAATGTGCATTTAAAGATATGATCACTACATACATATAATCGTAAACTCCAACAACATCCAACAGACATATATTCCAGTTAACTGTGGGATGCATTACGCAAGCAGCATATAGGACATAAGGAACAACTATCGTAAAAAAATTTGAAGACAAATTTAGAACACACTAATAGGCAAAGATATAACTAAAATGTAAGAATTACCACAGTCAATTCAAACTAAATTATTGAGCTGTTCACCATGGTATAGTCTAATTTGCCACCACTTCTTGCAATTAACGAATAATTAAAACTCGATAAGGTGATACATGACATTTTTAAGCTAATAAAAGAGTTAGTTATGACATTGTATGTCCCTACTCGGGTCAGAGCGTAAGCTAGTATGGCTTTCGGCTATTGGACTTTCTAAAAAAAACTAAAGTAGATACTTTGGTCTACCTTAGCATAAAACTACACTTATAACTTATTTAAACATTTTCTGCTACTTAAAAAGGGGAAAATTATTGTTTATGGTTAACTTATTTGATTTAAATATTTAATTTAAAGTTGTGTTAGTTTTTTTGTGAACATATAAAAGTTATTGTTAAGTATCATTAGTTGGCTTCTCATTATCTAAACTACGAGATTCATTAAAAAGTATAAACTATAAGGTTCGATCTGCAGTTATATGGCTGATAGTGGTTGCTTTGGCCTTGCATCGTAAGGATTGTCAGATCATAGCTAGAGTCGAACGCACAAGTAAAAATAATTGTTATTGGTCTTGTTATGATTGGAAAACTTCCTTCTATGTATTTTACATAGTGCATTGTAATATATTATATATTATATTACCAGGGGTGAGTGCATGTAACTGCTGGCTGGAATCATCTGGACCGTTGAAACATCCTGAAATTAAATCCTAGCCATTTAAATTAGACGCTTACGGGGTGGTTTTGTGTAGTTTTTTTATGACAATTAAAACCTACATTTATGGAGGTTGCAGTTCCTCTTTCACAGCAGTTAGCAGCGGTTTCCTTTCTTCCTATTTTCCCATCAACACGTGTTTAATGGACAACATAATCTCATTCAATTCTACAATTAAATTTGACTATCTAACATCAAAGGTGGGTATATAGTAAGTTTCTTCCTCTTTAACTATTAATCTTGATTGCATCCATAACTTAGGGTTTTTTTTGGTTTTCTTCCCTAATTTTTATACATTATTCTTAAGTTTTTTGTATTTTCACGTATTCCGATTTACATCCTTGATTAAAATCATTTAAGAAAGGTTGGAATTGAAGTACTTATGAAAGTTTTTTTTTATACCATATAAAGATTGGAGATGTTCTCATGGTTCATTTATTGAAGGATTCTTCAATACTTACAAACTGGTAAAAATTTACATCTCTCAAGAGTCAAAAGTGAAAGAAATCAAATCAATGGAAAACAATAATGGGTTTTGGACAAGTTATATGTGCTTATATCTTTATTCATGTTTCTTATGTTTTGTTATTTGGTTCATCCATATCATTGATCTTTCTTCCATATGTATTAGTTTGTTGATTTTAATAATTTCATTTTTTGGATTTCATACTTATACATTTTGATAATTTTTAGGTAGATAGCTTGAGTAATAATATGCAAATGCAAGAGACTAATTCAGATTGAAACAAACTATTAGACCATTTATAATTCTTTGTCTGTTTGTTTTATATTTTGTTTCAATGGTTATGTTTTTGTAATTATATGTTGAATTTATAATAACTGTTTGCTCATATCTTCAAAAGTCTCACTAAAATCTGCTTCAATGTAATGGCTACAGTTTGGCATGAGAATATATAGAAACAATATTTGTCTAAGAGGGGATCTAAAGTATGGAAGACTATATAGAAAAAAACATTGTAATTAGGCAATCATTATATAGTTAAATTCACTTTGATTCTGATGCACACTCTATATATCTACATTTTTGGTAAATGGATTACAAGCATTTCAAGAAGTGCCTTTAATCAGTCTTTATGATAACTTTAACCAATGGATTGGGCAACAATTTTTTTAAAGCTTCTTAAGGCTACAGTGAATGTGTTGATAGGGTGATAGCTTTAATCCAAGAGAAATTAGGGATTTGAAAGAAATGCCATCAAAACTTAGGTTGAAGAATCATCTTTTTCTACTTTCAATGAACCCAAAACAATAGCACCCACAAATAATATTGACCAGGGATAAGCATTGGTTTAATCAAATTCTCTATCATAACTCCCCTTTCATGTCAGTTCCTATTCTCTTAGTATTGTTTGTGATTAATTTTGTGCTTTAGTTGCTTCTAATTATGGTGCAGTTTCTAATCAAGAGCTTCTAAAAGATGGTATGATGATAACTGCTAGATTTTGGTCAAAATGGTGAGAAGAATATAAGATCTTAGAGTTTGACTTATGCGGATATTTTTATGTTTGCATGTTAAAACCATATATTTGAGGTTTATTAAGTTTTGCTTATCCAGAGCTAACATCATATATATTTCACAGAGAAAATGAGATTTTAAAATGTAGACTTATGAGGCTGTTTGGGATAGTATTGCTATCTATTTACATGTTAACTCTTTTAGTATTTGAGTTGGTTCTCCTGATAGGTAAATCCCATTGTAGTTGATTTTATTTTTCAATGGCATACTACTGTAAATGATTTATATTTCTCATGTAATGTTCTCTTTTATCTTATATTTGTTTACTAACATAACAATATTCTTGTTTTGCATCAAGGGTTATCCACTGGGTACCCACATGTTTTTTGTCACACCCCAACTGATTGTAGAATAATCGGGATGAACGAAAGTGAATCGACTGTTAATAGCACATGGTTATAAATAAAATAAATATTATTAATTGCATCATTCAGCTATAAAACTAATCAAAATATCTATTACAATCAAATAATAACTCTAAACAAACTTTCTATTTCTCTTTCTTTATTCCAAGTCCCAGTCTTATGATGAGCATGAAGAAGTCATCTAAATTGTATTTTCTGAAAGCATTTGAAAAAGTAAAATGTCAGCTAAAAAATTAGTTGTGTGTAAACAAAGGTTTTGCATACATATATAGATTGATTTAAAATGACTAAAGAAATTCAATTTACATGGCAATATCAAAACATAAAAATACAATAGTGTAACATAAAAGACAAAACAAACACAATCTAACCTAATGACTGAATTGACTTAGTCCGTAGATGAAGCCTTATGATTAATTGTATGAATCCGGTTTCAATCACAACTTGATTAATCATATAAGGTGGGTTTGTCAAACCAATGTATCTATCATTATTTTTGTAGCTTGTATACATTAATGATTATGCTAACATCTAGTTTATCCAACAATGAACATATAATAGCAAGTAATAACATAACATGATTAGAATTTAATTTTGAATGAAATAACAAAGAATAACAATTGATGAATATTGGCACATGATTTTCCTAAAATGTAAAACACATAAAAATAGTCTATGAATACTCATATTGATAGTTAAGTGTAATTGAGATAGTGAATATATAGTTATAATAGACACCAAAATACTCACGAGTCAACCTAAGGAATAATGTTCTAATGTTAAAATGATGAAAGACTAGATAAGGATTTAGGTTTCAATTGAGATTTAAGGTTTAATAAATAATTTAAAGTATTATCCTTGATTTTATCATAATATAAATTGATTAAGATATTGGATTTGAAAGTAATAGTTAATAATAAAAATAAAATAATTAATATTATTAAAGTATTTATTTTATAATGATGGAATAAAATAAGATTTGATATTGTTGGTAAAATAATTAATACTACTAATTTGTTATTTAATACCTTCATCAAAAATAATTTATGGACTAACTAATTATTTAAAGGATTTACAAAATATTAGTTTAAAATATAATAAAGTTATTTATATTTGATTTAAAATAATTTTTATCAAATTTAACACTTATTAATGGATTATTCAAGTTTTTATTATATTTATAATCTTTAAAAAATAACTAAATATGAAACTATAATTTTTGAGGTTTTAAATATTAATAAATGATTTATGAATTAGTTTTAATGAACGAAATTTTTTTATTTTAATTTAATAATATATTAAAAAAATTTGGATTGAAATTTAATAATAAAAATGATTTAAAAAGGGTTTAGGGATGCCAGGGGTCGAACCCGGGTCTACCCGGTTCGAGACATGCGCTTTAGCCGGTTGGCTGTAAGTCCATATTTGTTTTAAACGTCGATTGAATTTATTAACATCAATGTTTCATGATTTTACCAAAATCCTTAGATCCCTAGATTATAAATCAAACTAATCGACTCCAAAATTGAATTCAATACCCAAATTAATCATGGGGCTTTTGCTTAGCTTGGGTAAACGAGTGTGTATGTGTGTCGAATTACCTAATTAAGATCAACTTGATAATGATTAGAAGAAAGAATAACACGATAAAGGTGCGAGTCGATTTTGAGATGATGATGATGTTCTTCTACAATTGAACACATGACAAGCTTCAACTGATGACAAGGAATATAAACCCTCAATCAATTTTGATTGGAATTACTCTAAATGCAGACCTCGATTAGTTGCAGCTTCGAGTGGTTGAGGGTGATCAAAATAAATGATTATGTATACAATAGGTGAAATTGTTAGTGTTAAGAGTCAAAAGGGGTTGGACAAAGGGTTTCCCCTCAATTATATATGTTTAGTTGAGCTGTTTCAAGTCGTTCAACATAATGTAATTGATTTTCTTGTTTCGAGTTTGATTCGAGTAATATCTTCTTATTTGAATGCAATTACGAATAGATTTGAATTCATAATGATCAATTAAGCATTTCTAGACAACAAGATCAATATAAGTGAAAAGGCAGATTGCATTTTGACTAGTGACTATGACATGTCATAGCTCACATTCTAATCTATTACAAAAAGGATAAAAGTACATAGTTAGAAAGCTACAGACAAAAGAACCTTAATCTACAGTTGACAAAAGCATGGACCTTTTCACCAACTCATATATGTTGGTGTGACATCAAAAGTGGCAGTGGAAAGTTGTTCAGCTTTTGTCAAAAGGTGATTCAGAAAAAGCATGTCTTCTCTGTCTTCAAAAGAAATCAGTCTTTGCCTTCGGAAGACTTTGTCTTTGAAGCTTCGGAAGACTTCATCTTTGGCTTCGGAAGTTTGGTCTTTTGGCTTCGGAAGATTTGATACATGATATAATTCACTGAGTTATATCAAATCTTCCAAAGTAACTTCCTTGTACTAGCATGTGCATGCTGAGAGCTCTTTTGGTTACATCAGCCTCTAAGTGTAATCCTTACAAAATCACCCTAGGTTGATGCTACCAAAACTTGAGGAGACCTTTGAATCTTGATCTTTATCTTTTAACAGTCCTCATCAGAATCAAGACCATTCCCTTCATCAATAGTTGGTCAGGATTCCTCAGACTTTCTAAGTACCTCCTCATGTCATAGAGATCACGTAAAGGAAGGTCAAGTATGTTTTGCTAGAAGTACATATCTTGACCCCCTTGATCTCTAGTGACATACCATCTGTCTGGATTGGTGGCTAACATCCAGGACACGATGGGTCTCTCTGCATCAAGAGGCTCTACTTGAATGGGAGTTGGATCACCCTCAGGATGTTCTGACCGATCCTGAGGTGTAGAGGTGGATGCCTTGAACTTCTTCTTCTTCTTGTCCCTTATAATGACCATCCTTTTCCACTTTATTTTTTTAACTGAGGAGACTGGTCTGCAGTACCAGATTGTTCTTGCTTGTTTCCCTTAGTTGGGCCTTGTCCTTCACTGGTTTAGAAGGAGAAGGGTAGGTCAGGACCCTGCTGTGGATCACAAGATGAAGTGGCTGTGATGCAGCACTAGGTCCTGGTGGTTGTCTCTTGTGGTTCAACCTTGACCTCAGCTTCAGGTGCAGCCTGAGTTGGTGGAGAATGCAAGTCAACAAGCTCACCCCTCTTGATCTTCTACTTGATCACTCTAATATTCTCATCCATGGTGGATAGAGACATTTGACCAAGTCTCCTTTCGGAGAATCCATACAGCTTCAAGAAGTTCACCATCTTTAGTTTGTCAGCAGACTTCTTCTGATTGGCAAGGATGGTGGCTCTTGACTTAGCAACCTCTTCCTTCATCTTCCTCTTAGCAGTTTTTGCTCTTTTTGCACTTATTGCTCAAGCTGCTTGAGGTATTCAAATTCTATGTAGTCATAAGGGAAGGGAAGAAGGAATGTTGGCTGATAAAGACCTATGGCACTCAGGTAGGCTATCATGTTTTGCCTATCTTATTCGCTACCTACCTGAGTTTGTTGCTCGGTAGCCACAGTCTCTATCTCAGGACTTTCCTGAACTGGGGAGAGGATAGAAGCTTGCTAGATTCTCTTTTTTCTTCTTTCTTCTTTGACCTTAAAGAGCAATTCTGCATCCTCAGCCTCCTTCCTCTCCATTGACAATTCCTTGTCAGCCAGTGCATTTAACTCTTCCAAGGGAAAGAGATGAGTTCATCAACGTTGTAATTCCGGGACCCTAAATAGTTCAATTTGGTTGCCCATGTCTTATCATCTTAAGTACTTGGCCTGGGGGCAGCCCTGATTGCAGCTTCCATGAAGCCAGGGGTCCTAGTTGAACTCTCTCCCCTTGCCTTCATCTTCCCCTCTTTCTTCTCCTCCTCAATCTCCTCAGGAGTCATCTTTCTTTTCCCTTTGCCACTTACAGGCCTGTGTGACTCAGGGTGGATAGAGCTTTGGCCTTCATTCCTGGGTGCTATACTTGAGCTCTAGCCAGAGAGAGGTTATGAGACACCCTCGCCAGCTGGTGTCTCACTGAGGTAATGGGTGCTGAAGCAATTCCTGTCTCAAGGTTCACAGGCTCAACTGCTAGGCCATCAGCCAAGGTTTCCCCTTTGAAGCTAATCTTAGGGTCCACCTCAGCATCCAGTTGACTAACAGTCTTGCCTGCTAGCCTCTCTCTATATAGTGTTGTTCTCATCTTGAACTCTTCAAGCACCCTTTATTGAATCCTATCAGCCAACCTTATAGCTTGCCTGTTTTGAGTTGGGTTGGCAAGTGGAAGGTCAACAAGATAGGTGCTCTTGTAGAATCTCAGGGTATGAACGTTGAAGATCTCTTGTTGCCCCTGAGACCTAGAGAATACAAGGGCTCTCCTTTGGGTTCTCAGCAAGGTGAGATGAGTAGGCATAGCCCTTGGTATACCCTCCTTGAACAAGTTATGAATGAGAGAGTCCACATCAATATGGACCTAAGGAGGTTTTTAAGTATGGACAACTGCAAGTGAGGATGGTGAGTCCTTCATGTCCATACTCTGAGAGGAACTCCCAGTTTTGTGATTGTAATTAAGACTTTCTCCCCCTTTTTGGTAGCATCACCTTCTTGCACTAGTGAGCTAGGGGTTAGGTCAATCACATCCACAGGTTCTTATGGACCTGGTTGAGTCCTCTGAATGGGACTCTCAGCTAACTTGCTCTTGAGATCAGTAATCTCAAGTTGCTGATCATTGACCCTTCTTTGCAAGATAGTCACCTGAGATTCTAGGTGACTAACATTGGAAACTAAATAGGTGCATAATTGAGATAGTTTGTGCACCTTTTGTTGCAGACTCCCTTATCATTATTAGAAGAATCACAAAGGATAAGAGAATTGGACTAATGTCTTTTTCCTCATCACCAGCTTATGTTTCTTAGTTGTTGGTTTTCCCCTACACACTGACAGCTTCAAAGGAAGTGTCAATTGGTTGGTTTGCCATGGTTGAGGTCTTAAGAATGTAATCACTTGCAAAAGTGAGAGCCTCTTCCATATGGGCCTCCTAAACAGGTTCAGGAAGGTCCACCTCAGTTGTGAGTGGATGATGTGCGCTAGACATTGGTGATTCTGGAGCACTCATCTCTCTTTGAGAAAGGATGGAGAAGAAAGACTCATGGTATTCACTGAAGCCAATGTCTTCATCATCATAGAATTCTAGACTTGGGATTGGTTGGTTAAGGTCAAGCGGCTGGGGATGGTAACTTTCCCCTGAAGGTTGATCACTAGAGTTTTGAGACACTGAGTGAAGGCTTAAGGCTAGGGTAGTGAGCTCATCAGGTGATGGTGATTTGTGGCTGTGTGGGTCGTGCTAATGTAGAAGGTGTGGGTTCAATATTGGCTTGTGTTGCCAAGTTGTCACCTTGTGCAATGAGCTCTAGCATTTTTGGGACCAGGGCTGTTTCTACCCCTGAGAAGCCAATAGTTGACTTTCTTATTGTTTTAAAGATATCGAGCTTCATCTGTCCTAATTTTAGAATATTACAT
The DNA here is from genome assembly GCA_025506505.1 of Flaveria sonorensis. Lineage (NCBI taxonomy): Eukaryota > Viridiplantae > Streptophyta > Magnoliopsida > Asterales > Asteraceae > Flaveria > Flaveria sonorensis. The sequence continues at coordinate 19,761,203 of CM046428.1, forward strand.
GTTCCCCTCAACTGTATACCTAGTTCACGGTTGAGAATGTACTGGACATATCTAGGGAACATATAATATTCTAAGGAGTCCAGTTTGCAAGTAAATTAGTATACACAAATTGTGAGTACCTGAACTTGACCCCTTGCACCATTCCATGGACTATATATGAATGGTCTTCAGGAATCTAGTCTCATCCTCCATGTTTGTTAGATAAGGAATGAATAACTACATGGAGGAGGTACTTCAATTTGGATGAGACCTTCCCTTTCTTGAAGGTTCTTATTGAGTAATCCCCTCCACAACCCATTTGTTGGAATGAATGGTTCACAGCAGACTTAGGGAAGGACAAGTCACCTTCTTCATCATCCAGCCTTAGATGAGTGTTGATGGTGGCTGGAGTGAAGAAAATTGTCCTCCCCTGCACTCTGGTAGTCAGTGCCTTCTCACCGTCAAAGATGACCTCTTGGCAGGTTCTCCAAAACTCTAACAGCTGATCTTCATATAATGAAGGGTCTATTGTAAGGGCGGTGAGGTAGTTAGATAGAGCTAAGAAACGACAAACGTCTGAGATACCAAGATCCTTCTCAGACAACAACAGGGCAACTTGATTATGTTGCCTATGTAGTTGCATGGAGAAATCAGGTTGGTTTCGTGGATCAGGGTTAGCCATTTGAAGTAGCTTTGAGGTGAAAGAAGGTAAGAACAAGGTCAGTTTTTGGGTGAATTTAGAGTTTGAATCTATGGAGATGAAGGAGAAAGTGAAAGAGGGGGAACCGTTGTACAAATATTTATATGGTATAGATTGGAGACAAAGTTATTGCAAAAGGATAAACTTTGAAATCCGGATGTTGGTCCCACCTTTGAAAAAGTGCCCAAAAAGTTAGTTTTCTTGGAAGTCTAAAATCTTCCGAAGGCAATTTGTCTTCGAAAGTTTTGAGAAAACTTCAGAAGCCAATTTGGCTTCAAAAGATATTCCTTAGCTTTTCAAGAATTTGCTTCGGAAGAAAATTACTTAGAGTAATTTTACTTCAAAGATAAATTTTGCTTCGGAAGATATCAAATACTAGAAATTTTATTCATAGAGAATAAAACTTCCGAGACTTAATTTCTTTCGGAAGAAAATGGTCCTTCAATACACATAATACTTGTTGAGAAAAATAAGCTTAGGAAGATATATCAGGATTTCTTCCGAAGATTAATTTCTCAGAAGTAATTATTTGTTTTGAAGACATAATTTTCTTCCGAAGACAAGTTGATGTCTTCCGAAATAAAGTTTATTCAAAATTATCAAAATTCTATGGGATATCAGTTTTGAAAAGTTTCTTCCAAAGTAAACTAGGCTTATATGGTGATGATACATGCAACTTAAGACACATATATTATTTAAAAATAATCTTAAGTTTAGTTTAAGACAAAAATCTACTCAAAGTTAATCATCCCAATAGCTGATACAAGATATTTAAATCTCTGCTTATCAAAAGATTTTGTGAACAGATCAGCATATTGTTCATTTATGTTAACTTTGACTAGCTTTATCAATCCCTTTTCAAAAAAATTTCTAATCAAATGATACCTGATGTTTATGTGCTTTGCCTTTGAGTCCTGCACAGGATTCTCTGTAATAGAGATAACACTGTTGTTGTCTCTATGAATGGGATTTTTCTTGAAGTTGAATCCATAGTCTAGCATCTGATTCTGAATCCAAAGCACTTAAGCACAGCGGCTTGTAACAGCAATGTATTCAGCTGCAGCAGTTGATGCAGACACTTAGGATTGTTTCTTGTATTGCCATGAGACTATCCTTCCACCAAGAAATTGACATCCACCAGATGTAGACTTTGCAATCATATTGCAGCCACCATAGTCACTATCTGTGTAGGCATACAGATTAAAGTCATTTATTTAAATTAATTAAAATGTTAAATTTACTTTGAAATTTTAATTTTAATTTAAAAGTTTATAAGATAGTTGTAGGGTGGGAAAAAAGTTTCCCTAAAATGAGGCGAAAAATATATGATTGGATGAATTTTAGGGTATATTTTGAGGCAATGCCATTGAGTGAATACTATATATATACATTATTGGTTAATTATAGAGGTTGGCGACTTATGTATTTACGAGTATTCAAGTTTCAACTTTTGATTGTTTTATTATTTTATCTTTATAGTTAATTTTTAATATTTTTATGTTTCTATTATAGCTTTTAAAACATAAAGTTTTTAAATTCTAAAATCTATCATTATAACTTACTTATTCTTATATGTATACTATGTAAGTTTCATTCATAAGCAACCATAGTCCAATATAATGTATTATATATATACTAATTATCTAACTTATTTATGTATTATGATTGTACTTCAGCTTTAGTGGGTTGTATCTATTATTGTTTTGTTTTGTTTTGTTTTTTTTAATTTTTTTACTATTAACACCAATACTTTTACATTTTTTACAACTTAACTACTACAATTTTTTACTTTCAACTTCGGTTGCATATGCTTTTCATCTTTTATAAAACTTTCGTTTTACGTTTTGGTTGAACTTTTACGAGTTACCACGCCGTAACGTGCCAGTGTGGTTTAACGTTTTTACGTTTATTTTTTTCCCATCTAACGACCCTGACACAAAGCGGTTTAGATCAACAATGATATTGTATTTAATGTTTTACGTTTTCACGTGCAGGGTTCAACATTTTTATGTCTACTTTTTGTTTGGTTTTATTTTTTCTGTTTTTATTTCTTTTTTAATACGTATATTTCCGGTGTTGGTGATCCCTAACGATGATGTAAAATTGGTGTTACTTGTATGGTTTTACGCCCCAGCCGCAACGCTTGGGCCTTAATACTAGTTATTAATTATTTTCACAACATATTTTTTTTTTCTATTTGCAACCCCAATTTCAATGTAATATATTATGACATACTTATTTATACATATGTTTCAATGCTATTGTTATTTTAAAAATCGAGCTGCTGCAACTGACAAAAGCCATTTAAGAAAGATTTATTTTTTCTACCCGTTCTTAAATCATCTAAATGCCCTTTCACCACCCTGAAATGCCAAAATGAGCATTCACATTTTTTTTCTTTGACCTTCAAAAGTAAAGACAAAACTTTTGAAGCTTAATGAGACTTGGATGCGTGCTAGTTAATTTTATAAAGAAAATTAATAAAAGTTTATTTAATGTTAAATATCATTTAGTAGTCTTGTTCCTCTTTTTTTGTTCATCTTTCTCTTTGATATTAATTTTATATTAAGTGTAGAAATCTTTATTTTATATATGTAGTAACTGAAAATAATTTAATTATTCCTTAAAAAAGATTGATCAATGTTTCATATTTTTATTTTATTTTATTTTATTGTCCTTTTATTTTACAAAAAATCTAAAAATATCATAAGTTTCAATTTTAATTGATGTGCATCAGAAAATGTAAACAAGATGGTGCAAAAGCAAAGATTACATTTGATGCACATACTACACATTACGAAATTGTTTAGGTGCAAAACACATGCATTTTGGTGTCATGGCACAAAACTAACACTGTGACTTTTTGTTTCTTGAAATATTTTAAGAAAAGTTACAAAGGCTATTGATACATAAATACAATTAAACAACATTCCGTAACACAAAAGCTTATTGAATTGGGTGGTGCACAAGAGGCCTGGGTTCGAGTCTCCCCCACGTCATGACTCTCAAATTTTGGCTTCATTTTCTTAATTTTAAGAGTAAAATGTCGTTTTCCTCGGTGTATTTTGACCACTTTTGCTATTTTCATCCAAAAAGATTTTTTTCATCCGACTCACTAAGGTTTTAAAAAGTTACAATTTTCATCCTAAAATATTAACTTTGTTAATTTAAACAGACATGTAAACTGACAAAAGCTTAAGTTTACCATAACGGGATAGCTTGTGCGGTTGTGATCGTGAATCATGATATAAGGCAATGGATTACTAGAGGCAGTGGTCTTCATTATACAGCCCCTTCACAACAGCATCGATAACCACTAAAAACTAGATCCATTCTCTTCCCTCACTGATGAAGCTGATAATCTTATAATTCAGTTGATATTGTAAGGTTAGAAAATGATAAGATGAAATAGAATTCACTCGATGATAAAAATCAATAAATTAAAATAATTTAATTAGCAGACACGTAAACATAAATTAAAATTTTATTTTTATATGCAAAATAACATAATAACCCTTTTAAAGACAGATACATAACATTTAAATTAATGAATTTGACGTTTATGGATAAAAATGGGAAATTTTTAAAATCTTGGTGAGTCGGATGAAAAAAAAATTTAATGAATGAAAATGAAAATATGATCAAACTTCATGAATTAGAACGATAATTCACTCTAATTTTAATTAATATAAGAATTAATTATTTCATTTTATAATAATTCTAAATATATCGTTGCAACGTGATTATTTTTATCTACATATTAAATAAATTTTATTGAAAAATCCAATATAATATATTTTACTCTCTTTTTCATTAAACTTTCTTTTTTCTATTATAATTTTTAATATATGATGTTTTACAAATTTTGAATGTATTATTACGACTTGTTTAATTTTATCAATGTTTCTATATAAGTTTTAATTAAAATCTAATCGGGTAATTATAATATAGTTTTATACATTGGTTAATGTTTGTACCAACTAAAAAGGGACGGCTACTCGAGTACCTCTAGCTCACCCCTCCAAAGTTTTTCCTTTTTTTATTTTAAAATTTATTCCAGTAAATCATTTCTTGTAAGTATATTATCTTTTCCCTTATAGCTTTTAAAATATATCATTTTTCTAAATTCTATATATCATTTTGACGTGCATATTTTTATATACGTTTTGATATAAATTTTATTAGAAACCAAGTCTAGTAAGATATAATACTTTTTTTTACATTTTAATGTAACACATCGAGATCTCATGAAAGAGAAAAAAGGAAAAATGATAGATGCTGGTTAATCTATTTTTTTTATAAAAGGGAAGGGGTTGTCCCCTTTTCGTTTTCTGGTGCACAAATGTTTTCAATTTGGCCATATAGTAGGAGACAAGCTCTCGCATGGTTTTGGGAAGAAAAAAGAAAGCTTAAAGGTAGGATTTCTATCATTTTTCGATTATATCTAAGCCTAGAATGATCTTGTGAAGATTGTGGTCAAGATCTAATCTAAAGGTTTAATCTTTATGTGTAATTATCAAATCACGGTTGAAAAGGGGGCTAATTATGGGGTTTGTGGGCATTCTTCGATATGTGAGATCATGATCCCCATCTTTTACTCCTTTCAATGTTTTGAGGCTGATATGCATATTGATTTATTTCTCTAGATCTATAATTGTATATACGTAAGGTAGCATTTTGATGATAAATGTATGATTATTATGCTATGTTTTTTTGGGTAAAGGGTTTACCCCGGTGATTCTATTATAAACAACCAAATAACGTACAAGTAGTGTAGATGGATTCTACACTAGTTCTTATATAGGACATCCCCCTATACAAGTGGAACCAGAAAAAACTAAAACACAAATTACTCTAGCCTACCCATAACAAAGTACACGGTAAGCAAACACAAAAAAAATAAAACTCTTTTAGCCTCTGTCATTCGAGATATGAGAATCAGCAATCTTCCATTTTGCAAGTGTAGCTCGAACTCGATTGTTGTCTCTGAATTTAAGGCTCGCCAACTTTAACCGGACTGTGGAAAGAATAATCTCACTTAGCACTGTAGAGGACCGAGCTTGATTTTGAAAAATATTCAAGTTCCTCTCTTGCCAAATATAGTATGATGCAGCAGCTATCACCAATTTCCGAACAATAATTGGAAGAGATTTCGATCCCTGGTCCATTAGAAGTTGCTCTTTTACATTCCTCCAAGTAGGAGAACACCTAGGCAAATTAGCTTTCTCCTTAAGCAACATCCATAGATTAGAAGAATATGCGCATTCAAAAACAGATGAGGATAAGAGTCATATTAGAGGTGCATAACACACAACATAACATATTCATATTCCCTCTTCTAGTTAAGGGCCACCGTAAGATTCTATCTTGCATTAACAATTTCTCTTTCATCAACAACCAGAGAAGAAATGCATGTCTAGGAATGCATTGAGGAAACCAAATGCATTTATACCAATCAACATCAGGGTCCCTGTATCGGATGGAATGCCAGGCCATAGAAGTAGAGAAATAGTGCAACTTATTCTCAAACAACCAGTGAACCTTATCTTTTATCTCCATGTTTATGATAAGGGGTTCTAAGTTTTTTAAGACTGGGAATAAATCATACCAAGCAACAGGCCAACGCCAAACCCCATTTTTAACAATATCAGTGACAGTAGAGTTTGTAGAGAATCCCCCATTATAGATCTCTCGATGCGATACAATTGATTGAAGCGGACCAATATGATTCTAAATGTCATACCAAGCTGAAGTAGAGGTTCCATCACCTATAGAGTTGTAAAAATAATGTCTAAGCACCGGGAGCATGCTTGAAAGCTTGCGCCAACCCCAAGAACCATTAGAAGGGACTTCAACCACCCAGAAATTCTTTCGAGTCAGACGATGAAGATGAACCCATTCTAACCATAGAGACTCTATTTTTATAAGAATACTCCAGACATGATAAGCCATTAAAGCAATGGTCATCTCCTTAATTCAGCGAATGCCCAACCCGCCTTCTTGCTTAGGCAAACACACTGCTTTCCAAGCGACTTTAGCTTTGCCTTGTTGCATAGGACTATGAGCCCACAAGAACCTCCTCATTTGGCTTCAAGCTTCGTTATAATGCTAGTTGGAAGGATAAACACCGATGACCAATAAAGATGCATAGTAGATAAAACTGAAATAATAAGTTGACATCTGCCGGCAAATGATAAATTTTTATTCTTCCAATCCATAAGTTTAGTATCCATCCTTTCTAGGAGCTCATTACAATCATGAGCACGTAACCCTAAAGATATAAGTGGAATACCAAGATATCTAACCAGTAAAGTGCCTTCCTCAAAAGGCATTATGGACATGAAAGCTATCTTAATTTATTGAGGAACATTATAGAAAAAAAACTGTGCATTTCTAAATGTTAGGAACCAGACCCAAAAAACCTTCAAACAATTTTAATCCGTACATCATGCAAGTAACAGAATGATTATCACCTCTGGAGAACATGAATAGGTCATCCGTAAAACAAAGGTTGATCAGCATTTGCTTTTCACTCAAGTGATGGAACCAGAACCCCGATCGATCCTAGAAGTATGATCTAAAATTAACGTAAGGACCTCCATCACTAAAGTGAATAGATAAGGAGACAGAGGGTTTCCTTGCCTAAGGCCTATTTTTCCTTTGAAGTACCCATGAAGCTGACCATTAATTGATAAGGAAAAAGAAGGCGAGGAAACACAGACCATAATCCAATCCACCATTCTGATATGAAAACCAAATGCCAATAACACATCCTTCAAAAATTTCCAATTCACCGTATCATAAGCTTTTTGAATATCAATCTTGAAAGCACATCTAAGAGGACCCGTCTAACGATGATAGTTATGCATAATTTCCTGAGTTAAAAGAATATTATTTGTGATTCTTCTATCCGGAATAAAAGTTGATTGATTAATACTCAGAATACCCTTCAACCCATTTTTGATTATGTTTGCTATTATTTTTGTAATGCACTTGTAAAGTACATTACAACAAGCAATGGGTCTAAATTCACCAATACGAGAGGGGATCAAAATCTTTGGCACTAGAGCAATTATGGTATGATTTATTTCATTCGGAAGTTTCCCTGAGATGAAAAAATCCATAACAGCCCCTGTAACATCAGGGCCAGTAATTTCCCATGATTTTTTAAAGAAGGCCAAAGAAAAACCATCAGGGCCAGGGGCTTTATTATCATCAATGGAGAACATAGCCTTTTTAATCTCCTCTATGGATACCTCCTTAACCATATCCAGGGCTAAATTTTCATCCAACTTCTTCGAGAAAAACGAATCTGGTCGGGACTTAATAATCGACATTAGTATTTGGTAAGGGTAGTTTTGGTAATCTGGGAGTACTTGGTTTGGTGAGTACTCAGTTAGCAAGGGGTACCTTACCATAGTAGTAATCGGTTTATAGAAGTACTCGGCTTATAGAGGAACTCGGTTAGGGAGAAGTTCACGGCTTACAGTAGTTTTTGACTAATCCTTTGACTAGAGTATCTCGACATGATCATTAGTCCTCATGACATGATTAGAGGTTGACCTATAAAGACTTTGATATAAGGTTGACTAGCTAAAATATGATCTTTTGCATGCCTTAATTATGTGTTTTTCACCAATAATGATTGTATGTGTCTATGATATGTAGTACATGGTCAAATGATGAAAAGTATTATGTAAAGGGAAGTGGATGGCAAATGAATAACGAATGGTAGTGAAACATAGTGAAATGTTAAATGAGCCTAAATTTGAATGAAAAGTCATTCAAGCATTAACTATAGATCCGAATGGATTTACGCTTATTCATGCTCAACTAACGACGACTTTATGCTAGTGACTAATATTGTCTATGCAGTTACATGTGTTATCATTGCCATATGCTACGGCTCGTGCAATTGTGTAAACCAAATAGATACGATTAAGAAAATTTGTTGCTCATAATTACCCAAGCAATATGCTTCTGATTGATCGTAGTGTATAATGGTAGAGATTCATGAAAAATTAAAATATAATGAAAGAAAGAAAGAATGAAGGAAATGAATGGAAGAATGAAAGAAAGACAATCAACACCATACTAAAAGAAATGAAACGTCTTCACAAATGACCTGGTTATTTTATTATATAAAACTACAAGTACTAAATAACGTTTACTTTTGTGTACACATTAGTAGGCAGGTAAGCTGAGTGGCTGAGAATGAATAGACATGGATATACAAGCTACTAAGAAGTAAAAGGATCTAATCATATGTTTTATAATCATGGAGCAAGGTTAACAAGTTTTGATGGTTGTTTTAAAAAAAAAATTAATGTTTCCATTGAGACGAGTTTTTGGTTATTTATGGTTATATTAAGTTTTCGATTTCTATGCTTTTAGATAAGTATACTTTTATGCTATGATACACCAACTGTGGGGTCTCCGGGATCAAGGACCTTACATTTAATTTAATGTTCAATTTGTTTATGATGTGCTCTAAATTATGCATATAAAACCTATCAAAAGCACATCAATTATTCCTTAATATCTTTCTTAAAATTATGAAAATGAACTTAAAATGTTAAATTGTGTTTTTAGGTGTTCAAAAGGGCAAGATGGACAAAAGAAGCATACTTAGCAAGAATTTGAAGAAAACTAAGCTTTGAAGTCCATGTATGGGGCCATGCCTCATTAAGCACGTCCCATGACTTTCCTTAAACATGGCCCCATGCTTAAATTGGCACACCCTCGTAATTGGAAATCTGACAGGACAAAAAGTATGGTCCCCAAAAAGTGATCACGGGGTCGTGCCTGACACAATCTACACGTACGAACTGACCAACTTTCGTAAGCATTGTACTGGCATGAGGCAATGAAATTTAGGCACAAGGTCGCCTATAAATAGAGGCCTAAGGCCATGCAATTTAGGTACAGGGTCGTGCTTACCCTATTGATTTCTTTAGGGGATAAAGTCTTGAAGATCCTTGGGAGGCTCAAGAGGTACATACAACATGTGGAAGAAGCTTGGGATTGTCTATACATCATCCACTACGGATCATCGGTTTGATTGTTCCATTTCATCGATGATTTCATATCTATATTCAATGTTATTTGTTGTTATGTTCAAGCCCATTATAAGCTAAACTCTTATTATCATCCTCATTGGATGAAACTTATGTAATTTCTGATGAACTAATGGTGTGATTTATGTTATGTTAATGTTACGGTTATCTTGAGTAAACTTTGATGGGTAGCATCAACATTTGAATGGGAAGTTATAAACTTATGGTTTATAATTATGAATGTGATACAAGGTTGAAAAACATATGAACTAGCTTTTATTCGTCAAACCGGTCTTCATAACAAATCTATGGCTAATGAACTAGAAATGGTTATTAGAAATCATATAAATTTAGCTTTCTGATCATTTTTTTTGTTCCCTTTTATTAGACTGAGAAATATACAGTAATTGTTATGGTTTTTTGAAATTAATGGTATGTTGAAAAGGAACTTGATCAACTCTCTTTCTAACATTAAGTTATGTTTTCAGAAATCGTATGTTGAAAGGTTACACGAGATTTACCTACATTTCTAGTGCCTTGGATTGATCAACATTGTAAGTTAATCGATGTTGGTGTTCTTGTCACTATGGAGCTAGCAGATGAGAAATCCAAGTTGGCTCATGTTTATAAGCATTAACATAACTACTAAACTTATATTTCTAACCACACCATGATGTTCATCATAGTTACATAAGTGTAATCTAATTAGATGGTAGCCTTAATTCTCTGTTTAAAAACCCAAAAGTCTCAATCTTACTTTTACATTTATTTTAATTAGTGTTTTTTTAACTTTCAAAAATTTGGTTACATCAATGCAATGTCATTTTCCCAAAACAAAACCCATCTAATAGTCAATTATAAAGATGGTTGAGTAGGCTCGGTGTGTCCACGGATTGATACTCGTTTCTTACCGGTACTATATTACCACATGATAGGTACAGTTGCCTTTTATGTTTGTAGTTTAGTATTAGTAATAACCAATTAAAACTAAATCTGCTCGAAAAACATTATCAAAATATATATATATCTTTCACACGAATCAAGTTTTTGGCGCCATTGCTGGGAGACACACTACAGTTTTGAAAGACAATCTGAATTTTTGACAATCTTGTTTATATCTTGTTAATATTTTTGTTCGAATTTGTTCTATTAGTTAGATTAGTTAATTTTCCTTAGTTAGTTAGTATAGTACAATTTCCTGATTCATTCTAAGCCTTAGTTCTTATATGCTTCCTTAAGTTAGTGTATGTCCGACTCGTCTAGTCATGAACTTGTTTCGCCACGTTTGGAACCCGAACGACTTTTCCATCAAACATTACCTGAAAAACGACTACCAACAACAACAATCATCGAAGAAGATGTTTTGGAAGGTACACCATCTAAAGAAGACATGGCTAACCAAGTCGAGGAAACGAAGATGACACACTGTGACACACCGTCAATTGATGGTTATGAGTCTAGCGTTGTCCAACCAGCAATAGTGGTCAGCACTTTCGAGATTAAGTCTAGTATTATCCAACTCGTAGAAAATTCTGTTCAGTTCAACAGATCGCAAGAGGAATATCCTAACGCTCACATCTCATGATTCCTTCTTATCTGTGCAACTTTCAAAATCAGTAACTGTTCAAACGATGCAATTAGACTAAGACTTTTTCCATTTTCACTTCGAGGCCAAGCCATTGACTGGCTTGCTTCGCTTTTGTCTAATTCCATCACCACATGGGCGGAAATGGCTAAACAATTCCTTTTGAAATACTTTCCACCCGATTGCACTGCTAAACTGAGAAGCAATATCACAAGCTTTAGCCAAGTCGATGATGAATCACTACACGCAGCATGGGAGAGATACAAAGGTCTCCTTTGGAGATGCCCACATCACGGACTTGATCTATGGCTGGAGTGTTAAACCTTTTACGATGGAATCAGCGGAGCACACAAACAAGCTATCGATCAAAGTGCGGGAGGAGATTTCGGAAGTGTCACGCCAACCGAAGCATACCAAGCCCTAGAAAAAGCAACTAAGAAGAACTTTGCTTATAATACCTTAAGAAATAAACCTAGTTCTAAAGGCATTCATAAAGTAGGCTTTGAAACTTTAGTTGCAGCCTAATTTGAAGCCCTAACCAAACGATTCGAACAATTGCAAGCCAAGCTGAAGAAAACTCCAGCACAATGCAACACATGCGAAGATTCACACAAGGCCAAAGAATGCCCACAAAGCATGATGATGGTTAAGGATGTTGATTACGTAGGAGGCCCAAGCAATTCATGTAACAACAACTCAAATTGGAGAAGCAACTCGAGTTATAGAGAATCTGGCAACAACCAATCATCCTTTGGATTCAACCGAAGGCCACTCTACCAGCAAAAGAAACCACCATACTAAGGTCCAATCAGTAGTAAAAAAGACCGTGGAGCATCATCAATGGAAAACTTATTGTAGCAATTTTTGATAGCCGCACAAGCCACAGATGAATACAGTCGGAAATCTTATCGAGGAAACGAGGAGAGGTTCCAAAGAAACGAAGCTGACATCTAAAGCAATAAAGCATCATTGCAAACCATTAAACACCAAGTAGGTTAGATAGTATAAAAACTATCTGAGAGACCCCAAGGTGCTATACCCAATAACACTGTGACAAACCACAAGTGAAAGCCATTACCATAAGGAGTGGCAAAACCACTCAAGGTGATGCACGTGCATTACAACCAATTCTAGAAGAGATAGAAACCGAAAATCCAAGTAATGCAAGTGATAAGAAAAAGCAACCTGTTGCTATTGAAGAACCATCCAAGAAATATGTACCACAACCACCCTATGTTCCACCACTTAGTTTGAGACAACAACGAATGATGGCACAATATGGAAAATTCCTAGGGTTGTTCAAGCAACTCCACATAAATCTGCCATTGGTGGAAGCCTTAGCTCAAATGCCAATTACGCTAAGTTTTTGAAGGGTGTGTTGTCAAACAAAAAAAACTGGAAGAGTTATCACATGTAGTTTTGAATGAGGAATGCTATGTAGTTTTTCAAAACAAATTACCTCAAAAGATGACTAATCCAGGGAGTTTTACCATACCTTGCCTAATAGGAAATTTGTCGGCTAGTAATGCCTTAGATGATTTAGGTGCTAGCATTGACCTTATGCCTTATGCAGTTTTCGAAAAGTTAAACTTAGGTGAACCTAGACCAACCCGTTAAGCATCCAGTTAGCTGATCGTTCTGTCAAATATCCGAGGGGAATCGTTGAAAACCTTTGAGTTAAAATCGACAAATTCATATTTCCCATTGATTTTGTGATCCTTGACATGGATGAGGACAAGAATATTCCTCTTATCCTAGGTTGACCTTTCTTAGAAACCGCTTGAGCTCTCATTGCTGTTTGCATAGACAAACTTATGCTTCGAGTGGATGAGGAGGAAGTAACATTTGACCTAGGACGATCCATGAAACATCCTCAACATCATGATGACTCACTCTATTACATTGATGTATGCGATTTAATCATAAGCTATCATTTAAGGGAAGCCCTTGAAAACGAAGCTCTTGCAACACTCAATTAATAGAAGTCCGAACATCCGAACCTATCTGTGAAGATCAAACCATTTTAGAACTAGAAGTTGATGAAACATCATCTCATCAAGAAGCATTCAAAATCATTGAACAAGAACTAGAACCCAAAGCCAAACCATTTATCGAAAATCCTCCGATTATAGAACTCAAAGAACTTTTGTCTCATCTCGAATACGTCTTTCTTGAAAACACATCTTAACTTCATGTCATCATCTATCCACCTTATCAATTGACGAGAAGAACAAGTTGCTCAATATATGCTTAAGGCACATAAATGAGCAATTGGTTAGAAAATCAGGGAAATTAAAGGAATCAATCCATCCTTTTGAACTCATAAAATACTAATGGAGGAGAACTTCAAATCCGTCATTCAACCTCAAAGATGTTTAAATCTGAGCATGCAAGAGGTTGTGAAGAAAGAAGTAATAAAACTGCTAGATGTCGCTTTGATTTACCCTAATTTTGATTCACCTTGGGCCAGACCCATCCAAGTTGTTCCAAAGAAAGGAGGAATGACTGTTGTAACCATTCAGAAAAATAAGGTCATTACAACTCGTACAGTTACAGGATGGAGAGTTTGCATCAACTATCGCAAACTCAATGATGCCACAAGGAATGATCATTTCCCTCTACCCATCATCAATCAAATGCTTGAAAGATTATCTAGAAAAAAGTTCTATTATTTATTCAATGGTTTCTCAGGTTATTTCCACATTCCAATTGCTCCCGAAGATCAAGAGAAAATGACATTCACATGTCCATATGGCACATTTCCTAATCGATGAATGCCTTTTGGGTTATGTAATGCCCCTGCTACATTTCAAAGATGGATGGTAGCAATCTTTCACGACATGATAGAATATTTTATGGTAGTTTTGATGGATGACTTTTCCATCTTTAGGAACTCATTTGAATAATGTTTTGAAAATCTGGAAAAGATATTAGTTGGATGTGAAGATTCTAACCTTGTCTTAAATTTGGAAAAGTGCCATTTCATGGTTTCTGAAGGAATAGTGTTAGCACACAAAATATCTCGAGCAAGACTTGCGGTCGATCAAGCCAAAGTCGACATAATTTCCAAACTTCCACATCCTACAACCGTGAAAGAAGTAAGAAGCGTAAAAGGTCATGCAGGATTTTATTGATGCTTCATCAAAGATTTCTCAAAAATCTTACGACCGATGATTCAACTCCCCGAGAAAGATACATATTTCATATCTTTCGACTAAAGCATTAGTGCTTTCAATTTTCTAAAGGAAAGATTGGTAATAGCTATGATCAATGTTTCCCTTGGACACTACCATATGAACTCATGTTTGACGTAAGCGATTTAGCGGTAGGAGCCACGTTAGGCCAATGGAAAGACAAGCAATTCCACCCTATTTACTATGCGAGCAAAACCCTAATCGACACCCAAGAAAACTACAACACCACCGAAAAAGAACTTCTTGATGTAGTTTTTGAGTTCGACAAATTCTGCTCCTATCTCGTCCTTTCAAAAACAATCGTTTACACTTCATGCAGCTTTTCGTTATCTGTTCAACAAAACAAGATGCAAACCAAGACCGACATATTGGATACTTCTAATCAAAGAATTTAACATTGAAATTCGTGATAAGAAAGGAGTGGAAAATCTAGCGACGATCTCTCGCGTCTTGAAGATTCAAACCTTCACAATTCGAGGAATCCAAGATAAATGACAATTTTCCTCACGATTTCCTTATGCACATCCAATCCTCAATCGATGAACACTTTTGGTTTGCCGATTTCACAAATTGCTTGGCAAGTAGAATCCTCCTCAAAGGAATGACCTATCAGCAAAAGAAGAAATTCTTTGCTGATATTAAGCATTACTATTGGGAAAATCCATGTCTATTCAGAATCGGTCCAGACCAGCTTATCTGAAGATGCGTACATGGAAGTGAAGCACAATAGATTCTAGGGCACTGAGAGGAGCATACAATGGAGCAACCATAATAGCCAAAAAAGTCTTTGACTTTGGATTCTACTGGCCCACGATCTTGAAAGATGCTCAAAACATAGTGGCTTGGATTGATCAACATTGTAAGTTACTCAATGTTGGTGTTCTTGTCACTACGGAGCTGACAGACGAGAAATCTGCATTGGCTCACGTTTATAAACATTAACATAACTAATTAAACTTATATCTCTAACCACACCATGATATTAATCACAGTTACATAAGTGTAATCTAATTAGGAAGATAGCTTTAATTCACTGTTTTAAAACCCAAAAGTCTCAATCTTACTTTTACTTTTATTTTAATTATCGTTTTTTAACTTTCAAAAATTTGATTACATCAATGCAATTTATCATTTTCCCAAAACAAAACCCATCTGATAGTCAATTATAAAGATTGTTAAGTAGGCTTGGTGTGTTCACGTATTAATACTCGGTTTTTACCGTCACTATATTACCACACGACAGGTACACTTGCCTTTTGTATGTGTAGTTTAGTATTAGTAATAAATGATTAAAACCAAATATGTGCGAAAACCTTTATCAAAATATATATACCTTACACACGCATCATTTTACCTTTTATAACGATTAATATATGATGTTGTATAAAATTTTAAATATATCGTTACGACGTATTTATTTTTATTAATGTTTCAATATAGATTTAATATAAAACCAAGTTGGTAATTTTAATATAATGTATTTTTATCTTTACTATTTGCATATCTTATAGATATTATTTTAAACTGAGCCGATTCATATTTAATATATGTTTAGTTCTTCTTATAGTTATTACTAGTGTAAATATGTTCCAATTATCTTTTAGTTACACAATGTGAGCTTTTGGGTAATTAAACTTTATGTTTTTAACTACAATAGATATAGAACTCATTTTAACATATATTTAGATATTTTTTCGCTTATCGTTTGGTTGCACAGGACTCCCCATGTTGCATTACCTGAAGGGAACTTTAGTTTTTATGTTTAAAAGGTTTATTTTCATAATATTTTCAAATTCATAACTAGCTTTTAATTTACTTGTAACTTTAAATGATTTGTAATAACGTACAAGATATACACCGACACTTAAAAGAAAACTAACTTTACTAATTTAAATGGCGGTACATTAATTAAAAAAAACTAATCTGGCTAGAAGCTAGAAGCTAGAAGCTAGAAGCTAGAAGCTAGAAGTAAGAAGAATGCACCAAAAACAAACCAAAATTCATCAACAATCGAAAGAAAAAGAACATCATATTTTCCAACGAGATACCTTTAACATGATTCTAATAGACAGGAAACTAGTATTTTTATATCCTCAATTATCTTTGGATTAGAGGCATTCTTTTCTTGAAAAAGATTTATTCCAAAATATAAATCTTGTTATTCTAATAAATTACTAAAACATACTAAATTATCAGATTTTAATTATATCTCATATTTATTTTACAATTCCTTATTTTTATTATTTGTTATTTATAATTTCCTAAAATTTCGTTATTTATTATCTCAATAACGCTTAATGACACGTAAGATATAATATATTAATAAAGCTTAATGATTATAATATTTTAAATTTTTTGTACCCGTGTAATATACGGGTTTCCAACGTAGTTGTATATACACTCAATTTGAAGTGCCACGACCCCATCACCCCCTTTAACTTTCTTGAATGTCAAAACTAATGCATCAAGTTTTTAAAATATCGTTTTAATCCCCTTAAGTCCTTAAAGTTTTGAGTCTATCTCCTATAGTATATATATAGTCTGATTTTTCGTACCGCCACGCTGCAGCGAGCGGGTAGCGGATGCGCCATAACTTCATATGCTTCTTTGTATAGTTCCACGCAACACACTAGTATAACACTCATTTTCTTTTATTATCAAAGATATTTGACGCCATAATGTCTTGTTAACTCGTAATATGCTAGGACATGTTAGTAAATGGTGCACCGCAATGAGAATCCATCCCTTATTAAGGGCAAATTTAATTTTAATAATTCATAATACTTATATTTACTGATAGTAATTTATACGTTTAAATTGACCAATAATGTTCGGAACTTTCACTTTTATTACAATAATAATTCCAATAGCATAATTAATTATCATAAATTCACACTTAATTATCAATTACTGTTCGCTTGAAAGGTTTATACTTAAAGGCTAATGCAACCATAGCATCCGAAGAGCTCTCAGCATGCATGCATGAAGTACAGAGTAACGTTACTTCGGAAGTTTTACACCATGTAAAGCCCCGTTCTCGGAACGCTTACAGTTGGTCATTCATAGCGTAAAACATCTAAAATGTAACATTTGTAGAGGAAATATATCTTTTCATTAATAATTAAAAATATGTCAAATCATCACATCGTTTGTTTACATCCCAAAAATTGTATTAACACGATAATATTCTCAAAAATATGGATGCCAGACTCGAATCATTCCCAGTAGCTTATGCATCCATGCTCGCACCTCCTCAACATCAACCATTACCTGCCAACTATTATGCATACAAAATTCAGCGACGCTGAGTGAGTTTTACTTTAATAATAAAATACTTTATCATACATTTCGAAACCTTTACATTTAGTGCGTGATCATGCAGCATCACATACATATCATCATATTTATTTATTATCATTCGTTTCGTTCATTTCGTACATTTCGAACTTTCATTATTATCTTTCACTTTCATCTAGACCAATGTCCCATGCTATACCCCAAACATTGTTCACGAAGCTGGTACTAGGCCGAAGTCTATAAATAGACCCCTAACATTGTGCACAAAGCTGACTCCAGTACCGGGGCAAGCGACAAAGGTCTCGTTTCGTATGTATTAGTCAATAACAAAGATTGACCCCTGTGTGCATCCTCATGGGTTAGCTAAACCGTACACAGTTGTGCCAACAACCCAATGGCTGTGAACCTCCATTCATTTGCTTGCAAGACTTTCATTCATTAATTAGGTTTCACTTCCATTAACATTAACTTTCACTTCCTTACATAATACTTATTCTTAATTAGTATATATTACACCAAGTAAGAAACATCATGAAAACCCCCTTTTTTATTTAGAACTAATTCACCCATAGTCCATACAGTCATATTCTCATCAAAATGAATAACAAACAATAATATCCGACCCTCCTCGACACAGCGGGGGTTCGGGGGTGGCAGCCCCTAACACCGGGGTCCTAGGGGCAGCAGCCTCGAGTGGGGTCCAAGGGGCAATTTGTTATAGAAAATTTATAACAACAGTCTGCATAACAGCCCCCAAAACACGGAAAAACTTGTAAATAAGGGGATCTAGAACTCACTGGACTCCGTAAATAACTTCACCTAAAGTAGGCTCACGGTACACAGTCTGCATATAAGTTGACATGCAAACAGGTCATTTTCTACACAGTTTCACATGCAGTTTCGCTGCTAATTTCGCTGACAGATTCACTCCCAGTTTCGCATAGTAGTTTCTCATGGCAGTTTCGCAGCCAGTTTCGCATGGTAGTTTCGCCCAACTTTCGTTGGAATTCCATGGCTGCAAAAGTACCAGCAAAACTATAGTTTCGCTGGAAGAATCCACAGTTTTGCTGGAAAACTGTTAGTTTCGCTGGACGAACTCACAGTTTCGCTGGACGCATAAAAATGACGATCCAGCCCGGTTTTAACCCAAAACTTCAACCTTTTACATCCAAACCATTTGTTTTTTATCCAAGAACTTACATCTAAGCTTTTTACATGATTTCATCCATAAAAACATGACTTTTGTATGATTTTTGCCACTTTTCAAAACCCCAAAACCCTAGAATCCGGGTATGATCTAAAGAGACGTTTAGGTGATGATTCTTACCTGGGTTCTTGCTCTTTTCTTGTTTTTTGATGCCCAAAAATGCAGACCTTCAATCCTTTGATCAATAAAGCCTCAAATGTTCACTTTTCTCCACTTTCTCTCTCTACACTCTTCTCTAGAAAGTTGGTTGTTTGAGTTGCAAATGAGGATGAAAATGGCTGATTTGTGTTTATATACCGGGTGTTCACGGGACCTTAAACTCGTCTAACACATAACTCGTAAGGTTAATTTGGTCCATAATCCATTTTTCCTTTTATTTATATTAATCAACCCCTAACTAAGCCCATTAATATTAATTGGCTCGTTTTGACATTTCCCAGGCTTTACACACCACTAAAAGAAAATAAGTTAAGGTGGTGTTTGTTTTTTCCAAAAAGGTCTGTGTGACCTCTTATAGCAGCGTCGCGTAGACCACGCGTAGACATAAGGCTCTGCAGTGCGTTTGGTTTTTCAAAGACGTTTCATTAAAAAACGTGTACGCGAGGTCTTCTTGGTGCAGACATGGTCTTCTCACTTCTACATCTTCAAACCTCTTCTCTTCATAATAAACACCATCCCTAGTACCACCACTGCCTAGTACCACTACCGTTGGCACACAACCACCGCATCCAACGTTGCCACACCACCACAACCACATCCAACGTTGCCACACCACCACTCCACCATCATCACAGTGGACCTCTGACAACGACGTCATCCGCTGGTTTAGTGGACCTCCGACACCGTCATAATCATCACCATCACCATCGGCATCTTCAACTGATTTGCCGCTATTCTAACCAGAGGGTGGTGGTGCGGTGGTGGTGTCGTTCTCACCGGAAAACCCGTTCTCCAAATGGTGGTGTCGTTCTCGCCGGTGATTTGGGCTCGTGACAGTGGAGATGATAGATGAAGACAGTGATGATGGATGAAGAAGAAGATGATGGACGAAGACGAAGATGATGGATGATGGATGATGGATGATGGATGATGGACGAAGACAGTGATGATGGATGAAATGATGGATGAAGACGAAGATGAAGACAGTGGAGATTGGGAAAGTGGCTATTGGGAATGGTGGGGTTTGGTTTATAATAATAATAATAATAATACTAATAATAATAATAATAATAACAACAACAACAACAACATTTCAGATGCTAAAAAATAAACAGTTTTTTTCTTACAGACTACAAATATTTGGTCCACCTCTTCTCCTGCAGATGTCTGCAGATATGGTCCGCAGACTGCAGACATTTTGTAGCAGAAAAAACAAACAACACCTAAGTATAAAATCTTCTGAAGCCAAAGATGAAGTCTTCCGAAGCTTCAGAGACAAAGTCTTCCGAAGCCAAAGACTGATTTCTTTCGAAGACAGATAAGACATGCATTCTCTAATCACCTTTTGACAAAAGCTGAACAACTTTCCACTGCCACTCTGAAGTCTCACCAACTATATGAGTTGGTGAAAAGGTCCATGCTTTTGTCAACTATAGATTATGGTTGTTGGTATGTAACTTT
Organism: Flaveria sonorensis; assembly: GCA_025506505.1. Taxonomy (NCBI): domain Eukaryota; kingdom Viridiplantae; phylum Streptophyta; class Magnoliopsida; order Asterales; family Asteraceae; genus Flaveria; species Flaveria sonorensis. The sequence goes on from CM046428.1 coordinate 19,781,841, forward strand.
CTACTTCTCTCCATTTTATCATTTTTGTAATAGATTAGGATGTGAGCTATGGCATGTCATAGTCACTAGTCAAAAGGCAATCTGCCTTTTGACTTTACATTGATCTTGTTGTGTAGATTAGTGTATCCAGCTGGCCTTCAAAGTAATGCTGGTTGTAGGATGTAGTATAAAGTGTCTCAAGTACTTGTATCTTAATGTATGCCTTGTAACACTTGTAAGAACTTGAGAGCAATATACATCATTCTTGAAAACCATATTTGAGTGTTCTTGTTCTTGTTCTTTTACTTGTGTTTTTTGTATCATCTAACCGGTTCCCTATTTGATCTGCTAAGTGTTTCATATCTCTCCACCTTGTGAAACTGTTGCATTGGCCACCCTTCACTGGTCCTGCATCGCTTGATTTCGATTGTGTAGTTTTTCATTTCATTTATAATTGTTATTTTATGAAAAAATGAGTGCAAGCAAGTATAAATATTTGATGATTATGTTGCTAAAGTTGTCATTGGTAACAAAACACTACAAGAAATGTTGTCAATAGGGGTGACAAAAGTTGGGCGACAGGAGGTAACAGCGGCAACATTGATAGTGACAATATCATTATTGGCGACATGTCATTGCTATTGATCCTTGATCCATTTGTAATGTATCATGTTAGATCTAGTTGTTGATAAGTCTCCAGGTCTAACGGTTAAAGTTTCATCTCATATAACCAATTACGGCGACATGTCGCCACCATTGGTTTAAAGATAAACCCTCTTCTATTACTTCCACTTTATCCCTTATTCCCTCCATATAATCCCTAGCTTCTATCGACCTCCATCCCTCACTCCAAACCTCTCTTCTGATTAGGAATCTCTGCCCACCATCCCTCACCTGTCGACCTCCATCCCTTAGCTTACACTTGGATAGGCTCCTCTCCACCACTCCACTCTAGGCACCTACCCTAACCAACCCTCAGCCCTTAGTCGGCCACCATCACCACCTGAGCCTCACTAACCGCCACCATCGGAACGTGCTAGATACTCACATCACTGGATCAACCACCACCATCAAACTTCACAGCCACCACCAACCGCTCCTACTACTCCACAACAACCACCAAATGCTACTACTCCGGCCACCACTAAGCGTTACTGTTTACAGCACTGCTTACTCCACCGCCACTATCAACTGTCGCCCCGAAAGCTACTACAACTACCTTTGCTGCCATTAAGGTTTTTATATCTCTTTTTTGAATTTATTATGTATTATATTAGGTTATATAGGTTATGATAGTTGTGTGAATCTTTTAAATTAGTTGTGTTATTTAGTGTTAGTTGTGTTATTTGGTAACGAATGTATTAGCTGAAAATGGGTTATTGGTTGTGTTGTTTGGTAAATAATGTATTGTATGAAAATGATTTAGATGCTATTAGTTGTGTTATTTTGTTAATAGTGTTTAGTAATTACTTGTTAATTTAGGTGCTTCATTGGTTAAAATATTTTGTAATTAGGTGTTAAATTAAGTTAAACTTGTATAATAATTTGGTGTCAAATTTAGTTAAACAAGTTTAACTTAATTTAACACCTAATTACAAAAAATTTTAAGTTAGGATGGGTTAAAATGAAATATTATTTAGAAATATGAGGCATGTGTTGGACGTATAAGGATTGGATCTAAAGCATTTCCATTATAGAGCAAATCATAATGCTCTCTCTTTCCAGCCGGTATGTAGAATCTTCGTATCACGGTGAAACTTTGATTCCTAAAGTTGTAGTTACAAGTGACATTGAGCCAACAAATGATACGACTGACATCATTGAAGACATTATAAAAGAGAGTAGGGGTGTCCATGATGATTTTGCGGACTTGTTAGAGGAAGTTTAATAAAAATTATATCCTTGATGTACTAAATTTTCTTCCCTTGAATTTTAGAAAAGCTTATACATATCAATGTGAAGAATAAATAGACTAAAAGCTCATTTAATGAGCTCCTTATGTTGCAATCTTCACATCCTGGAAGGTAACAAATTCCGCCCTTCTCATTATGTACCCAAAAAGACATGAAAGAAGATTGGATTAGGGTATGAGTCGATACATGTGTTCAAATATGATTGTGCTTTTTTTTGGCAGAAAACTTCTTCTTGCAAAAATGTCCTGTTTGTAATGAGAGTCGGTGGGTCTATACAAATACAAAGGACAAGAAGTTACCTCACAAGGTGTTACGATGGTTTCCTTTAACCCCTATACTATGACAATTCTATTCTTCAAGGCACACTACAAAAGATATGATTTGGCATAGTACCGGATGATCCAAAGAGGGTATGATGCGTCATCTTGTTAATGGTTTTTCATGGAATGAATTTGATATAAAATACCCTACCTTCTTAAAGGAACCCTAGAACAATCTACTGACGTTTCAATCCTTTTGATAACATGAGTTCGGCTAATATAATGTGGCCTGTTGTACTCACCACATACAATCTGCCACTATGGCTAGGCATGAAAGAGTCCTCATTTATGTTATCATTATTGATTCATGGCTTAAAATCCTATAACAAGGATATGGATGCTTTTCTTAGGCCATTAGTGGATCAGCTTAATGAATTGTGGGTGTCAGGCATACGTACTAAAGATATTGAAGTAAATAAGTTCTTCACAATGAAGGTGGCTTTGTTATGGACTATAAATAACTTTCTTGCTAGTAGCAGTTTATCAGGTCGGAGCAGGCAGGGCTACAAAGCCTGCCCGACTTGTAATGAAGACACTCCCTCAATGCCTATCACAAATAAGGTCATATATGTTGTTTATAATCGGCTTATAGATTCTAACCATTAATGGAGAATAAGTTTAGACTTAAATGGGAAACCCGAGATAAGAATCCCTCTTAAACAATTTAATGATATTGACACAGAATCTCAACTTAGCTGACTACACCATCGTTTATCGGGTAAGCTTCTTGATTATAGAGGTGTTAAATATATATTGTAACTAATGATTTTTTGTTCTACTTGTACGTACCCCTTCCCGAAAAACAAGTAGGAAGGTGAAAAATAAAAAGCTGTAGCAGGAGCTGCAAAAAGAAGGAATATTTATCTCTCCCTTTTAATAGAGCTGCCATGTATACCCCGTCAGCAAACTTAATGATATGTTTGTTCATGAGATAGGGATATACATGGAGGGAAATTTTCTTTTTAATGTACGTTCTTAGGATAATCTTTCTGATGCTTAGAAAAAATGCCTTGAAAGCATATGGGGTAAGTTTTTATGTGTTCTATTTTTGTTATTCGTTACTTACTTAGCCAACTTCTTTTTGTTTAACTTAAATGTAGCGATGCTTTGATTTTAATGTGATTTTGCGAGATCATGAACACACTTAGTTGCAGGGTGGCATTCGTTCGATCTTTCTCAAATGATTTAGAGATTGGAAAAACGTGGCAACACAATACTTTGAATGTGTTGAAGGATATGATAATGTAGAACAAGCAAGGGTCAAGCCTCCAAAGGGCATGAATGATGAAAATTGGAGGAAAACTGTTAACTTTTTCATGATAAGCGGACATAGAAATGTGTCAATATGAAACAAAACAAATCATCAAAACAAAAATACACAAAAAGTGGGGGGACTTGTTCCCCCTTTTACGAAAACGGATGATCCTTTTACAAGGGGACACTTTTAACATCACTTTATCATGTACTTGAAATTCAATAGGTCTCCACCTTTGATTAGCATAAAACTTCTGTCTGTCTTTAGCTGCCTTCATAAATGTCCTAATCTTTTCTAACTTCTCAAATGTAGCTTTAATAACCTCAACAATTCCTAGCTCTTTATGTCTGATATCACCCTAACACACCGGGGTTTTGCACCTTCTACCGTATGGCATCTCAAATGGTGGTGATACTGGCATGATAGCTGTTGTTGTAGGAGAATTCTACTAAAGGGAGGTGCTTATCCTAACTTCCACCAAAATCAATAATACATGCTCTAAGCATGTCTTCCAGTGTATGTATAGTTCTTTCTGGCTGCCTATCGGTTTGAGGGTTTTAAGTTGTGCTAATATGTAGTCTCATTCCCATAAATTCATGAAACCTTGTCCAAAACTTAGATGTAAACTTGAGTTTCTCTATCGAAAACAATAGACACCGGCACCCTATGTCGTGTCATAATCTCTTTGATAAACAAGTCTGCAAACCTATTAGACAAAAATGTCTCTCGGATATGTAGAAAGTGAGCACTCTTCTTCAATCGGTCCACCACAACCCATATTCTATCAAATCCTATGAGTGTACGAGGAAATTTTGTGATAAAATCCATCATTATGTGCTCTTATTTCAATTTAGGAACGTCCAAAGGTTGGATCTTCCCATATGGCTTATGTTGTTTATCTTGTACTTGTAAGCAGGTCAGACACTTACTCACATAATCCAATAAGTCACGCTTTAATCCCGGCCACCAATAATCTTTCTTCAAGTCATGATACTTCTTGTTGCCACCCGAATGAATAGAATACTGCATCTTATATGGTTCATCCAAAATCTTTCCTCTCAAGTCCCCATAACACGAAATCCACATACGCCTAAATCTAGTCTTTAAACCAAGGGTGTTTTCTCCAAGGCCTACAACCTACCCTTTAATCCTTTCTGAATTTATTAAATTCTTAATGATGCTTCATCCTAGAATTCCTTAATCTACTGCATCACGCTTAGTATTACTATCATCTAAAATCATTAACTAGGATACGCTCAGGTCTCCCTTTTCGATGTAGGGCATTAGCGACCATGTTAGCCTTCCCGGATGATAGTGAACCTCCCAGTCATAGTCTTTAATTAACTCCAACAATCTTCTTTGTCTCATATTAAGGTATATCTGCTCGAAGAAGTACTTCAGACTTTTATGATCCATGAATATCATGCACTAAGTTCTGTACAAGTAATGCCTCCATATCTTTAATGCTAAAACCATGGCTATCGATTCTAGATCATGCGTAGGATAATTAGCTTCATGGATCTTCAATCACCTACAAGCATAGGCAATGACCTTCCCTTTTTTCATCAAAACACAACCCAAACCAGAGTGCTAGGTGTCTAAATACACAACTAGATCCTCGTTCCCTTCTAGTAGCGTTAACACGATAGCTTGAGTTAACCTTGATTTCAACTGCTTTAATGCACTTTCTTGGTCCTTACTCCATTCAAACTTGACATCCTCTTGTGTAAGTTTTGTTAGTGGAGAAGCAATTTTGGAAAAGTCTTGGATGAATCTTCTGTAATAACCTACCAAACCCAAGAAACTACGAATCGCAAATGGCGTCTTTGGAGAATTCCTTTTCATCACCTTCTCTACCTTGGCAGGGTTCACTATAATCCTTTTAAGGTTAATAACATGACCTACAAATTGCACCTCGTGCAACCAGATCAGACATTTCAAAAACTTTACATCTAACTTCTTTTTTCTTAGTGTTTCCAATACCTCTTTAATGTGATTGGCATAATCCTTCATACTCTTTGAGTATATTAAGATGTTATCAATGAGCACAATCACTAACTTGTTTAGTATAGGTCGACACACATGGTTCACAAAATCTATAAATGCAACGGGGGCACTAGTCAATCCGAATGACATTACGAAAAACTCATAGTGCCCAAAAACATGTATGGAAGGTCGTCTTTGGAGTATTTTACTCTTTCACCTTCAACTAGTGGTAAGCTGATGTGAGATTTATTCGGGAGAATCAACTCGCATCTTGGAGTTGATCGAACAAGTCATCAATTCTAGGTAACGGATACCGGTTCTTTACTATTAACATGTTAAGCTCGTGATAGTCTATACACATCCTTATACAACCATCCTTCTTCTTAAAAAACAACACTGAGGCACCCCTTGGAGAGATGATGGGTAGGATAAAACCCTTATCAAAAAGGTCTTACAATTTAGCCATTAATTAATTTAATTCAAAGGGAGCTAAACTATACAGTTCCATGGAAACGGGTTAAGCTCCTGGATCTAAATCAATTTGAAATTCAATCTCCCGATCTGGTGGCACTTCTTATAGATCCTCGGGAAATATCTTAGGGAAGTCACATACCACGGGTACATCTGACAGTTGAAGCACCTTCACTTTGATATACTTAACATAGGCCATGTAAGAACCATACCCTTGTCTAAAAAACTTTTCTGTCATTATCATAGATATCACTCGCGAAATAACGCATTCCTTGTCTCCATAAACCGTAACTGAACTACCATCGGGCATAGTCAGACAAATCACCTTCTTTCGGAACATGATATTAGCTTTGAAGGTAGCTAACCAATCCATCCCTAAAACTACATCAAAACCTCCTAGGGCCATAACATACAATATAGTAGGGAACTTATGACCTTCCAACTCTATAAGGCAATCCTCAATCATTTCGATTACTTTAGTAGATTTACCAATGGTAGTTTCAACATAAAAAGGCATATCAATCTTCCTACCTTTACCATGCATCAAACAATAAAACAAAATAGATATGAAACTCTTACTAGCACTAGAATCAAAGAGAACAAAAGCACACATATGGTTCACCAGATTCATACATGAAAATACTCTAGGATCCACTCTGTTCTCATTCGTGGTCATGTTGAATGCCCTCTACTTTTCTTTGGTGTTGTCATTCGTTCATTTTCCCCTATTATTTTAATATCTGAGCCTTCTGATTTACCCTTCTTGTAATCTCCACCCCCAATTGACCTATCTCACCGCACTGATAACAACTCGTTGCCTAGCAGTTCCTAGCATAATGACCCTCGCTTCAACAATTGAAGAACCAATTTGTTCCAAATTTGTATTGTCCCATATCACTCCTACCATACTTTTACATTACTTTCTCTCGTCCACTTTTCCCTAAACCGAGTGACGATCATCAACCTTCATTTTCTTTTCCCTAATTCTATAGTTGTCGTTCCTGAACCTCTTCCAATTTTCATTTCTATTTCCATTCAACCTCTCCGTCATCTTGTAAACCTTCCCCCAAAAACCTGAACATACTCGGTCTGGCAGCAATCATGTTTCTTCTTATTTCCACTAGTAAACCTTTTATGTACCTCTTAATCTTCTTGGATACAGGAGTCACCAACTATGGTACAAGCTTAGCCAGCTTGTTAAACTTGGTAGTGTACTCCTGGTGTTTCATGTTTCTAGCCTCCAAATACATCAATTCCTTCTTAATCTTATTCAAGTCCTGATGGCGACAGTCATTTTCCAGAACCAACTCTTTAAGCTTCGACCACCTCATTTTCTCTATAGCCAGTTTCCCCTTAGCTTGGACAATGTTGTCCTACCAGCACAACATTGTGTCAGCAAACAAATTAGTAGAAACTTCACCTTTTATTCTTCCTAACACTCTCTGATATCTAGGAAAACTTTGATCTCCCTAACCCAATGGTGAGCGGTAGTAGCATTGTTGTTATAGTTGAAGGTTGAGGGCCTGCACCTCTGAAATGCCCCATAATTACACCCTTTAGAAATCTCTTTCTCTTATTCATCCACACTATTATCATACGAAATTACCACCTTAGGGGTTGGTGGTTCCTTTTTTGAATTCTCCACTCTCTCATCAGACCCTTTTGTTCTCTTCTTAACATTTTTCTTTCTCCTTTTCTCATCCTTCTCACCATCCTTAACAACTTTGATCACCTTTGCATGATGTTAACCTTATTATTATAATGGCCTCTTTCATAGTGGATATAATATTAGCAGCTTTTTCACCCTCATAGTGGCTATGCATCTCTGACTCCTCGTGAATAGTTTTGGTAAAGTGGCCTAACTTCTAGTAACACGTGGCCGAGTAGTACACTTTCCATGAGCAACCCCACAAGTCGCTTTCCCATATTTCCTACTAGCCATGATTTTTATTTACTATAATATTCAAACACCAACATGGTCATTTAAAGTAATTACTTAGATCATTACAACTATGATAAGTCCTTAATATTTAATGTGGCCAAGTGTTATTAACTATTTACCTTATCCTCTTGTCGTAAGCATTTACTATCCTTACACCCATCAATATTGAAACCTACTAAGCACATAAATTCAAGTAACACACATATATAGTACTTGATTACATTGAAATTTTTACCTGATAGCATGTAGCTACTTCGGCTGCAATCCCTTTATGCAATCCAATTTTTAGTTTAAATAGATTTTGAAGCTAGTTTTACCCAATTCTCTTTTACTTTATTACTGATACCAATTTGTAAGGCCCCGATCCCGGGCGTCCTCATAGTTGACCAATCATAGCATAAAACATTATATAATGATATTTTATATAAAACATCACAGCGGAAAACATAGTTCATTCATCACATCCATGAATATGTTTGTCAAATTACAAAATATTTCTTAAATTAGAAACATTAACATTGTTCTTTTCAACTTAAACATCAATTATGAAAAGGTTGATGCCAATCCATGAATGACAAGTAGCTCCATTTTCTTACCAACCAACTAATATGCATACAAAGTTAGCATTACCGAGTGAGTTCTAGTTTTGTAATAAATATAGAAAATATACTTTTAACTTCTTTTAAAAAAAACACATTCAACATTCATCATTGTCAAACCGACTTTCATAACATCTTTAAGAGTTATCTTAGAGGCAGATGCTAACCAAAGAACTCTCAGCATGCAGTTGAAATACAAAAAAGTTACATCGAAAGATTTGACCATACATAAAGAAAATTTTACTAAGAGTCAAATCTTCGAAAGCCAAAGACAGAAATCTTTCGAAGGCAAAGAAGAAGTTGTAACACCAGGAAATTTATTAAAAAGAAAAGAAAAGGAAAGTATAAAGAAAGAAATGAGGAATAACATAAGTTGAAGTACTAAAGTTGTGCAAGATGCAAACTTTAAAATAATAGTGTCTAAAAGAGTGGGTATGGCCGCCCACTACATTGCCATACCCATCTTCTCGACTGAAAAAGGAAGAAAGAAGAAAAGTTCATGGTTTTAAAGAGAGAAGAAGCTGAAATATTCTTGAAGGTGAGTTTTCTTGGGTTAATGTTCGGTTTCAACCGAATTTTTCAGCTTCTAGGCCGAGATTTATGGTGCTAAGTGCTTGATTTCGTGGGTTTTAGGAGCTGAATTTGTAGGTGGAGGTTTGTTGCTTGAAAGTTGCTTCAGGTGAGTTCTAGAACCCCTCTTTTTACTGATTTTTCAAGTGTTGGGGCTGTTATGCATACCAAGCCAAACTTTTTTAATGTATGTTTAAAGGCTGTTTTGGGTTAGATTTAAGGTTTGGCATGTTTAAGTGCTTGTGGTGTGTTAGATCTATGTTAGAATGTTGTTTAAGAGATGGTTATGGTGTAGTCTGCATTTTCAGAATGGCCCATGCGCCCAGATTATTTCCATGCGCCTAACTGTCCCCATGCGCCTAACTGTCCCCATGCGCCCAAGTGACCTCATGCGCCTAAGTGTTCATGCACCTAGATAGTGGCCATGCACCCAGATTTGTCCCCATGCGCCTAGATTTGTTGGCCATGCTTCTAAGTGTAGGCCATGCGCCCAAATAGTAGTCATGCGCCCAAACAGTTGTCCATGCGCCCAGAAGAATGCCCATGCGCCTAAGTGTTGGCCATGCGCCCCAGCAGTGCCCAAGCACCCAGAGTTGCTCATACGCCTAAGTGTTCATGCGCCCTAGCAGTGCCCATGCGCCTAAGCAGGGCTCATGAGCCTGCATAGTGGTAATGCGCCTAAGCTGATTTCCTTAGAATTTTTATGCTCATGCGCCTGAGATGTTCAACTGTTCTTCATTATGGACTTAGGGTTTTCTGAGGATTTTATAAGGTAGTTGGTTGAGATAGGTTCTGTTGTGATGTGATGGCTTGTGCTTGATGTTCTATGCATGATGATGTGATGATTATGAGGTGTGTGATGGGTTATCTTTCCATGTTTAACGGTTTTCAAAATGTATGTATTATGTTATGTAGTACGTTATGTTTTATGTTATGACTTTACGTGGTATGATGTCTGAATGTACGTAAAGTATTATGTAATGAAAGTGGAAGATAACGAATGATAAGTATGGAAGTAACGGATGATGAGATCCTGGTCATGTACCCTGGTACTGTGTCAGTCTTTGGACACGAGTTGGGGGTTTGTTTACAGGCCCCGGCACAGTATCAGGTTTCGAGCACAAGTCGGGGGTATTGCATGAGACTGGATGGCATGTGAAAGAGATGAGATCATGTTGCTCGCCCCGGTACTGTGTCAGCTTTCGAGCACGAGTCGGGGGTTTTTTTACAGGCCCCGAAACAGTATCAACTTTCAAGCACGAGTCAGGGGTGTTGCATATGAGATGGGATCCTTGTCGCGTACCGTGGTACTGTGTCAGCCTTCGGGCACGAGTCGGGGGTTTGTTTACAGGCCCATCATCTTTCGAGCACGATTCGGGGGTATTGCATGAGACAGGATCTGGATGATGGTAAGAGATGTAATGTATGATAATGATGAACGATGATGAAGAAAATAAGTAATTATTATCAATATGTACGTATGATGTTTTATCACGAACGAATGTAAAGGTTATGTTTTAATGAAAGTAAAGTATTTTATTTCTAAAACTAGAACTCACTCAACATCGCTGACTTTTTGTATTCATAATAGTTGGCAGGCATTTTGTTGATGCTGATGAGGTGCAGGCACGGATGCATAGGCTACTGGGAGCGTTTTGAGGCTGGCATCCATGTTTTTGATATGATGTTGTATTTTGAAATTTACATGAATGATGTAATGAAATGATATGTTTTAACTTATAAATGAGCATTTTTTAAATTCCACTGCGATAATGATGTATCGTTTAAAAGTTTTTATTCAATGATCGACCAACTGTGGGGTTTCCGGAAACGGGGCCTTAGAAGTTGGTATGAGAGCCAAAGTTTAAGATATTTGGGTAAATATTTTCAAAAGAACCTAAACTTAAACTGAGAATAAGACCAAAGGAAAGGGATGCCAGTACTAGTAGCTACATGCCTGCAGGTAAAGGTTTTATGTAAACAATTTATGTAAGTTAATGAAAATGGGAATTATGTGCGCTTGTTATGTGGTTTATATGCTTTTGTGTAGATTTAGATATTGATGTAGTCAGGATAGGAAATGCTTGGGGGATGAAGAGTAAAGTAAGTGGCTAATCACAACTGGCCACTGTAATTAGGGACTTACTATACTTGACATAATCTTAGTTATTACCTTGAATGACCATGTTGGTGTTTGAATCTTGTAGTGTTTAGTGATGGCTGGTGGTAGATCTTCTGAGGCTTCGCATGGTGGAGGTTGGGGTGGATGTGGTGTTAGACCTTGTGTCATGAGGAGTAGAGCTAAGACTGCTGAGACGGCTCCTGAAGAGCTAGAGCTATAAGGATGAGAGTGATAATCTGAGAGCCTTAATGAAGGAGGCGGTGGTTGAGGAGGTTCATCAGGTCATGCAGACGATTCTGCCGACTATAGTGACCAAGGTTATTAGAGCTGTGAAGAAGGATGAGAGGAAGGAGGCCGAGAAGAGGAAGACCACTAGACGAGGAGGCGAGGAAGGTGGTTTAAGGGGAAGGGAGCAACTAGAGACTGATATGGTTGTCTCCAGTGATGATGAGGAGGAGGAAGAAGCTGTGCAGGAAACTATGAAGGTATGCAGCTATGGGGCATTCCAAAGGTGCAGGCCCCCTACGTTTGATGGGAATAGGAATGCGGCTGCTGCTCATCGTTGGGTGAGGGAGATAGAGGTGGTACTAGACATTAGAGAGTGCCGCAAGGATCAGAAGGTGAAGTTCGTAACCCACTCATTTGTGGATTCAAGCCTTATGCTGGTGGGACAACATTATCCAAGCCGAGGGTACCAGAGCAATGGGGAGGATGAGGTGGAAGGAGCTGAAGAGGTTGGTAATTAAGGAATTTTGCCCTCATAGGGAGCTTGACAAAGTTGAGAAAGAGTTCCGTCAGTTGGAGGCGGGAACGATAACGCACCAACAGTATACAACGAAGTTCAACGAGATGGCAAGGCTAGTGCGAGATCAGGTGAATCCTGTGTCACGAAAGATCAAGAGGTACATTCAAGGTCTGCCGGCAGATATCCACATACATCTGATCGCTGCCCGGCCAGGTACATTTAGTTCGGTGGTCGATCTAGCGGGGAGGCTGTATGACGAGTGAGAGGCAATGGCGATAGTGGATGCAGAGAAGGAGCAGGGCTATGTTAAGAATAGGAATGGAAGGCGGGATAATGATGGTGGATTTGTGGCTGGAGGTAAGACGATGAGGGTCGATGATCGGAAAATGGTAAAAAGGGAGGGAAGAAGCATGCAAGAAGTGTGGGAGAGGCCATGAGGGGAGTGCAGGTGGGGATCGAACATTTGCTTCCAGTATGAGAAAGAGGGCCACAGCGCGAGGGATTGTCACATGGCTAGATGTTACAAATGTAGAGACTAGGCTGTGAGCAGAGACTGTAAGAACCCGAGGGCAGTGAGCTCCGGTGCAAGGAAAGGGGATGAAAAAGAGAGCAAAGAATGAAGGTCAGAGCATTCGCTATGACCGGGAAGAGGCCAGAGTGGACTTTGACGTGACGTCAGGTACGTTTCTAGTCAATTAAATTTGTTTATCTGTACTGTGATTGTGGTACAAGTAGTAGTTTCATTCCTGCTGCCTTCTGTGATGAGTTGCACGTTAGGGGTAGGAAGATCGATGAGCCCTTCGAGGTAGAAATTGTTAATGGTCAATCCACTAGGTTACCTGATGCCCTAGAGGATTGTCCGATAGAATTAGGAGAGCACGTGTTTCCTGCTAGACTGTTCAGGACAACTTAGGTGGAAAGGTGTACGCCTTCAGATGAATTGGCTAGCAGCCTATGAGACAAACACCAAGTGTCGCAAGAAGATGGTTTGATCAACTGCGCCCGACAAGAGTTCGGTGCCGACCTACGGCAATGGAGTAATGATGAAGGCCTAGCCTTGGAAAGGGATCATCCGATTTAAAAAGCAAGGAAAGCTAATACCGAGGTATATAGGGCCATTCCTAATTGTTGGTCAGGCAGGAGGAGTGGCCTATCGATTGGAGTTACCCGATGAGTTAAGTGGAATTCATCCGAAGTTCCATGTGTCTCGTCTGAGGAAGTGCTCGATCGATGAGGACATGATTGTGCCACTAGAGGGTATCAGGGTGGACGAATGACTCAACCACGTGGAGCAATTGGTGGAGATTACTGGTAGAAGGGAGAGAAGGGTTGAAGAGAAGGGTGGTTTCACATGTGCGAGTACAATGGATCCCAAGAAGGGGTATAAGCCTACATGTAAGATCAAGGAAGAGATGAGACAGAATTACCCACAACTGTTCGAGAAGCGATAGGTTTCGGGGACGAAACCTATATAAGAGGGGTGGACTTGTAACACCTGGAAATTTATTAAAAAGAAAAGAAAAGGAAATTATAAAGAAAAAAATGAGGAATAACACAAGTTGAAGGACTAAATTTATGCAAGATGCAAAATTTAAAATAATAGTGTTTAAAAGAGTGGGTATGACTACCCACTACATTGCCATACCCATCTTCTAGGCTGAAAAAGGAAGAAAGAAGAAAAGTGCTGAATCAAAATTTCAGATTCAATGAGCCTGAATCTTAGGATTCATCATGTTTAGATCTGAAAATTTCAAAATTAAGATGGGTGGAGGTGTGTGAATCAGAGAACAAAGAGAATGATGATAATAATGTTATGATTTCATTGATGTTGATAAACAAATTACAATGATAATCATTGATGGATGATGGAATCAAACCCACCCAAAGGAGGAATTCTCCTTGGGTGGTGATTTACACCATCAGATAGACACACCCAAGAATCACTCTTGAACCACACAATAACACACTTCCAAAAATACACTAGTGGTCTATTTATACTATTATTACAACAAGACCTAATTTTGACTTTTCTTTTTGGTCTTGATGTGGACTTTGTCTTGTATTTGTTTTTCTTCTATTTGTCAACTTGGTCTCTGAACTCGTACAATGAGATCTTCAGTCGGCTGTGATTATCATTTGGTAAGCTTCAGTTTATTCTATTGTTGAACCCAATAATACTCCCCCTAAAATGATGCTTGCCAAACTCTAACTTTTAAAGTCTTCTAAGTCACATGTCTTCTTGATCAACTAATGTTCTGACACAGTTTACTGTAGTTCTCCCCTTTAGATTAAGCTTCTCCTAATATATTTCTGACAAAAGATAGAATCTCTTTGAGAATACTTAGCGCATTGGATATGGGTCGTATCACTTTTGGATTACAGTTCATATCACACTCAAGGGATTAGAATGTATTAGGCATATGATAAGGCTTTGAACTTCAATAAATAGCATCAGGAACATAAATCAATCTTGAAAACACTTCCACTCTTTGAATCTCTGAAATAACTTGATAATTTCATTCTTTAGTTGACTGTCATTTCCGTTGATTAAAGTCTGTCTAACTGTTTCGCTCAGTAGATAGACATGGGTGCACAACATCATCATAGAATATGAATCCAAGTATTTCAAAATGAGTATCTAACAGTTATACAAATCCCTGCGTGAATCAGTGATTATGTGACCAAAGTTTATTTCTTCATTTCTTTTGAATGCTCAAAATGGACGTGCCTATTGGTTGCAATCATCCGCATTCATGATAATATCTTTTTATTGTTTGTTGTTGTCATCTGTTCATCATCTCTATTATTTGATGAATTGCAATTGTTTTTATTGGTTGTTGAATGGATTGCATATGAAACTAACTCATCTGCATTAGTTGAGCAACACATCCGTATTTGTTTATCAAGGCATCAGCATTTGTTACACGTAACAAAATGAAACCGCATTGATTTTCAGCCATACGCATTTGTATGATGTGAATCTGCATTTGTATAATTGAGATAACTCATCCGCATTTGGTAGCACATTATCTGCATTTGTTATCACATCATCCGTATTTGATTGCAACTCATCCACATTTGTGTAATGTTCTTCCGCATTTGTGTGTTTACACATGCGCATTTGTGTTTTACACATCCGAATTTATCATGAAAAAATGCGAATGTGTTACGCCTCATCAGCATTTGTCTCATCAGAGTTGTTATACTTTGATCTGAAAGTATCAATCTGAGCTTTAATCCCGAATCTTTCAACATATTGAATTTAATGTGAGAATAATTCATGTGAATTGATTTAGTCTTACGAACAGATTGATTTAATTCTTGCGAACACATTGATTTGTTGATTTTCTTCGAAGTGCAGGAGGTTCGATCTCATGTTCTTCTTGTATTTGATTTGGATTTGATTCAATTGCATCGAATTTTGAAGTGATAATCTATTGAATGTTTTTTCATCTTCAAATCGTACCATATTTGAACAGATTTCTTGATTTTTGATGATATCGCTGATGAACAGGTGAGGATTTAGATGAACATAGACTTTGTTCTTCATTCTTCTGATTTTCTTCTTTGTTCTAAACATCATTAAGGATGAAATTAGATCTGAAAAATACATGAACCCAGCAACCAACAGCTCTGATACCATTTTGGTAAGCTTCAGTTTTCTATTATTGAACCCAACAATACTCCCCCTAAACTGATGCTTGCCAAACTTTAACTTTGAAGATCTTCTCTATCATATGTTTTCTTGATCAACTGATGTTCTGACACAGTTCATTGTAGTTCTCCCCATTTGATTAAGCTTCTCCTAATATATTTCTGATAAAGGATAGAATCTCTTTGAGAAAACTTAGCACATTGGATATGGGTCGTATCACTTTTGGATTACAGTTCATATCACACTCAAAGGATTAGAATGTATTAGGCATATGATAAGGCTTTGAACTTCAATAAACAGCATCAGGAACGTAAATCAACCTTGAAAACACTTCCACTCTTCGAATCTTTGAAATAACTTGATAATTTCATTCTTTAGTTGACTGTCATTTTCGTTGATTAAAGTCTGTCTAACTGTTCCGCTCAGTAGATAGACATGGGTGCACAACATCATCATAGAATATGAATCCAAGTATTTCAAAATGTGTATCTAACAGTTATACAAATCCCTGAGTGAATCAGTGATTATGTGACCAAAGTTGATTTCTTCATTTCTTTTGAATGCTCAAAATGGACGTGCCTATTGGTTGCAATCATCCGCATTCATGATAATATCTTTTTATTGTTTGTTGTTGTCATCTGTTCATCATCTCTATTATTGGATGAATTGCAATTGAATTTATTGGTTGTTGAATGGATTGCATATGAAACTAAATCATCCGCATTAGTTGAGCAACACATCCGCATTTGTTTATCAAGGCATCCGCATTTGTTACACGTAACAAAATGAAACCGCATTGATTTTCAACCATCCGCATTTGTATGATATGAATCCGCATTTGTATAATTGAGATAACTAATCGGCATTTGTTATCACATCATCCGCATTTTATTACAACTCATCTGCATTTGTGTAATGTTCTTTCGCATTTGTGTGTTTCACATACGTATTTATGTTTTACACATCATCAGCATTTGTTTGATAAGAGTTGTTATACTTTGATATGAAAGTATCAATCTGAGCTTCAATCCAAATCTTTCAACATATTCAATTTAATGCGAGAATAATTCATGAATCATCTTCGAAAGCATGTGAATTGATTTAGTCTTGCGAATAGATTGATTTATTGATTTTCTTCATGGAGCAACCTATTCGAACTCATGTTCTTCTTGTATTTGATATGGATCTGGTTCAGTTGCATCGAATTTTGAAGTGATAATCTGCGAAATGATTCATCATCTTAAAATCATACTATATTTGAACAGATTTCTTGATTTTTGTTGATTTTGCTGATGAACAGGTGAGGGTTTAGGTGAACATAGACTTTCATCATTTTTTGTTGTTTCCTCCTTGTTCTTGACATCATTAAAGATGAAATCAGATCTGGAAAATACATGAATCCAGCAACCAACAGCTCTAATACCATTTCGCTGAATCAATATTTCAGATTCATTGTGTGTGGATCTTAGGATTCATCATGTTCAGATCTGAAAATTCAAATTTAAGATGGGTGTGTGTGTGTGAATCAAAGAACAAAAGAAGTAGATGATAATAAGTAGATGATTTCATTGATGTTGATAAACAAATTACAACGAAAATCAAATACAAAGATGGATGAAGATCAAACCCACCCAAAGGAGAGGATTTCTCCTTAGGTGGTGATTCACACCATCAGAAACACACACACAAGAAACACACTTGCAAAGCTGCACAAGTGGGTCTATTTATACTATTATTACATCAAGACCTAATTTTGACTTTTCTAATTGGTCTTGATGTGGACTTTGTCTTTTATTTGTTTTTCTTCTGTTTATCAACTTGGTTTCTGAACTTGTACAATGAGATCTTTAGTCGGCTCTGATTATCATTTTGGTAACCTTAAGATTATTCAATTGTTGAACCCAACAAACTTCATTTTGATTTATTGGTTTTCTTCATCGAGCAACCTGTTCGAACTCATGTTCTTCTTGTATTTGATATGGATCTGGTTCAATTGTATCGAATTTTGAAGTGATAATCTGCGGAATGAATCATCATCTTCAAATCGTACCATATTTGAATAGATTTCTTGATTTTTGTTGATTTTGCTGATGAACAGGTGAGGGTTTAGATGAACATAGACTTTCTTCATTTTTTCTCGTTTCTTCCTTGTTCTTGACATCATTAAAGATAAAATCAGATCTGGAAAATACATGAATCCAGCAACCAACAGCTCTGATACCATTTTACTGAATCAATATTTGAGATTCAATGTCTTTACCAGGCTCTGATACCATTTTGCTAAATCAAAATTTCAGATTTAATGAGCCTGGATCTTAGGATTCATCATGTTCAGATCTGAAAATTTCAAAATTAAGATGGGTGGAGGTGTGTGAATCAAAGAACAAAGAGAATGATGATAATAATGTTATGATTTCATTGATGTTGATGAACAAATTACAATGATAATCATAGATGGATGATGGAATCAAACCCACCCAAAGGAGGAATTCTCCTTGGGTGGTGATTTACACCATCAGATACACACACACAAGAATCACTCTTGAACCACACAATAACCACACTTGCAAAAATGCACTAGTGGGTCTATTTATACTATTATTACATCAAGACTTAATTTTGACTTTTCTTTTTGGTCTTGATGTGGACTTTGTCTTGTATTTGTTTTTCTTTTGTTTATCAACTTGGTCTCTGAACTCATACAATGAGATCTTCAGTCGGCTGTGATTATCATTTGGTAAGCTTCAGTTTATTCTATTGTTGAACCCAACAAAAAGTTCACGGTTTTAGAGAGAGAAGAAGCTGAAATCTTCTTGAAGGTGAGTTTTCTTGGGTTAATGTTCTGTTTCAACCAAATTTTTCAGCTTCTAGGCCGAGTTTTGTGGTGCTAAGTGCTTGATTTCGTGGGTTATAGGAGCTGAATTTGTAGGTGGAGGTATGTTGCTCGAAGGTTGCTTCAGGTGAGTTCCAGAACCCCTCTTTTTACTGATTTTTCAAGTGTTGGGGCTGTTATGCATACCAAGCAAAACATTTTTTAATGTAACCATGTGTTTCGGCTTTGATGTTCGACTGTTGTTCTGTTGTCGTATGTTTAGAGGCTGTTTTGGGTTAGATTTAAGGTTTGGCATGTTTAAGTGCTTGTGGTGTGTTAGATCTGTGTTAGGATGTTGTTTAAGAGCTGGTTATGGTGTAGTCTGCATTTTCAGAGTGACCCATGCACCCAGATTATTTCCATGCGCCTAACTTTCCCCATGCGCCCAAGTGACCTCATGCGCCTAAGTGTTCATGAGCCCAGATAGTGGTCATGCGCCCAGATTTGTCCCCATGCGCCTAGATCTGTTGGCCATGAGCCTAAGTGTAGGCCATGCGCCCAAATAGTATTCATGCGCCCAAACAGTTGTCCATGCGCCCAGAAGAATGCCCATGCGCCTAAGTGTTGGCCATGCGCCCCAGCAGTGCCCATACGCCTAAGCAGGGCTCATGCGCCTGCATAGTGGTAATGCGCCTAGGTTGTTTTCCTTAGAATTTTTATGCTCATGCGCCTGAGATGTTCGACTGTTCTTCATTATGGACTTAGAGTTTTCTGAGGATTTTATGAGGTAGTTGGTTGAGATAGGTTCTGTTGTGATGTGATGGCTTGTGCTTGATGTGCTATGCATGATGATGTGATGATTATGAGGTGTGTGATGGGTTATCTTTCCATGTTTAACGGTTTTCAAAATGTATGTATGACATTATGTAATGTGTTATGTTTTATGTTAAGACTTTACGTGGTATGATGTATGAATGTACGTAAAGTATTATGTAATGGAAGTTGAAGATAACGAATGATAAGTACGAAAGTAACGGACGATGAGATCCTTGTCACGTACCCTGGTACTGTGTCAGTCTTCGGACACGAGTCTGGGGTTTGTTTACAGGCCCCGACGTAGTACCAGCTTTTGAGCATGAGTCAGGGGTATTGCATGAGACAGGATGGCATGTGAAAGAGATGAGATCATGTTGCTCGCCTCGGTACTGTGTCAACTTTCGAGCACGAGTCGGCGGTTTGTTTACAGGCCCCAGCATAGTATCAGCTTTCAAGCACGAGTCGGGGGTGTTGCATACGAGATGGGATCCTTATCCCGTACCCCGGTACTATGTCGGCCTTAGGGCACGAGTCGGGGGTTTGTTTATGTAACACCCGAAATTTCCTCAGAATAAAAAGGAAAGAAAAGTAATTTGAAGAAAATAAAAAGAAGACAAAGTTGAGTGGTGCTTTGTGTAAATAGTACCAAAAAGTCAAAATTGGGTGTATAAAGAGCATGGTCGCCCATGCTCTTTCTGCTGCTGCTTTCCGAAGAAAAAAAGAAAGCTGGGTTTTGTGTTTTCTCTCGGTCGAATTGTGAAGAAGAAGAAGAAGATTATTCAAGGTTAGTAGGTTTTTGTGATTTATTGGTTCGGTTTCTTTGAGGTTTCAACCTTAGAAACTGATTTCTATGTGTTTTTGGTGTTTGGGTGTTTGTTTTAGCTTGTTCTAGGTGTTTGAACTCTTGTGCACGCAAGTTGGGAGGAGATTCACTTGTTTGCTGCAATAGGTGAGTTCTAGGACCCCGATTCTATGTTTTAAAACTTCTTTGGAGCTGAAATTGCATTTAAAATGTTTTACAACTGTTATGTACGATAACTGTGTATGTACGTGTATGAACTTCTATGTTCTATGAGGTTGTAAGCTTGTTCTAAGAGTTTAGCATGATTGATCTATGTTAAGAATGTATGGGAATGAGGTTTTAGAACTGGTTATAGCATAAGTCTCATTTACAGGTCTGATGGTTCATCCGCATTTACACTGTGATAATTGCCTACGTGTTTTGCTCACCCGCATTCACTTTTGTTCACCCGCATTTGCCTTAATTCAGCCTAAGTATCCATCAGCATTTCTTTTTATCCATGCGCATTTGCTACAGTATCCATCAGCAATTCTTTTTATGCATGCGCATTTGCTACAGTGGCCATCAGCATTTCTTTTATGACAGAATAATTACCAAGTGTTCATCCGCATTTGAAAGTTGTTCATCCATATTTGCAAGTTGTTCACCCGCATTGGTTTTGTTCATCCGCATTGGTTTTGTTCATCCGCATTAGTTTTTGTTCATCCGCATTTGCAAGTTGTTCATCCGCATTTGCAAGTTGTTCACCCGCATTGGTTTTGTTCATCCGCATTAGTTTAAGACAAGAAATTTTCTGGAATTTTGGAAGATCAAGATTAGGGTTTGACCATGGTTGACTTGATGCTTGTATCTGATTATCTTATGCATGTTGTGGGCTGTCCTTATGTGCCTATTATGATATTAACATATGGCTTTATGTGGATTGCCTATGATCATAAAGTATTATTATTATTAATCAAGTGGAAGATTGATATTAACGAAAAGTGGAACATAAGGAATGAAAAGACTTGCAAGTAAAAATTTACAGGAGGTGCACGACCATGTTGTCGTTAGCTCAACTATGTACGGTTTAGCTAACCCAAAAGGATGTAAACAGGGTCAATCTTTAAGATTGAGGGGACCACTGTTGCTGCCCCGGTACTGGTGCCAGCATATGAGCACCACGGATGGAGTCTATTTATAGACTTCAAGGCCTAGTACCAGGTTTATGCGCATTATATGGGGGGTATAGCACTTTGGTCCATATCGAAAATGAAAGATAATAATAATAAGCAAGAAAGAGAATGGTGATGATGTAATCGATATGCCTTGTATGTATGGTGTGTGATCACATCCGAAAGAAAGATAAGTTATTTTCTTTAAGAAGTATTTTGTATACAAATCTATCAAGATATTTTTATGATTTTAAAACTAGGACTCACTCAGCAAAGCTGACTTTTATGCGTTTTCAGTTGGCAGGTAATATTGCTGAGGATGGCACTTGGGGAGGCTACTCGTCGGGACAAGGCTGACATCCATTCATGAATATAACATTGTTGTTTTGTAATGCAAACTAATGATCTTTTGTAACTATACCAAATATGTATTACTTAGCAATAGCGTTTATAAATAAATGAATGGCTTTTAAATGTTTAAATTCCGCTGCAATGTGATAATGAATTATGAATAGTGTTGTGAATGTCAAACTGTGAGGTCTCCGGAAACGGGGCCTTACAAGTTGGTATCAGAGCCAAAGTTTAAGAGAAATGGATAAATATTTTTAAAAACCTAAACTTAAACTGAAAATGGAAGAATGTCAGCCCGAGTAGCCATGTGCCATCAGGTAATTCTTTTATAATGTTAACCGGTATTATGTGCGCATGCTATTTGATTTATATGCTTTAGTAGATTTGAATACTGATGTAGTTAGGATAGGAAATGCTCGGGGAATGAAGAGTAAAGTAAGTGGCTAATCACAACTGGCCACTGTAATTAGGGACTTACTATACTTAACATTAACTGAGCTATTACCTTGAATGACCGTGTAGGTGTTTGGATCTTATAGTGTTAGAGGATGGCTGGAGGTAGATCATCTAAGGCTTCTAAAGGTGGTGTACGGGGTGGTCGTGCTGGTAGACCCCGGGCCGCAAAGAACAAGACGAGGACCGCAGAGACGGCTACTGCTGGGCCTGATCTGCATCACCCAGAGGGGGTGGATGAGAGTGTTAACTTGAGAGCCTCGGTGAAGGAGGCAGTGGTGGAGGAGGTTCACCAAGTCATGTAGACAATCCTACTGTCTGTCGTGACTGAAGTGATCCGAGCTGTGAGGGAGGATGAACGAAAGGAGAAGGAGGAGGAGAGGAGAATGACTACGGGCAGGAGAGGTGATGTGAGGGATCACGATGAGGGGGAGGAGCTAAATGCTGGAGGGGGAGCCTCAAGTGATGATGAAGAGGTGGTGGTGTGGGAAACCATGAGGGGATGCAGCTACGGGGTATTCCAACGGTGTAAACCCCCTACTTTTGACGGCAACGGTAATGCTGCTACTACCCACCACTGGATAAGGGAGATGGAGGTAGTATTGAAGATCAGTGAGTGTCGGGAAGACCAGAAAGGGATGTTCGCCACTCACTCGTTTGTCGACTCGTCACTATGTTGGTGGGATAATCTTGTCCAAGCCGAGGGTGACAGGGCCATCGAGAGAATGAGATGGGGTGAGCTGAAGAAGTTGGTGATTGAGGAATTTTGTCCTCACCGAGAA
Organism: Flaveria sonorensis; assembly: GCA_025506505.1. Lineage (NCBI taxonomy): Eukaryota > Viridiplantae > Streptophyta > Magnoliopsida > Asterales > Asteraceae > Flaveria > Flaveria sonorensis. The sequence goes on from CM046428.1 coordinate 19,804,568, forward strand.
CTCAACAAGATCGAAAGGGAGTTCTTACAGCTGGAGGCGGGAACTATGACCCACCAGCAATACACCGCCAAGTTTAACGAAATGGCGAGGTTGGTGCCGGATCAGGTTACGCCGGTATCGAGGAAGATCAATCGGTACGTTCAGGGACTACCGACCGACATCCGCAGACATTTGATCGCTGCCCAACCAAGCACTTTTAGGTCGCCATTGGATTTGGCGAGAATGTTGTATGATGAAAGAGAAGTAGCGGTGGTTGAGGTGAAGAAGATGGGTGGTAATAACAAGAGTTAGAACGGGAAGAGATTCGGGCGTGGTGGTTTCAACCAGAACAGTAAGAGGCTGAGGATGGATGATCATCGAGTGGTTACTGCAAGCTCGGGGTTGAGGTGGTGTGATAAGTGTGGGAAGGAACATAGCGGGGAATGCCATTTGGGAATGAATGTCTGCTACAAATGTGGCAAGCCCGGTCACATTTCAAAGATGTATAGAGCCCCACGGTGCTTTAACTATGGTGAAATCGGTCATATGAACAAGGATTGCAAGAAGCCAAGGGCTGAAAGCTCTGGGTTGAAGAAGAGGCCAGAAGAAGGAGGGCAGAGGGCAAGTACAAAAGCCTTCACGATGACCCGAGAGGAAGCCCGGGTAGACCCTGACATCGTGTCAGGTGTGTTCCTAGTAAACCAAACTTGTGCCTCTGTACTATTTGATTCTAGTGCTAGTAGGAGTTTTATATATGCTGCCTTCTATGCTAGATTGCCTATTAGTAGTAGGAGCATCGATGAACCTTTTGATGTAGAAACTGCTATTGGTAAGTCTACCAGAATTTTTGATATGATTGAGGATTGTGGCATAGAGTTAGAAGGCCATAGGTTCTCCGCCAAAATATTTGTGATGCCCCTAGGCAGGTTTGATGTAGTTCTGGGGATGGATTGGTTGGCAGTCTATGAGGCAAACATCGTGTGTCGGAAGAAGATGATTTGGTTAGTTGCACCCGATGGGAGTTCAGTGATAGTTTATGGTGATTGCGTCAGTACGGTTCCGAAAGTGATTTTGATGGCAGTGGTAGAGAAGTGTATGAGGCGCGGATGCTGTGCCTACTTGGCATACGTTAAAGATGTGGATGTGTCGATACCACAATTATCAGAAGTGCCAGTGGTACGTGATTTCCCCGATGTGTTTCCCGAAGATCTACCAGGTGTGCCACCGGACCATGAGATAGAATTTCAGATCGACCTGATACCCGATGCACAACCCGTTGCCAAGGCACCTTATCGGTTAGCTCCGACCGAGATGAAAGAACTGATGGATCAGCTACAGGAACTGATGGATAAGGGGTTTATTAGACCGAGTATCTCTCCTTGGGGTGCTCCGGCATTATTCGTAAAGAAGAAACACGGTAGTATGAGAATGTGTATAGACTACCGGGAGTTGAACAAGTTGACAGTGAAGAACAGATACCCCCTACCAAGGATTGACAACTTGTTTGATCAGCTCCAAGGTGCCAGTTTGTTTTCCAGAATAGATCTTCGATCTAGCTACCATCAGCTGAAGGTAAAGGAACAAGATATCCCGAAGACAGCGTTCCGCATGCGTTATGGGCATCATGAGTTTCTCGTTATGTCAATCGGTTTAACTAACGCGCCAGCTGCCTTTATGGATCTGATGAACCGAGTGTGTCGGCCGATGTTAGATAAATCAGTGATTGTGTTTATTGATGATATTCTGATTTATTCGAAGAGCAAAGAAGAACATACCGGCCACATATGTGAAGTGTTGGAGACACTTAGAAAGGAGAACTTGTATGCTAATTTCTCTAAATGTGCTTTTTGGTTGCGAGAAGTTCAGTTTCTGGGTCATGTGGTGAATACCGAAGGAATTATGGTGGACCCGGCAAAGTTTGAGGCGGTAATGCAATGGAAGTCTCCACAGACGCCATCCGAGATTCACAGTTTCTTGGGTTTGGCGGGTTACTACCGAAGGTTTATCCAAGACTTTTCCAAGATAGCCTCACCTTTGACTAAGTTGACACGCAAGGATGTGAAGTTTGTATGGGGACGAAAACAGGAGGATGCTTTTGAGGAGTTAAAGGCAAGATTAACTCAAGCTCCTGTTTTGACATTACCTGAAGGGAGTGAAGACTTAGTTGTGTATTCGGATGCCTCCTATTCGGGACTGGGTTGCGTGTTAATGCAACGTGGGAGAGTAATAGCCTACACGTCCCGACAGTTGAAAACCCACGAGGTCAATTATCCCACGAATGATTTGGAGCTCGTGGCTGTGGTCTTCGTATTAAAGATTTGGCGGCATTACCTGTACGGGGTGAAATGCACAATCTTCATGGATCACCAGAGCCTAAAGTATTTCTTCGAGCAGAAAGATCTCAACATAAGGCAGAGGAGGTGATTAGAGCTGATTAAGGATTATGATTGTGAAATCCATTACCATCAGGGTAAAGCCAATGTAGTGGCTGATGCCCTCAGTCGAAAAGAGAGGCCCGAGCCAATCCGGGTGAAGGTTTATCAATTGGTGATGACCTCTAATGTGATGACACAGGTTAAAGGATTCCAAGATGAATCGTTAAAAGAAGATCGCCTCAACTCCGAAAGGATGAGAGGTTTAGTCGTTGAATTGGGAGTGAATACCCAAGGGGTTAGAAACTACTTTGGACGAATGTGGATTCCTCGATATGGGAATCTACGTGGGCGAATTATGGATGAAGCTCATAAAACACGATACTCCATTCATCCCGGTGCTACCAAGATGTATCAAGACATGAAGAAAGACTACTGGTGGCTAGGTATGAAACGGGACGTGGCAGAGTATGTAAGTAAGTGCCTTACTTGCTTGCAAGTGAAGGCAGAACATCAGAATCCATGCTCTTTCTGCTGCTGCTTTCCGAAGAAGAAAAGAAAGCTGGGTTTTGTGTTTTCTCTCGGTCGAATTGTGAAGAAGAGGAAGAAGATTATTCAAGGTTAGTAGATTTTTGTGATTAATTGGTTCGGTTTCTTTGAGGTTTCAACCTTAGAAACTGATTTCTATGTGATTTTGGTGTTTGGGTGTTTGTTTTGGCTTGTTCTAGGTGTTTGAACTCTTGTGCATGCAAGTTGGGAGGAGATTCACTTGTTAGCTGCAATAGGTGAGTTCTAGGACCCCGATTCTATGTTTTTAAACTTCTTTGGGGCTGAAAATGCATTTAAAATGTTTTACAACCATTATGTATGATAACTGTGTATGTACGTGTATGAACTTCTATGTTCTATGAGGTTGTAAGCTTGTTCTAAGAGTTTAGCATGATTGATCTATGTTAAGAATGTATGGGAATGAGGTTTTAGAACTGGTTATAGCATAAGTCTCATTTACAGGTCTAATGGCTCATTCGCATTTACACTGTGATAATTGCCTAAGTGTTTTGTTCACCCGTATTTGCCTTAATTCAGCCTAAGTATCCATCAGCATTTCTTTTTATGCATGTGCATTTGCTACAGTAACCATCAGCATTTCTTTTTATGCATGCGCATTTGCTACAGTGGCCATGAGCATTTCTTTTAAGACAGAATAATTACCAAGTGTTCATCCGCATTTGCAAGTTGTTCATCCGCATTTGCAAGTTGTTCACCCGCATTGGTTTTGTTCATCCGCATTAGTTTTTGTTCATCCGCATTTGCAAGTTGTTCATACGCATTTGCAAGTTGTTCACCCGCATTGGTTTTGTTCATCCGCATTAGTTTAAGATAAGAAATTTTCTGGAATTTTGGAAGATCAAGATTAGGGTTTGACCATGGTTGACTTGATGCTTGAATCTGATATCTTATACATGTTGTGGGTTGTCCTTATGTGCCTATTATGATATTAACATGTGACTTTATGTGGATTGCCTATGATCATAAAGTATTATTATTAATCAAGTGGAAGATTAATATTAACGAAAAGTGGAACATAAGGAATGAAAAGACTTACAAGTAAAAATTTACAGGAGGTGCACGACCATGTTGTCGTTAGCTCAACTATGTACGATTTAGCTAACCCAAAGGATGTACACAGGGTCAATCTTTAAGATTGAGGGGACCACTGTTGCTGCCCTGGTACTGGTGCCAGCATATGTGCACCACGGATGGAGTCTATTTATAAACTTCAAGGCCCAGTACCAGGTTTATGCGCATTATATGGGGGGTATAGAACTTTGGTCCGTATCGATAGTGAATGATAATAATAATAAGAAGAAAGAGATTGGCGATGATGAAATGGATATGATTTGTATGTATGGTGTGTGATCACATCCGAAAGAAAGATAAGATATTTTCTTTAAGAAGTATTTTGTATACAAACTATCAAGATATTTTTATGATTTTAAAACTAGGACTCACTCAGCAAAGCTGACTTTTATGCGTTTTCAGTTGGCAGGTAATATTGCTGAGGATGGCACTCGGGGAGGCTACTCGTCGGGACAAGGCTGACATCCATTCATGAATATAACATAGTTGTTTTGTAATGCAAACTAATGATCTTTGTAACTATACCAAACATGTATTACTGAGCAACAGCGTTTATAAATAAATGAATTTCTTTTGAATGTTTAAATTCCGCTGCAATGTGATAATGAATTATGAAATGTTTTATGAATAGTGCTGTGAATGTCCAACTATGAGGTCTCCGGAAACGGGGCCTTATAGTTTACAGACCCCGGCACAGTATCAGCTTTCGAGCACAAGTCAGGGGTATTGCATGAGACATGATCTGGATGATGGTAAGAGATGTAATGTATGATAATGATGAACGATGTTGAAGAAAACTCTCAAGGCAGCCAGATGTGGAGATTTGTAGTCTCAGGACCTCACATCCTAAGCATTACTTCAACAACTGCTGGAGGTTAGATGATACAAAAGGATATGGCTGACTATTCTAAGCAAGATTGGAAGAATATTGATATAGATCAGAAAGCCATGACTGCTCTTCAACCTGTTATTCTGAACTCCATCTACAGAGGCTTCAAGAAGTGCAAGACTACAAAAGTACTCTAGGATGAACTAAAGCTAATGTATGAAGGATCTAATGAAGCCAAGGAAAATAAGAAGGACATCATGAAGCAGCAGTTTGAAAACTTCACCTTCAAGACTGGTGAAACTATGACTTAACAATAATTCAAGTATGTTAAGATTGTAGATACTCTGATGGATATTGCAGTCAAACTTGAGAATAGAGACATTGTGAGTAAGTTTATGTTCTCTCTTCCTAGACAATGGACACACTATTGTATGGCCATTAAGAGAAATGAAAACCTCTCTACCATCACTCTCACTGAGCTGTATGGTATCCTGAGCGGTTACCAAACGGAGATGAACAAACAAAATCCATCTACCAGCTCTTTCAACAATCAATAGAGTTCAGCCCTTCATGTGGTTGAAAAGGATAGCAGAGAACTATACCATCATCTCATCTTCTATGCAGACAACTCACAAAAGGGTACTTTCATCACCTTCTTAGAGATACCAAGGGAGAGCTTCACTCAAGGAAGCCCATTCCAAGAGCCCAGCTCTTTTCAAGCCTTTGTGTCTTTAGATGAAAGATGTGGCAAGTTTTTCTTCACTCTTGAAGACTTGTATTACATCTATACAGATGATCTAGAGTGCATAGAGATAGTCTGGCAGATGGCTCTTCCCACTCACAGAGCCAAGAAGTTCTACAAGAGAACAGGAAAAACATTTTCAATCAAGGTAACTAGTGGAAAGTTTGGGCTGGATAAAAGCAAATTAAAGTTTTACAACTGTAACCAAATGGGCCACTTTGCTAGGGAGTGTAAGGAACCAAGAACAAATGGTGGCCAAAGACAGTCCAGGCCAAACTACGCTGATGCTGCTCCAAGAACTGAGAAGCCAAGCCAACCTAAGCAGCAATATACAGTTGTTGTTGAAAAAGCAAGCTTTGACTGGAGCTTTCAGGTAGAAGATCTCTCTCCTAACCAAGCCTTGATGGCAGATCATGATGAAGCTAAGGTATTGGAACATCTCTTTACTCCTGAATGCATTGCTAAGGTAAACATGCACATGTCCTATAACTTGGAAGTAAGATCTGATCTTGAATCCTTGAGCATTTTAAAAGCTGATTTTAAAAGAGTTGAAAATGACTATAAAGTTAAAATAGAAGATTTAGAGAAAACCATTTCTACTCTAAAACATGAGCATACAAATTACAGGACTTAGATCAAAGATCTTGTTACCAAGTTAATTGAATGCAAGACTGAGCTTGTGATCAGCAAAGCCAGGGCAGTAATTTATGTTCTTGATGAGGAAACATTTAAGAACATCACATCTTCATATTTGCATGTAAAGATTTGTTATCAGAATAGTCAAGGACTGGGATCAAGTGAAATAGCTCCTCCATACACATTATTATCAGTTAGATCTCCAAGGTATGGAACTTGTGAAGATGAGCTGACTCTTATTGATACTATCCAAGAAGAAGATGAAGATAAAAAGGATGTAGTGAAGGATAAACTAGAAGTGAGTGAAGAAGTTCATCCTAAGAAGGGTCACTATATTCCTGGAGAAAAGAAGAGACCAAGGTTGGCCAAATCTGCTAGATAGAATTTGATCAGGGCTACTAAAAGAAAATCAAACAAAGTCCAAGAGATCAAAACCACCTTTAACCCCAAGCAAACACAAGTTTTCATCTCTGCTGGGTTTGAGGTGAGGGAGACTGAAGATAAGGACTCTAGTACCAGGAGTCCAAGTTCAAGTTCAAACCATCCTGGCCAAAAAAAGAAGGTTGAACAAGTGTGCCCCACTACTACACAACCTGAACCATCCAACTCCAAAGGCAAGCTTCACCCTAAGAAGCCTGTTGCATCATCTAAGAAGATAAAGAAGGAGCCGGAAAGAGATCAAGATCAACCTTCTCCTCAAAACAAGACCCTCAGAAGTATGCCTATGGAATCCATCATGTGTGGTAGTACAACCCATTATGCTAAGGATTGCATTTACAATCCTAAAAGTACCATCCATATGAACAAGAAAAAGACTTCTGAGAGAAAGAAGAAAACAACTTTGGAAGGAACATCACTTTCCTTCAGAAGGTCCAAGGTGAACAAAAAAGAAGATAGGTGGAAAACTATCTTCAGAAGAAAGTTTAGTCTCGGAAGAAAGGAATGCTTCCGAAGCACTAAAGTCTACTGTAGTAGATGCAAAAGCTTTCGAAGGTTCAGTCTGCAAAACTTCCAAAGTCATAAAAACTTCCAAAGTTTTGAAGGCCATGTCTAATCTTCCAAAGATGGTGTGGAAGATTAAGGAAGGCCATACGACTAAAGTTTCTTCATCAACAATAGCCAAGGATCCTCAAAGCTTGCATATATGATCAATAACTGTTGAACTATCTTTAGTTCATCTTGATAAGCCCAGGACCAGCAAGGCTTGGGTTTTCAAATGTAACTAATCATCTCTTTTCATGTTAAGGAACAACTCAAGACCAAAAGATATATATGGATCATTGATAGTGGTTGTTCCAAGCATATGACTGGAAATAGCTCTTTAGGTCAAGACTTTGAGAAAATTGATGGAGGGCCAGTTGCTTTTGGAGCTGAATCAGGCGGTTACATCACTGGCAGGGGCAAGGTCATAAATGGTAAGCTCAGCATTGAGAAGGTAAACTTTGTCAAAGAGCTTGAGTATAATCTTTTAAATGTATCTTAATTTTATGACTAGAGACATAAGAAGCTCTTTACTGAGCATAAGTTCATTGTTCTCAAGCCCAGAGTGATCATTTCTTAAGAACATATCTTGCTCAGAGCTCCCAGGAAAAGGACCATATACAAGATGGATTTGCAGGAAACGTCCCCATAAGGAGAAGTTTCTTGCTTTCTATCTGAAGCCAATAGTGATGAGTCTTTTCTTTGGCATAAAAGAATGTGTCATATAAACTATAAGAACATGAATAAACTAATTAAAGATGATTTGGTAACTAGAAAGCCAAAGAAAGAGTATACAAGTGATGACCATTATGTTGCATGTCTAAAAGGAAAGCAACACAAAGTGTCTCACAAGCCAAAAAAAATGAACACCATCACTACTCCCCAATACTTACTACATACGGATCTCTTTGGTCCTACCAGTGTAATGAGTTTAGGAAGAACTTCTTATTGTCTTGTGATCACAGATGACTTCACAAGATATACTTAGGTCTTCTTTCTTAGATGTAAGGATGAGACTCCTGAAATCTTGAGATCTTTCATTCTAAAAATTGAGAATCAATGTGATCACAAGGTTAAGATCATAAGATCTGATCAAGAAACTAAATTAAAGAACCAAATCCTTGATATATTTTGTAATGAAAAGGGTATTTCAAGACAATATAGTGCTCCTAAGACTCCTTAATAAAATGATGTTGCTAAAAGGAGAAAAAGGGCACTTATTGAGGCTGCAAGAACCATGCTCTATGACTCTAAATTGCCAATCACCTTCTGGGCAAAGGCAGTAAACACTACCTGCTATGTGCAGAATAGAGTTTTAGTAGTAAAAACTCATGGTAAGACTCCTTATGAACTATGGAACAAATGGAGACCTTTCATTGATTTCCTCAAGTCATTTGGATGTCCATGCACCATCTTGCATATCAAAGATCATATAGCCAAGTTTGCTGAGAAAGCAGATGATGCATATTTCATTGGATACTCTTCCCAAGCTAAGGCTAATAAAGTATACAATCTCAGAACTAGAGTAGTTAAGGACTCAGCCAATATGACTTTCAATGAACACACTCCTAGTATGAAAGGTTCTGGTACTGATTGGGTATTTGATCTGGATTTAGTTACCAACTGTTTTAACAAATCTTGTGAAGATGTTTCAAGAATAACAAGTAATACATATGTAGGAGATCCTAATCCAAGATTTGAGCTAAGAAGACCAAATGATAGAATTCCTTCAGCTCTAGTGGTAACAAACCCTGCAAGTGGAAATCCTGTCAGCATAACCATGACAAATTCTTTAGCTGATACATCTGAGGTGCCAACCAATTTCAACAATGAAGCATAAAACTCAAATGAAGGAAATGAAGAAGGAGATGGAGATGGTGAAAGTGATCAAGAATTTCATGAGACTGATAACCACTCCACTAAAGACGACATCAATGATGTTGCACACTCTCTAGATCAAGTTACACTTGATGGGTGTGCTGATGTGGTAGGTGATACTAAATCACCATATCTAAATTTAACTAATTTAGATCGATAAAATAAACTTGCTATGATTCCTCAACTAAGAATCCACAAGTCAAATCCTACCACAAACATCATTGGAGATATTGAGACTAGGGTGAGAACAAGAGGACAAACCCATGATAAAAATGTTTGTTTGGACTCTTGCTTCTTATCTCAGATTGAGCCAAAGAAAGTTGATTAGGCTATGAAAGATGGAAGCTGGATTAAAGCAATGCAGGAGGAACTGCTTTAATTTAAAAGACAAGATGTTTGGAACCTATCTGCTCTTCCTCCTAGGAAGATGCCAATATGTACCAAGGGGGTTTTCAGGAACAAGAAAGATGATAAAGGGCTTGTCATCAATAACAAGGCAAGACTGGTAGTCCCAAGGTATACTCAAGAAGAAGGGATTGACTACACTGACGTTTTTGCTCCTGTAGCAAGACTTGAAGCTGTAAGGATATACCTTGCTTTTCTTGCATCCAAGGATTTCAAGGTCTACCAACTTGATGTCAAGTTTACATTTTTATATGGGGTGATAGATGAAGAAGTGTATGTCAAACAACCATCTGGCTTTATAGATCCAGATCATACTGATTATGTCTGCAAGCTTGACAAGGCTCTCTATAGGCTGTATCAAGCACCAGGGAAGTGGTATGAGACATTGTCACAATACCTAGTTCAACATGGTTATAAAAGAGGTACTATTGACTGCATACTCTTCATAAAAAGAAAAGGAATGACTTGATGCTATTTTATGTTTATGTTGATGACATTATCTTTAGGTCAACTAATGAAAGACTCTACAAAGAGTTTGAGAAGCTGATGAAAAATAGGTTTGAAATGAGTGCCATGGGGAACTTAATTTCTTTCTAGGAATTCAAGTGAAGCAAGTTGACAATGGCATCTTCATAAACCACTCAAAGTATGTACAATATATACTAACAAGATTTCATCTAACTGATTGTAAGGTTTCTAAGACTCCTATAGCCAGAATCCACTCCCTAGGACCTGATCTTGAGGGGGGGTGTTGATGAGCATTTTTACAGGGCTATGACTCTTATGTACATAATAGCCAGCAGGCCTGATATCATGTTTGCCATATGCATATGTGCAAGATATCAAGCCAACCCCAAGATGTCATACCTAGTTGTTGTCAAGAGGATTCTTAGATATCTCAAAGGATCTCTCAAACTAGAACTTTAAAGAATTTTGACTTCAATCTGTATGCATATACAAATAATGACTATGGAGGCTGCAAAATGATTGCAAAGTCTACATCTGGGGGATGTTAATTCCTTGGTGGAATGATAGTCTCATGGAAATGCAAGAAGTAATCCTGTGTATCTGCATCAACTGCTGAAGCTGAATACATTACTGCTATAAGCTATTATGCTCAAGTGCATTGATTCAGAATCAGATGCTAGATTATGGATTTAACTTCAAGAAGACTCCTATCCACATAGACAACAATAGTGTTATCCCCATCACAGAGAATCCAGTGCAACACTCTAAGACAAAGCACATAAACATCAGGTATCATTTGATCAGAGATAATTTTGAAAAGGATTAAATAAACTGGTCAAAGTTAAAACTAATGAACAATATGCTGATCTGTTCACAAAAGCTTTTGATTAACAAAGATTTAAATATCTTGGTCAGCTATTGGGATGATTAACTTTGAGTAGATTTTCTTAAATTAATCTCAAAATTGTTTTTCAAACATGTGTATCTTTAAAGTTGTCTAATTGATAACTCATATAAGCCCTGTTTATCTTGTAATAATATTTTCAAAGTAATATTCCTTAGAATTTTAAGAATTATGGGAATATTTTTTTCGAAAGACATTAATTTAACTTTGAAAGAAAATTATGTCTTCAAAACTAATAAAGTACTCACTAAGGGATTTAGCCTCAGAAGAAAATCTTCTATATCTTCCAAAGCTTAAATCAGCTTTTAAGTATTTATATGTTTTGAAGAACAATTTCCTTCAGAAACCAATTAAGTCTAGAAGGTTTTATTCTCTTCTTGATTAAAACTTCTGAAGTCTAATATCTTTCGACACTAAATCTGTATCGGAAGTAAAATTACTCTACGTACATTTTCTTCCTAACCAATTCTTCCAATACTAAGGAATATCTTTCAAACTCAATTTTGCTTTGGAAACATTCTTTAAAACTTCCAAAGGCAAATTACCTTTGGAAGATTTTCAACTCCCAAGTTAACCACCTTTTTGGGCACTTTTTCAGAGGTGGGACCGACATCCAGATTTCAAAGTTTATCTCCTGCAATAACTTTTTCTCACAAACCCCAGCTCAGTCTATTTAGATTGAGCAAAGAAAATCCAAAGAAAATCCAAACAAACCCCAGCTCAGTCTATTTAGATTAAGCAGGCCCCTATATACTCACCCATGTAGGAGGAAGTGGAACCAAGAGCTCCTACTTCTCCTAAGGAGCATACCACTCCCATTCCTTTTATGATCAGTCCTGAGGTTCCTCATGCTCAGCCAGAAGCTCATTAACCCAGCCTCAAGCCTTCATCCTAAGTTTTAAAACTTAAATGAACAACCTTTAGAGGAAAGCTACCATCCCCAGCCACTAGATCTCAACCAACCAATCCCCAACCTAGAATTCTATGATGATGAGGATATAGGATTCAGTGAGTACATGAGTCTCTCTTCTCCTCCCCTTCTCAAGGAGGGACGAGTGCTCCTGCTACTCCCATATCTAGCCCACATCAGCCACTTATGACTGAGGTGGACCTCTCTAAACAAGTTTAAAAGGTCCTTGTGGAAGGGGCTCTCTCTTCTACAAGTGATTAAATCTTAAAGACCTCAACCATGGCAACCCAGCTCCTTAGCACTTCTTATGAAGCAGTCATTGAGCAGGGGAAATCCAGAGACCAAGAAACAATATCTGGTGGTGAGGGGGATGACTTTGGTTATGTACTCTCATACCCATATGATTCTTTTGATGAAGATAAGGGGAGTATGCAACTAAGGGTACATAAATTGACAAAAACCTGCACCTATCTAGTCTCTAAGGTTAGTCACTTGCAATTTCAGATGGCTACCTTACAAAGGTAGGTACTCAATCAGCAACTTGAGATCACCGATCTCAAAGGAAAGTTAGCTGAGATGCATGTCAGGCATGCTTAACCAAGCCCACAAGAACCTGTGGATGTGGTGAACCTCACCTCCACCTTAAGGTGATGCTATCAAAAAGAGGGAGAAAGTCATCAAAGCCATAGATATTGGGAGAACTGCCTAGAGTATGGACATTGAGGACTCACCACCCTCACTTGCAATTATCAAGACTCAACAACCTCCTCGGGTCCATATTAATGTGTATTCCATTATTCAAAGTCTATTTGAGAAGGGTGTACTAAGGGCCATATCACCTCCATCCCACCCTATTGATAATCTAATAGTAGGATGGAGGTATGACACGGATAGAAGAACTCTAGTGCTTTCTAGATATTAGGGTCAACAAGAAGTTTTTAACTTCCATACCCTGAGATTCTATGAAAACTTCCCTCTGGTTGATCTGCCACTTGTCAATCCAAGCCAAAACAGACAAGCTAACAGGTTAGCTGAGAGGATACAAATACGGGTGTTTGAGGAGTTCAAGAGAAGAACTAGCTTATATAGACAGAGGCTAGCAGGGAAAAAAGTTGGTCAACTGGATACTGAGGTAGACCCTAAGATTAGCTTTGAATGGGAAACCTCAATTGAAGGCCCAACTTAGAACCTGTGAATCTTGAGATTCATACTCCTTCAGCACCCAATACCCTTAGTGAGTCACCAGTTGGTATAGGTGTCTCACAGCCTCTCCCTGGCCAGAGCTCAAGTGCAGAACAAGCTCAAGAGGGCCAAATCTTTCTCCTCCCTGAGTCACAAAGGCTAGTGCTTGACAATGGAAAAAAGGTTCTAACTTCTGAGGAGACTGAGGAAGAGAAAAGGGAGAGGAAGAGGAAGGCAGGGGAAGAGAGGCTGAGAGAAGCTCCTAGTTTCATGCAAGCGGTAATAAGAGCTGCCCATAGGCCAAATACTCAGGAGATGAGTTAAGGCAGCCAGATTGAACTACCTGGTAACTAGGAACTACAATATAGATGAGCTAATCTCTTTTCAATTGGAATAATTGAATGAACTAGCTGGCAGTAAGGTCTCAAGAGGGAGGAAGGAGGTTGAGGTTGCTGCTTTGCTCCTCAAGACCAAAGAAGAGAGAAAAATAAGTAGATTGTATAATGTCCTTGTCCTCTCCCCAGTTCAAGAAAGGCCTAGAGTAGAGTCAAGTATGTAGAGAATAGGACAGACAAAATATGATTACCTACTTGAGTGCCACAGGTCTCTATCAGGCAACAATTTGAGTATCTTAAGCAGCTAGAACAAGAAGCTATCAACGATAGAAAAGCTACTAAGAGAAAGATGAGGGGGAAGCTATAAAATCAAGAGCCACCATCAAAGCCAACCAGAAGAAGTCTGATTTTAGACAAAAGATGGTGAGCTTCTTGAAGCTGTATTGGTTCCCCGGAAGGAGGCTTTGTCCCATGTCTCTATCCATAATGGATGAGAACATTAGGGTGATCAAGCATAAGATTAAAAGGGTTGAGCTTCAAGACTTGCATTCTCCACCAAGTCAAGCTTCACTTGAAGATAAGGTCAATGTTGAAGCCCAACAGATAACATAACCTAGACCTAGTGCTAATCCACAGTTAACTTCATCTTCTAACCCATAGCAGGGTCTCAAACCTTCTTCTGAACCAATGAAGGAGAAGGACCAAACTGAGAAGGATAAAGAAGGAAGACAAGGTGATCAAGACCAACATTCTCAGTTTAAGTACAAGAAGAGGAAGAGGAAGAGGATGGCCATTAGAAGGAACTTAAAGTCAAAAAAGAAGAAGAAGTCTAAGGCATCCACCTTTACGGCACAGGATGAGTCAGAACATCTTGAGGGTGAACGAAAAGACGCTACTCAACCAACTCCACTACAAGTAAAGCCTCTTGTTGCTGAGACACCCATCTTGTCTTGGGTATACTCTTTGAACCGAGACAAATGGTATGTCATAAGAGATCAAGGAGGTCCCCAAGTATTCTTCTTGCTAAACATACTTGACCTCCTTGCTTATGATCTCTTGGACATCAGAAGATACTATAAGAGCCTGAAGAATCCAAACCAACTAATGAAGAGAGGAATGGCTCTGGTTCTTATAATGGCTTCACATAAGTAGAAGATCAAGACTCATACTAATCTTCATGTTTTGATAGCATCAGCCTAGAGGGAGTTTGTAAGAGTTATCTTATAGGCTAATGCTAACCAAATATCTCTCAACATGTAATGAAATACAAGGAAGTTACTTTAGAAGATTTGAGAATGTATAAAGGAAAATAACTAATAATCAAATCTTCAAAGCCAAAGACAGAAATTTTCCAAAGCCAAAAGTAAAGTCTTTTGAAGCTTAAATACAAAGTCTTCCGAAGCTTGAAGACTGAACTCTTCCGAAGACTAAGAAGACATGTGTCTACTGACACACTTTTGACAAAAGCAGACCACATTTTCACAGCCAACTTTAAAGACTCACCAACTTATATAAGTTGGTGATTATCTCCTTACTTTTGTCAACTATACATTATGGTGTTTGTGTCTGTAACTTTCCACTCTTGTACTTTTATCCTTTTTGTAATATATTAGGATTGAGCTATGGCATATCATAGTCATTTGTCAAAAGGCAATCTGCCATTTGACTTTACATTGATCTTGTTGTCTGAATTAGTATCCAGCTGGCCTTCAAAGTATGGTTGGCTATAGGTTGTAGTATAAAGTATCTCATGTAACTAGTCTTTGGACTAAGCTTTGTAACACTTGTAAAATTACTTGAGAGCAATATACATCATCGTTGAAAACCAATACTTGTGTTCTTAAGTTCTTTACTTGTTTGTTCTTTGTTTCTTTTCCTGGTTCCCTATTTGATCTACTAAGTATGGCATTCTCCAACTGTGATTCGGTTGCATAACCATAATCGATCCTGTAACATCCTTTATTTTGTTCACTATCTTTCTTTCTTTCTATCATTATCATTCCTCTTTTATTAACTTGGTTTGCACAAAGCAATAGTCCAAACATTTGGTTGGCAACAAATTCCAACCCCTACTAGTAAAAGTTTATCATGGTAGCTAACCCTTACAGTTGATCCAAACAGCAAGGCACACAACCTTCTCATGAATACGGGTCAATCTCATTCATTTGACTCACATGAGTGAAGTCCATCCATAGTGCTTGAAAGGCTTTTCATTTATCATTGGCCCCAAGTAACTTTCGTTAGGTTCCATTGTCACTCTTTTAGTCGTTTAGGTTCCACTAGTAACATAAAATACTTTTCATACCATTTTCATTACATCAGGTAACAAGAAACATAACATATTACTCGGGTAGAGTAATTCACATAAGAGGTCATACAGTAGAACGGTCATGACTACAAGAATCCCTAGTCAACAGTTAGCTATAATTTTCAATAGGGGTGCAAATGAGCCGAGCCGAGCCCGAGCTCGTATGGGCTCGAGCTCGGCTCGTGATGACTTAGGAGAGCTCGAGCTCGAGCTCGAGCTCGGCTCGTTTCAAGCTTTATTTTTAAAGCTCGAGCTCTGCTCGACAAATACTTTTTAAAGCTCGAGCTCGGCTTGGGCTCGGCTCGTTTATTTATTTAAATATTATTTTTAGTATTTTTATATTTAATTTTGATATATATTTATAACTATATATTTCATATAAACATTATTCATATTATTAAATTGTTTTTATCATAACTTTATATATAATAGATATTATTTATATAATATATGTAATAAATTAAATAAAAATATATAAATAAAAAGCTCGTTTAGGCTCGCGAGCCGGCTCGAGCTCGATACGTAAAGCTCGGGCTCGCGCTCAACAATTAAATGAGCTTTTTTTCGAGCTCGAGCACGGCTCGAGCTCGATAAAGCTCGGCCCGTTTCGAGTTTTTTATCGATCCGATCTCGAGTAGCTCACGAGCACCCCTAATTTTCAACAAAATATTCCAAGTATCCCTTAATGCAAGCAATAGTAGCCTGATTTGAATAATATGCTCAATACAGGTGAAGCAATCAAATGCGAATGACCAAACTTGGCTAGCGCAGCTGCTTGCGACAAATGCAGATGAAGGGACCAATGCGGGTGAAGTTGTGTCGCATGTTGGATCAATATGGGCAGCATTAAATAGAGTTAACAGTGATATATTGCGGCTGAGTTAGAACTAATATGGGTAACAATCAAGTAATGTGGCTAAGGGAAACTAGTGCAGATATTAGTGATGTAATGCAGCTGAGGGAGACTAATGCGGCTGAGTAAAATCTTCTGCTTAATTTCCTCTCTGGTGTTTCTATACCATAAAGGGATACATGATCTTAATTCATAGATATAGACCACGTATAGCTAGGATTCATCACTAGAAGACACCATGCATTAAACATGATCATAAATCAGGTTAATAACATGATATTTACGTAAAAATGCCACTTTTGTTGGACAAAACACAGATTTAACAAACATTGATCCTATGATTATGCATATTTGCCCTAAAACTATAGAAAAAATGTAAATAAGGGGATATAGGACTCACCTTTTGAAGCATTCGTCCCAAAACCTTAAAATCGAGGGTAGAACCCGAGATCTATAGACACACACGTAAAGTTTCAAGCTATATACATACAAACACATAGAATTCATCTTAAAGCTTAGATCTAGCTTAGATCTATGATAAAGCATCATAAAAATGATAACTTTAATGAATTCTTAAACTTTCTCTCTAACCTCCAATATGGGTGCCTGAAAATGATGGAAGGGAGCAACCCTTCCCTTTTATACCCACATAAGGATAATCTTTTGCTTTTGTCCACCTTCGACCTTTCAACATATTTGAACCATCATCTTTATTTCTTTTCTTTTCTTTTTTCTTGTATTGTTTCGGGTGTTACAGAATATCAAGTATTATCGGGTCATTCTGACTTGTTGAAAGTAAAAAAATACTTAAATTATCTAACTTTTAGTTTAATTTGGTCAAAATGACATTAAAGCGCTATGAAACACTCTCTAAGTCTATTAAAATTTATTTGTGATATTTTGTTCCATTTTAGGATGTTTCTAAGTATATTAAGTGTGTTTTGGTCATTTTGACCCGTTGGAATTAAAACAGACTTAAACTATGTATGTTTTAGTTTAAAACGGTCAAACTCGTCTAAACACACTTGATATACTTAAAGTTGGATGTGTTAACTTATAATATATACTTAGTCAAAATACAATAACTTATAATGTATACTTTGTTTTGTAGGTTCAAATTGTAAGCTTGTTTCAAGATCTGAACTTTTTGACATAACTTACATAGTTTGTGGGTTCGAAAAAGGCTTCAAATTATGCTATGAAGATGATCCAAACGAGGGGATGAACAGTGTATCAAATGATTATTTTAATTTTGTTTTTGGGTAATTTTTTGTTTAAATTAAACAACATATTTAACCTAGTTACTTCACGTTTATCTATGGGGTATCTGTGTACATGAACATTAAACTTTGTATGGTGTATTTGTGCTTTAAGAAAATTTGTATATTTTTTTATAGGTATACTATTGGTTTGTAAAACTAGGAATAAGAATGTATTTAAAGTATATATATAAACAAAACAGTGACTATTAGAGACGACTAGTCGCGCTAATGGTCTTTCTGGAATTTTTCATATTTTTTAACGGCGATAGTTATCACGAATCTTTAGCAGCGATTTCTTAATCAGTAGCGGCGATAAGTCGCCGCTATTACTTTTAGCATCAATTGTTAAATTGTTATAATAGATATTTATAATTAACCAATTTGTAATATTTTTAATTATTAAAATTTAATTTATCTACAAGTTTTAGTAAAGACTATTAGTTCTGTTACACACTATTCTAGTGAAATTTATTAATTATGTTTTTTGAATTTTTCATAATAGAAGTTAGCACCATACAAGAAAAACTTTAAGCAACGGAAAAGATTAAGATACATTGCGGAAGGAGCGAGGTATGAGATGTGACGAATCAGACCCAATGTGAAACTGAGTGGAAGAAGTTTCATGAACTACTCTATGGAATCTAAGCGGAAGAGGTTCTAATACCAATAGTAGTTAGGAGTGCCATCACCCCACGACCCACTTACTTAGATAAATTGTCTCCTTTATTTTAACTATAAACATATTTTATAAACATAAAATGGATATGGATCAATTACTGACTTTTTTTTTATAATGTTAACCCATAAACTTCACTACAATCATTGTTCGAAATTTAAATTCATAGGATCATAACAAGTGTCATTGAAATTTGACTTTCATAAGAAGGGTAAACATTTTATTTTACTCATTTATCAATATTATCTAATTAAATATTTCATTCATTCTTTTTTATTATAAAAAAAATTACATATATCCTCTTATTAAAAAAATTACATATTTCCCAAAACACAAGTTTTAGTTCATAAAGTACAATGCTTTATAAACATGCTTTGAAGAGATGTAATTTCATAAGTATAGAGGGTAAAATATGCAATTGCCGAAAACAATAGATTCCCATCAACTTTTTAAAACATTCATAACTTGTTTATAAAATATTATTTTTAACAAAAAATACACCAATAAAAAAATTGTATTTTTATTTTTAATTTCGTTATAGTTTATTCAGACGTTCGTAATTACATATATCTAAAGAACAATTGCATATATTTAATGTGTTTCCATCATTTTTACAAAAAAATCTTTTTTTTTTGAGTTAAATGCGGTTTTTATCCCTGAGGTTTCATATAAATTGTCATTTGAGTACAAAAGTTTAAATTTTTGCCATTTACATCCAAATGAATCACAAAAGTTATCATTTGAATCCATTTAACTACTTACAATTAACACCATTAACTTTTTACATTAAGTTTCTGATATTAGGGGTATTTTTGCCAAAACAATTACAAAATAAAAAATCAACTCTACGTAAGGGGTTTTATGCGTCTAGTGTCATTTGGTAATCACCATTGTGATTTGAATCCACCTATTAGACAAAATATAATATAATAATAACCACCTTAAAGTGAATCATTTCTAACTTTATAAAATATACACCACAAAAAATATATAAATAAACGATTACAGAATAAAACCTTTCACGTGGACTGGTTCATTTATATATTTTTTGTGGTGTATATTTTATATAGTTATAAATGAGTTGTTTTAGGTGGTTATGATTATATTTTATTTTAGAGTAGGCAAAATTTAATCCCAATAGTGATTACCGAATATGATTGAACTTATAAACCCTCACGTAAAGTTGTATTTTTATTTGTAGTTGTTTCGAAAAAAAATACCCCAATTAGAGGTGCACGAATCGGGTTTTGGGCCGTACCCGGGCCCGAGTACAAACCGGGTTGGGCCCAACCAGGTTTTTTTTGTACCCGGGTATTGGTTCTTTGATCCCAAATAACCATTTTAAGCCTTTGCATACGCATTAATTACCTGATTTACAAGCAATCGTACTAGTAATATAATTGATGGTATTAAAAAAATATCTCCTCACTATTGTATGAAATGCCATAGGCTATATTTTTTTTAAAGAATGATAAACAAAGAGGTGACAAGAAATGATTATTTGATGTTGTTTATTTAGTTATCTCTTTTGTAATTAATAGAATGTTATGTAGTGTTATTATAGAAATATTATTTATTGAAATGTTATTTTAGTTTTATAAGTTATCTTATTATATAATGTATTTTATGTATATTTAAAGCTTATTGGTTTTGTATGACCGGAACTGACATGATGTGAACATCAAATTTTCTTCAAATTTTCTTCAAAATCCCAAATTTCGATTACTACCCAGTTGTGTCATAAGGTTTAAGAATTCTATTTTAATTTACAATTTTAATTTTATGAAACTTAAGTTAAAGTGAATTTTGTTCTATTTTTTCATGTGTTGACTTTATTCTTAATTAATAAATAGAATTAGTAATGGGGCTATCAAATAAACTGAGATTTAATACAATTTATCTCTCTAAAATTTATAAAACAAATATTGATCCTGTTTATTTGTGCCAATACGTTATACCACCTTATACCTATTCCATACATGATTTTAGTGAAATAAAATCTGTATTAATATTAATTCTATTGCAAAAGTGGCTTATAACGATTTAGATCCTCCTGATAATCTAGTAATATTTGCTAATCTGTTATCATCAAAAAAGTTGGGTGTTAAACATTGAAACACTTCAAGAAATTTCTTATGTTTTAGAATCTTGATGATGTTTTTATTGATGCTTTGAAACACTTCAAAATTTTTTTACTAGTATTTATGTTCTGAATCATCGATGATAATTGAATTCCATTTTAATTTATTAAGGGGTATTATTTCCAGTTTATTCTTTTTCTATTTAGTATATGTATGTAATAAGGTATTTATGTATATATTATTTTTACACGAATATGTAATACATGATGACATGTATATATATTTTTGACATACATGCAATAATATGTTACGTTTATATAAATGGTTATATACTATTATCATATATAATAGGGTATTATATATGTGATATGATATTATATTGCCTATATTTAATAGTTATTACATCATAATAGTTTTATATATATAAATATATGTATGTAATATATTTATTTTTGATAATCAATGGTTCATTGAAGTACTGAAATTACTGTTTTAATTTGTATAAAGTTTTTTTTTCATATTGAACTCTGTTATATATCATGTAGTTATGAGTTATGTATTCTACTATTTTGGGAAAACATTTGAAATTTGTGTACATTTATTTATCAAATTATGAATTTAAAGGTGATTCTTGCAAATAATTTACAAGCTTGGACATGGTGTGGGTGGGACAAAAGCAATAAGATGCAACTTAATTCGACCAAAAAACAAAAAAACAAAACAAAATTATGCATTTTGATAAAATCAATATTTATTTGATTTTTGATATATGTAATGAAGCAATTCTTATTTAATAAAAATATAAATATAATATAATAATATATGTAATGTTCACCTATATGTAATGAAACAATTTTTGATTGTTCACATATTCAATAAAATATAGGGTTTGTCTTTTGCACTTATACTTGATAATCAAAATTCAAATAAATATTATGTATGATGATACTAGCTGTTGCATATTAATTCTATTGCAAAATGGCTTATAACGATTTAGATCCTCCTGATAATCTAGTAATATTTGCTAATCTGTTATCATCAAAAAAGTTGGTTGTAAACATTGAAACACTTCAAGAATTTCTTATGTTTTAGAATCTTGATGATATTTTTATTGATGCTTTGAAACACTTCAAAAATTTTTTACTAGTATTTATGTTCTGAATCATCGATGATAATTGAATTCCATTTAATTTACTAAGGGGTATTATTTCCAGTTTATTCTTTTTCTATTTAGTATATGTATGTAATAAGGTATTATGTATATTATTTTTACACGAATATGTAATACATGATGACAGGTATATATATTTTTGACATACATGAATAATATGTACGTTTATAAAATGGTTATTACTATTATCATATATAATAGGGTATTATATATGTGATATGATATTATATTGCCTATATTTAATAGTTATTACATCATAATAGGTTTTATATATATAAAATATGTATGTAATATATTTATTTTGATAGATCAATGGTTCATTGAAGTACTGATAATTACTGTTTTAATTTGTATAAAGTTTTTTTTCATATTGAACTCTGTTATATATCAGTAGTTATGGAGTTATGTATTCTACTATTTTGGGAAAACATTTGAAATTTGTGTACATTAATTATCAAATATGAATTTAAAAGTGTGATTCTTGCAAATAATTACAAGCTTGGACATTGGTGTGGGTGGGACAAAAGCTGGATATTGGTGTGGGTGGGACAAAAGCAATAAGATGCAACTTAATTCGACCAAAAAACAAAAACACAAAACAAAATTATGCATTTTGATAAATCAATATTTATTTGATTTTGATATATGTAATGATATATAGAAGCAATTCTTATTTAATAAAAATATAAATATAATATAATAATATATGTAATTGTTCACCTATATGTAATGAAACAATTTTTTGATTGTTCACATATTCAATAAAATATAGGGTTTTGTCTTTTCCACTTATACTTGATAATCATAAATTCAAATAAATATTATGTATGATGATACTAGCTGTTGCATATAGGTAACAATATTACATGTGCCTGACATGATATTACATATATGACATAGCATAATATTACATACATGAAAAAGATCTATATATTTTATATTATATGTATATGTGATTGTATCTAACATATGTGTAATTATTTTTATTTTATTTATAAAGGATTTTATACAAGAAGTGATTAAATAATATTTGATGTTAGTTGTTTTTATTTATTTTATAATAAAACAAATCAAAATACATTTATGTTTGAATATTTAAATTTATTTATACATTGCACAAATATAACAGTTCATCACATATATGTATATCATACTACAAATGATAATGAGAAAATATGACAATACATATATGTAATTACAAGATATTATATTATGTTATGTGTAATTAAAAGGCTGTATATATTTAAATAAATGTGATATCAATAATTACATGTTTGCTCATATTATATAATGTGATCAATTGAAGATTTAATTTTTTTCATTTGTTTATAATAAAACAAATAATTTAAGATGTGTTTTGATTGCTAATAATGATACATTTCTTAACATTATTACTTTCTGTTGAGAAATTAAATATTATTATATGTTTGAATAAATGTATATATCTTTAGATGTTTATAGTAGATTATTATTTTAAAAATTTCAAAAAATTACATTGAACAAATGTTTAGACAACTAATTAAACAAGCAAGTTCTGGATATTAAACATATGTAATTATTTCAAATTACAAAATAAAAAAAATTACATTCAACATTGTGTTACATGCATATGATTTTTTCTTATGTGTATGTTCTAAAGAGTGGGGGAGTTTTTAGAAAATGAGAGAAGTTTTTTAAAAAAATGGGGGAAATTCATTACTTATATGCAATTTTCTTTACATATATGTAATGACGGACGTTTGTGAAAACTAGAATTGAATTTAAGATAAAACAATGTCATCTATTTAATGGTGTAACTTAAAAAAAAACAAGATGGTATAAAAAAGTCAAGAATGTTATAAAATATGTGAAGGGGGAGGGTGGTAGTGGTAGGAATCTTTTTATTTGAGAGGAGAAATGAATATAATGATTGTTAATTAAAAAAATGTTGGTGAATGATTGTTTTACTATTCTATCGTTGCTGTTATTTTAATGATAGTGATACATGTTACATTTGTATTAGTTTTTGAAGTGTTTATAGGTTAGTAGTATAAGAGTAAGAGCAATTGATATCTCCCCTGTT
>CM046428.1:19828342-19927569 GCA_025506505.1 Flaveria sonorensis
GGTTGAAGCAATGCAAGAGGAGCTGCTTCAATTCAAAAGATAAAAGGTTTAAAACCTATGTCCTCTCCTCAAGGAAGACTACCATAGGAGCAAGTGGGTTTTAGAAACAAAAAGGATGATAGAGGACTTGTCATCAAGAAGAAGGCCAGACTAGTTATTCAAGGATACATACAAGAAGAGGGAATTGACTACACAGATGTCTTTACTCCTATAACAAGACTGAAGCTGTTAGAATATTCCTAGCTTTTGCTGCATCCAGGATTTCAAGGTCTACTAATTTGATGTCAATTGTGCTTTTCTATATGGGTGATTGATGAAGAAGTGTATATACACAATCACCTCTTTTGTAGACCCGATCATCCTGATTAGGTCTGCAAGCTTGATAAAGCTTTTTATGGCCTGCACCAAGCTTCAAGAAAGTGGCATGAGTATATCTTAGTATCTCTGTCAACGTGCTACAAGAGGGGTACTATAGATAAAACTCTCTTCATCAAAGGAACATGGAATGACTTAATGCTGGTTCAAGTATATGTAGATGACATTATCTTCGAGTCAACTAATCCAAAGCTCTGTAAAGACTTTGAGAGGCTGATGAAGAATAGATTTGAAATGAGTGCCATTGGGGAACTCAATTTCTTTCTAGGAATTCAAATGAAGCAAGTTGATAATGGCATCTTCATAAGCAATCAAGTATGTACAAGACATACTTACAAGATTCAACATGATGATTGTACGGTTGCTAAAACACCCATAGCCAGAAAGACTCTATGGACCTGATCTTGAGGGGAGTGTGTGGATGAAATTCTCTACAATGATATGATTGGGTCTCTTATGTATCTCACAGCCAGCAGGCCTGATATCATGTTTGCCACATCATCTATGCAAGATATCAGCCAACCTAAGATGTCACACCTAGTTGCTATCAAGCGGATTCTTAGATATCTCAAAGCTGCTCCCAAGCTTGGCCTTTGGTATCCAAATAATTCTGACTTCAATCTATATGCCTTACAAATAGTGACTATGGTGGCTGCAACTTGACTACAAAGTCTACATCTGGGGATGTCAATTCCTTGGTGAATGATATCTCATGGCAATGCAAGAAACACTCATATGTGTCTGCATCAACTGCTGAAGCTGAATACATTGCTGCTGCAAGCTACTATGCTCAAGTGTTTTGGATTCAGAATCAGATGCTGGACTATGGATTCAACTTCAAAGAGACTCTCATTCATATAGACAATAATAGTGCTATCTCTATTACAGAGAATCCTGTGCACACTCAGGTCAAACACATCAACATCAGGTATCATTTGATTAGAGATAACTTCGAAAAGGGATTAATCAAACTAATCAAAGTTAACACAAATGAAAAATCGATGATCTTTTCACTAAGCTTTTGATGAACAGAGATTCAAATATATTGTATCAGCTTTGGGTATGATTAACTTTGAGTAGAATTTCTTGAACTTAAATCAATTTTATTTCTAAAAACTGTGTGTCCTAAGTGTCTATTTCATCACCTTGATAACCCAGTTTATTTTGCAAGAACATATTTAAATGAATTTCTTAGAATTTTGAAATTTTCCAAACATATTTTGTCTTTCGGAAGATTCAAGTTGTCTTCGGAAGAACATTATGTGTGTCACACCCTCAAAATCCACGTGCGGAGTTTTACCGCGAGGCGTGTGAACAAACCAGGATCACAGTCAATAGTTACTTAGAATGACACTATATGCCACATTAAAATAAAACCAACCAAAGTTCAAACTTTAAAACATGCGGAAGCGTTTTGTAAATAAGACACCCAAAATATAAAAAAATGCATATTTGGCAAAACATGCGCCAACCCAAAAATTTAAACACTCATAAATAGATACCAACAAATATATCTTTAAATAGAGTCTTAGAATGCATGCTGGACCCGTGTGGTGCTCCTAATGGCAAGCAGAGTTAACAACCTGAGAATAGCATACTAAATGTCAACACAATGGTTGGTGAGTTCAAGAGTTTGCGTTTATCATAAACAATAACATTGTATAACATAAGAGGTGCATTGAAATAGATAGCTAGTCTATTACACAAGTAATAACCATAGTGATTTCGCGATCGAAGCTGACTGTGTTGCGTTTGTTGCCTCCCATCACGACTTACCAGGTCGTGACGATATTTGTGTCTAGGACAAAATTGCACCCGTTTGACCTCGAGTCGCACAGGTGGGGCTCGTCAGACCCAGTAGTACTACCCAAGATTTCCCGCTAGTTACCATTATTACGATCCGAAAGTGTGAGGACTTTCAAGGTATTAAGCACTATGTTAAAACATACACACTTATATAATAAAATGGTGTTTGAGTACAAGTATGCTACCTCCCCCAGAAGAAGGTTTATAAAAATAGGGGCATGAACTCACCTGGTGTGTAAAGATAATGACTAAAGAGAACTGGTGATAGGTGCAAAGACAACCCTTCAAAGGTTACCTAGAACACAAGAGTACATAAGTACGTGTTCACAGAATCATAATGAAACCCTAAGTGCTTTACAAACCAAAGAACTCAAAGTTTTAGAAGACAAGACACATTTGACCCAGTTGACCCGTTTGACCCGTTGGTGACATTATAGGAGATTCCATTCAAACAAGCATAACAGCCTATCACACATGATTAACATACAAACTGATTACATATAACACTTCATTAACCACATGTACTAATTAGATCATCATACACCAGATATCATACAAGTCATGCGAATCTCAAACTATTATCATGCTCATAACATCTATAACACAAATAATACACCATACAAGGATCAAATCACGCATCACATGCCATGTGAAGCCACTCACGACTTCACACCCTAAACCCTGCCAATCCTACTAAGTAGGGGCCTCAGATTCGCACGTGTGTATGATGATCATTAACATACCAATTTTCCATAGCTCATATCATCCAAAATGTTCATTCTTAATCAACCATCAATCAACAAAAGTCCTAGCTTACCTATATGACTCATACCATGATTTTCCACAAACAGGCCAAAACAGGTAACAAACCAAATTAACATTCATACAACCTAAACAACACATTTAATCACCTTAGAAACCATCCATGAACTCACTAGCATGGTCCTAATGTCCCAAACATGCTCAAATCATCCAATTCAAGGATTTGCACAAATAAAGTTTCCCTTTTGGGAAAGTACATCCCAAATTCATCAAACTCACACTACATTCATGAATTTACCATTTGCATACCAAATTAAGTCCATAACATATCTAGACATGATCAACAACATCTAATTGCATGTTTCATCAACATTCAACATCAAAAGTTACTATTTTTAGCAAGGTAAGAACTACAACGTGCATTCTTGATTTCCCAATGTTCATATCAACAATCTAGCATCTAATTATCATTTAAACACATCCATAACACCAATTCATGATCAAATCATTGTTTCATGCAAAAAAGTTACTATTCTTAGTAACCTATGAACAATCCATCAAAATCCAACTTTCTTGCATAATCGACGTTAACTAACATGTATCCAACTTAACTAACACAATAACATCAACAACAACCAACATTCGGCCTCCAATTCATCCAAATCGCACAAAACTCTCGGCTAGAACAAAATACATGAAAGAAACACGAAATTAACCTTAAAATCGCAAAAAGGACCAAGCTTTGATGCTTCTAGTGTCTTCTAACCCTTGAAATCGATCCAATCCGAGGCTTATTCACTTGTTCTTGGTCGAATTCGCAAGGGTGAGGGAGAGGGATGCAATGTCGCGGCCGAATGGGTGTTCTAGGGTTTGGTTTTTGTGTTTTAATCAATTAAGTTTTGCATAATTACCTTTTAACCCTTGCACTTTGTATTTTATAAAGATTAGGCTTTTTGAATAGTTTTTAAATAATTTTTAACTACTAAACACAGTTATTTTTAGTCACAAATAATAATCATGCATAATTTCCATTTGCCACAAAACACACGAAATAATTACAACACGTTTCTACTTTACGCGATAAAATTCACAGTTAATACTTAAGTCACATAAACACATAAGCGTAAATTAATAATCACATAATCAGTTAAATTATAACTAGTTTTCATTAATTTATCATTACTAATTATTATTAAGTCACCAACGTTCAACGACAACTAGTGTGTGTACACGACACGTGTATGCAAGACTTAACGGAACTAACGGAGTTTGGTAATGGAAAATTACCGATGTCACATATCCCCATGTTGAAAGAATTTTCGTCCCGAAAATTGCGTTACATGGTGAGTGTTCCATCACTGGTCTACTGCATTGGCACAAGGAAATCGAAATCGAGTGAGTTTTGGGTGAGTTGTCACATCATCCCCATGTTGAAAGAAATTTCGTCCCGAAATTTAATCAGTACCTTCGCCGGCTGGCATCGTCTTTTCAAACAGCTGAGGATACTTAAGCTTCATTTGGTCCTCACGTTCCCACGTGAATTCTGGTCCACGTCTCGAGTTCCAACGAACTTTGACAATGGGTATCTTGCTTTGCTTAAGTGTCTTTACCTCTCGATCCATCACCTCGACCGGTTCCTCAATGAAGCGTAACTGTTCGTCTACTTGAACTTCTTCCAGCGGTACGACCATAGTTTCATCCGTTAGGCACTTCTTCAGATTTGAAACATGGAATACATCATGGATTCCACTTAGCGAATCAGGTAAGGCTAATCGATAAGCTACTGGACCTATTCTTTCCAAGATCTCAAATGGTCAAACATATCTCGGATTTCCTCACTTACCAAACCGAATCACGCCTTTCCATGGTGAGACTTTCAATAAGACTTTGTCACCAACTTGAAATTCTAGAGGTTTTCGTCGCTTGTCAGCATAACTTTTCTGTCTGTCGCGCGCTGCAGCCATACGGTTCCTTATTGCATAATCTTTCAGTGGTCTCGTGTACTAACTCAGGACCCGTTAGCTGACTGTCACCAATTTCAGCCCAACAAACTGGTGATCTACATTTTCTCCCATACAATGCTTCGAAAGGTGTCGCCTTTATGCTAGTGTGATAACTGTTGTTGTAAGAAAATTCCACCAATGGTAGGTGAACTTCCCAGTTATTCCCGAAGTCAATCACACAAGCCCGTAGCATGTCCTCCAAAGTCTGTATAGTATGCTCGCTTTGACCATCAGTCTGTGGATGATAAGCAGTACTCATATCTAATCGCGTACCTAAAGCTTTCTGCAACGACTGCCAGAAGTGTGATGTGAAACGAGAATCGCGGTCAGAAATAATTGAGATCGGTACTCCATGCCTCGAAACGATCTCCTTCAAATAGAGTCGAGTTAATTTCTCCATCTTGTCTGTTTCCTTTATCGCTAGGAAATGAGCAGACTTTGTTAATCTATCCACGATAACCCATATTGTGTCGCAACCAGTAGAAGTACGAGGTAACTTAGTAATAAAATCCATTGATATCTGATCCCACTTCCACATAGGGATCTCGGGTTGTTGTAGTAGTCCAGATGGTTTTGATACTCCACTTTCACCTTTGAGCAGGTCAGACACTTGCTCACATAAGTAGCTACATCCGCTTTCATATTAGGCCACCAATAGTGCGCCTTCAAATCGTGATACATCTTTTCAGATCCAGGATGTATAGAGTACTTAGACTTGTGTGCCTCACTCATGACCAAGTCTCTCAGATTTCGTGTAGAGGTACCCAAAGTCTATCCATGAAGTAACGAATTCCATCCGCCTTTACTTCTATTGTTTTTCCATTCCCCTAACCCTTCTAAACCATATTTTCTGCCTTCAGAGCTTCAGTTTGAGCCTCTGGATTTGTTCAGGTAACTGTGTACTAATCGTCACTTGCAAAGCTTGCACTCGTCGAGGCTTAGCAGTCTCTTTTCTACTCAGCGTCTGCAACTACTTTGCTTTTCCAATGATACTTGATAGCACAGTCATAGTCATTCAACAACTCTACCCACGCCTTTGCCTCATATTCAACTCCTTTGCTCAAAGATGTGCTGAAGACTCTTGTGATCGTGTAGAGTGCATTTGGTACCGTACAAGTAATGTCTCCAGATCTTCAAGGCAAAAACTACCGCACCTAGTTCCAAGTCATGGGTGGTATAGTTCTTCTCATGAATCTTCAGCTGTCTAGAGGCGTAAGCTATCACCTTATCCCGCTGCATCAAGACGCATCCAAGTCCTTGAATAGACGCATCGCAATAGACTACGAAGTCATCACTACCATCCGGTAACGCTAATATTGGTGCGCTACACAATTCTGTTTCAGCAACTGGAAAGCAGATTCCTGACTCTCACCCATTATATGTCGTTCCCTTATGAGTCAAGGCTGTGAGAGGTTGTGCAATCTTAGAGAATCCTTCAATGAATCGTCGATAATATCCCGCTAATCCAAGGAATTGTCGTATCTCACTTGGTGTCTTAGGAACAGACCAATTCTTTATCGCTTCAATCTTAGCAGGATCAACATGTATTCCCTTCTCGTTGACAATATGACCCAAGAATTTACCTCACGTATCCAGAAATCACACTAAGAAAACTTTGCGTACAGTTGTTCCTTTCTAAGTAATTCTAAGATTAAACGTAAGTGCTTCTCATGTTCTTCCTCGGTCCTTGAGTATATCAGTATGTCATCAATAAAGACGATAACAAACTGATCAAGATAGGGTTTGCACACGCGATTCATGAGGTCCACGAATACTGCTGGTGCATTCCTCAACCCAAATGGCATGACCAAAAATTCATAGTGACCATATCATGTACGAAAAGCAGTCTTCGAGATGTCCTCTTCTCGAACTCTCAGCTGATGATACCCAACCTCAGATCAATCTTAGAGTAATAGCTTGATCCTTGCAGTTGATCAAACAAGTCATCGATACGAGGTAAGGATATCTATTCTTGATCGTGACTTTGTTCAGTTCCCTATAGTCAATGCACATTCGAAATGTACCATCCTTCTTCTTAACAAATAGAACTGGCGCTCCCCAGGGCGACGAACTCGGTCAGATAAACCCTTTATCCAACAACTCTTGTAGTTGGGCGGATAATTCCTGTAGTTCGTTCAGAGCTAACTGGTACGGTGCTCTCACAATTGGAGCGGCTCCTGGAGTCAACTCAATTTGGAATTCAACTTGACGATGAGGCGGTAATCCAGGCAGGTCTTCCAGAAACACCTCGGGAAACTCGCGAACTATGGGGATATCCTCTATCTTCTTTTCCTCAGTCTGTTTATCTGTGAAGAGTGCCAATATGGCCAGTCGACCCTTTCATAACAACTTCTGTGCCTTCATGAACGAAATGATGCCTATCACCACACCACTCCTATCACCTCTGACCGTAAGGACTTCTTCACCAATGGGAATCCGTATGATCTTCTCGTGGCATATGACTTTCGCTTGTTTATCGAAAAGCCAATCCATGCCTACTACCACATCAAAGCTTCCTAACGTAACAGGCATGAGATCTATGGTGAATGTATGACCAGCAACCTCTATCTTGCAGTCTCTAAGAATATGCGTTACGTGAATCTGTGTACCGTCAGCTAACTCTACTGTGTATTTAGATTCTATGGCTGAGGGCATATCACTTAAAAGACTACAGAACCTAGTGGACACGAAACTTCTATCGGCTCCGGTATCGAATAATACAGTAGCAAAACGACCATTAACCGAAAATTTACCAGTTACTGTTGTAGGATCGTTTAGAGCCTCACCTGAGCCAATGACGAAGGCTCTTCCTTTGGCTCCATTGTTGTTTCCACCATTGTTGTTGCCATTACCATTGTTGTTGTTATTGTTGTTGCCATTGTTATTGTTGCTGTTGTTTCCATTGTTGTTGTTGCCATTACCATTCCTCTTAAGTTGGGGATAGTTGTATTTGTAATGGGCTTCTTTTCCGCACTCAAAACAACCTTTCGGAGTTTCTTGTGCTTGTTGAGGCTTCCTCATCAGTTCACCCCGGCAGTCTTTGACCGCATGCCCAACTTTACCACAGCGTTGGCATCGGAAGATGTCACACCTGCGGGTGTGATGGTAGTTGCATCGATTGCACTTAGGACTTTTCCCCACATAGCCTCCTTGTCCTGCGATGCTGAGGATGGCTGATTGGAATTTCGGTTGTTATCAACCTCCTTTGTTGCTGGGGAGGTTGCTGCTGCTATTGTACCTGTTACTGCTGTTGTTGTGGCTGGTTGCTGGATGACGATCCCTTGTTGCTTGAACCATCCCACTTGCGTTTATGGTCGGGCACGCTTGCCACCACGCCCCGCTTAGGTAATCGACCTTGCTCGACTACTTGATCAGTCAGCCTGTGGGCTGTTTGGATAGCCTACTGTATGGTAGTGGGGTTGGAAGCAGTTACCATACTCTGGATTTCGGGCACAAGTCCACGAATGTAGTGCTCGACTCTCTTGTGCATTTCATTGACCATTCCAGGGCATAGTGTGGTCAACTCATGAGTACGGGTCGTGTAGGCTTCAATTTCTGAGCCTTGCATTTTTAGTTGCCAGAACTCAATCTCCAGTTTCTGCACTTCATTTCGGGGGCAGTATTCTTCGGTCATAATCCCCTTAAACTCATCCCAAGGTAGTTCATTGGCCATGGCTTGACCCAGCATTTGCACCTGGCCATTCCACCAGGAAAGTGTTGCGCCTTCCAATGTCCCGGTGGCATACTTCGCCTGATCAGCAGGCGGGCAGTTGCATTTTGGAAAGACAGACTATGTCTTCTCAAACCACCTTACAAGCCCTACAGCCCCTTCCGTCTCGCTGTAGGTATGGGGTTTACAGTCCATGAAGGACTTGTAGGTACATGGTGGTGGTCCTGTTTTGACAATCCCAAACATTAGTCAGATATCCTAGACAATTAACTAGAATAATTAGTTTAACATCTTGTTATCATTTACCTGCTGGTTGTCCCGGTTGGGCAGCAGCCACTGCCGCCTGAACATGTTCATTAATTAATGCCGCCAATTCCGCAGGCATCATGTTTATGGCTCCGGCACCACAGCCTCCGGCGCCACGTCCACGACCACACCCACGTCCTATTCCACGTGCGTCCATATTTCACTTTACAATTCACAATTACAATAATGAGTAACATCCAACACATTAATCTCCTCAAGGTACAGTAAACAATAAGAAATAATGCATTCAGCACGACCACAACATTTATAACAAAAATAATAACCAAAGATAAATAAATTACAATTAAGTCACAAAATATTCCATCAATGTTAAAATTTAAGTTTGTCAGTTGGGTGGGAAACAACCCTTACCACATAGGTTTCAAAGAAAAGAAACACTACATAGTCTAAGTCATTTAAAAGTGGAATCAGTCCAGTACGTTAGATCCATCACTGTCCTCATCCATCTCTACTGGTTCTTCTTCGAGGGCTTCCTCGGGTTCCTCTTCTGGGTCTTCCTCATCAGGGTCCACCAAAGGTGCACGGGCTTCAACAACCTGAAGTGCTGCTAGTTGTACCTCTAAATCAGCACACCTATCATCGATCACTATGTTATGGTGATCCTGTGCATCCATGCGCCCACTAAGTGCTACCATGTTGCCTGCCAGGGTATGGTGTCCACGAATGGCCATCGAGAGTCGCTCCTGAAGCGTCTCTACCTGGTAGCGCAACTGACGCATCTCAGATAGTAAGGCAGAGTTCTCATCAGTGAGTCCTCGGATACGCTGTCGCTCTGTGTCCAGTGTGGCTACTAGGGCTGCAAATGCCTGCTCTAGAGGGATGCTCAAGGTAGGAAGTGTAGGCAATGTAGAAGCGGTCGATGACCTAGTCCTAGGTTGTGTAGGAGCTACTGGTGGTACGCGCTCTCTATAAGCCATACGGTTTATGTAGGTGGGGTAGAAATCCCAGTTCCGCGGAGGATCGAGCTCAGGAGGTATGAAAGGCTGATCCCATTCTATCTCGCCAGGAGGATAAGGATGTCGGGGCCAGTTAAATCCCCTATCAGGTAGGGAGACGTAGAAGGTGACTCAGATCGTGCAGGTCTCTTGCCTAAATTTCTAGACGACGATGCCATGCTGCGAAGTACGTGGAGTATACAGTAAGGAGAGCAAGCGATAAGTAACTAACAACTGTGCAGTTATAGTCTAGTGTGTGTATGCAACCTAGTTCCCTATAACCAATGGCTCTGATACCAATCTGTCACACCCTCAAAATCCACGTGCGGAGTTTTACCGCGAGGCGTGTGAACAAACCAGGATCACAGTCAATAGTTACTTAGAATGACATTATATGCCATATTGAAAATAAAACCAACCAAAGTTTAAACTTTAAAACCATGCTGAAGCGTTTTGTAAATAAGACAAACCCAAAATATATAAAAATGCATATTTGGCAAAACATGCGCCAACCCAGATATTTAAACACTCATAAATATATACCAACAAATATGTCTTTAAAATAGAGTCTTAGAATGCATGCTGGACCCGTGTGGTGCTCCTAATGGCAAGCAGAGTTAACAACCTGAGAATAGCTGACTAAAATGTCAACACAATGGTTGGTGAGTTCAAGAGTTTGCGTTTAACATAAACAATAACATTTGCATAACATAAGAGGTGCATTGAAATAGATAGCTAGTCTATATACACAAATAATAACCATAGTGATTTCGCGATCGAAGCTGACTGTGTTGCGTTTGTTGCCTCCCGTCACGATTTACCAGGTCGTGACGATATTTGTGTCTAGGACAAAATTGCACCCGTTTGACCTCAAGTCGCACAGGTGGGGCTCGTCAGACCCAGTAGTACTACCCAAGATTTCCCGCTAGTTACCATTATTAACGATCCGAAAGTGTGAGTACTTTCAAGGTATTAAGCACTATGTTAAAACATACACAACTTATAATAATGAAATGGTGTTTGAGTACAAGTATGCTACCTCCCCCAAGAAGAAGGTTTATAAAAATAGAGGGGCATGAACTCACCTGGTGTGTAAAGATATTGACTAAAGAGAACTGGTGATAGGTTCAAAGACAACCCTTCAAAGGTTACCTAGAAAAAGGAGTACATAAGTACGTGTTCACAGAATCATAATGAAACCCTAAGTGCTTTACAAACCAAAGAACTCAAAGTTTTAGAAGACAAGACACATTTGACCCAGTTGACCCGTTTGACCCGTTGGTGACATTATAGGTGAGATTCCATTCAAACAAGCATAACAGCCTATCACACATGATTAACATACAAACTGATTACATATAACACTTCATTAACCACATGTACTAATTAGATCATCATACAGCCAGATATCATACAAGTCAAGCGAATCTCAAACTATTATCATGCTCGTAACATTATAACACAAATAATACACCATACAAGGATCAAATCACGCATCACATGCCATGTGAAGCCACTCACGACTTCACACCCTAAACCCTACCAATCCTACTAAGTAGGGGCCTCAGATTAGCACGTGTGTATGATGATCATTAACATACCAATTTTCCATAGCTCATATCATCCAAAATGTTCATTCTTAATCAACCATCAATCAACAAAAGTCCTAGCTTACCTATATGACTCATACCATGATTTTTCCACAAACAGGCCAAAACAGGTAACAAACCAAATTAACATTCATACAACCTAAACAACACATTTAATCACCTTAGAAACCATCCATGAACTCACTAGCATGGTCCTAATGTCCCAAACATGCTCAAATCATCCAATTCAAGGATTTGCACAAATAAAGTTTCCCTTTTGGGAAAGTACATCCCAAATTCATCAAACTCACACTACATTCATGAATTTACCATTTGCATACCAAATTAAGTCCATAACAATATCTAGACATGATCAACATCTAATTGTCATGTTTCATAAACATTCAACATCAAAAGTTACTATTTTTTAGCAAGGTAAGAACTACAACGTGCATTCTCGATTTCCCAATGTTCATATCAATAATCTAGCATCTAATTATCATTTTAAACACATCCATAACACCAATTCATGATCAAATCATTGTTTCATGCAAAATAAAGTTACTATTCTTAGTAACCTATGAACAATCCATCAAAATCCAAACTTGCTTGCATAATTGACGTTAACTAACATGTATCCAACTTAACTAACACAATAACATCAACAATCAACCAACATTCGGCCTCCAATTCATCCAAATCGTACAAAACACTCGGCTAGAACAAAATACATGAAAGAAACACGAAATTAACCTTAAAATCGCAAAAAGGAACAAGCTTTGATGCTTCTAGTGTCTTCTAACCCTTGAAATCGATCCAATCCGAGGCTTATTCACTTGTTCTTGGTTGAATTCGCAAAGGTGAGGGAGAGGGATGCAATGTCATGGCCAAATGGGTGTTCTAGGGTTTGGTTTTTGTGTTTTAATCAATTAAGTTTTGCATAATTACCTTTTAACCCTAGCACTTTGTATTTTATAAAGATTAGGCTTTTTGAATAGTTTTTAAATAATTTTAACTACTAAACACAGTTATTATTAGTCACAAATAATAATCATGCATAATTTCCATTTGTCACAAAACAAACGAAATAATTACAACGCGTTTCTAGTTTACGCGACAAAATTCACAGTTAATACTTTAGTCACTTAAACACATAAGCGTAAATTAATAATCACATAATCAGTTAAATTATAACTAGTTTATCATTAATTTATCATTACTAGTTATTATTAAGTCACCAATGTTCAACGACAACTAGTGTGTGTACACGACAACTAGTTTGGTAATGGAAAATTACCGGATGTCACATTATCCCCATGTTGAAAGAATTTTCGTCCCGAAAATTGCGTTACATGGTGAGTGTTCCATCACTGGTCTACTGCATTGGCACAAGGAAATCGAAATCGAGTGAGTTTTGGGTGAGTTGTCACATCATCCCCATGTTGAAAGAAATTTCGTCTCGAAATTTAATCAGTACCTTCGCTGGCTGGCATCGTCTTTTCAAACAGCTGAGGATACTTAAGCTTCATTTGGTCCTCACGTTCCCACGTTAATTCTGGTCCACGTCTTGAGTTCCAATTAACTTTGGCAATGGGTATCTTGCTTTGCTTAAGTGATCTTCACCTCTCAATCCATCACCTCGACCGGTTCCTCAATGAAGCGTAACTGTTCGTCTACTTGAACTTCTTCCAGCGGTACGACCACAGTTTCATCCGTTAGGCACTTCTTTAGATTTGAAACATGGAATACATCATGGATTCCACTTAGCGAATCAGGTAAGGCTAATCGATAAGCTACCGGACCTATTCTTTCCAAGATCTCAAATGGTCCAACATATCTCGGATTTAGCTTTCCTCGCTTACCAAACCGAATCACGCCTTTCCATGGTGAGACTTTCAATAAGACTTTGTCACCAACTTGAAATTCTAGAGGTTTTCGTCGCTTGTCAGCATAACAGCCTATCACACATGATTAACATACAAACTGATTACATATAACACTTCATTAACCACATGTACTAATTAGATCATCATACAACCAGATATCATACAAGTCATGCGAATCTCAAACTATTATCATGCTCGTAACATCTAAAACACAAATAATACACCATACAAGGATCAAATCACGCATCACATGCCATGTGAAGCCACTCACGACTTCACACCCTAAACCCTGCCAATTCTACTAAGTAGGGGCCTCAGATTCGCACGTGTGTATGATGATCATTAACATACAAATTTTCCATAGCTCATATCATCCAAAATGTTCATTCTTAATCAACCACCAATCAACAAAAGTCCTAGCTTACCTATGTGACTCATACCATGATTTTTCCACAAACAGGCCAAAACAGGTAACAAACCAAATTAACATTCATACAACCTAAACAACACATTTAATCACCTTAGAAACCATCCATGAACTCACTAGCATGGTCCTAATGTCCCAAACATGCTCAAATCATCCAATTCAAGGATTTGCACAAATAAAGTTTCCCTTTTGGGAAAGTACATCCCAAATTCATCAAACTCACACTACATTCATTACTTTACCATTTGCATACCAAATTAAGTCCATAACAATATCTAGACATGATCAACAACATCTAATTGTCATGTTTCATCAACATTCAACATCAAAAGTTACTATTTTTTAGCAAGGTACGAACTACAACGTGCATTCTCGATTTCCCAATGTTCATATCAATAATCTAGCATCTAATTATCATTTTAAACACATCCATAACACCAATTCATGATCAAATCATTGTTTCATGCAAAATAAAGTTACTATTCTTAGTAACCTATGAACAATCCATCAAAATCCAAACTTGCTTGCATAATTGACGTTAACTAACATGTATCCAACTTAACAAACACAATAACATCAACAATCAAGCAACATTCGGCATCCAATTCATCCAAATCGTGCAAAACTCTCGTCTAGAAGAAAATACATGAAAGAAACACGAAATTAACCTTAAAATCGCAAAAAGGAACAAGCTTTGATGCTTCTAGTGTCTTCTAACCCTTGAAATCGATCCAATCCGAGGCTTATTCACTTGTTCTTGGTTGAATTCGCAAGGGTGAGGGAGAGGGATGCAATGTCGCGGCCAAATGGGTGTTCTAGGGTTTGGTTTTTGTGTTTTAATCAATTATGTTTTGCATAATTACCTTTTAACCCTTGCACTTTGTATTTTATAAAGATTAGGCTTTTTGAATAGTTTTAAATAAATTTTAACTACTAAACATAGTTATTATTAGTCACAAATAATAATCATGCATAATTTCCATTTGCCACAAAACAAACGAAATAATTACAACACGTTTCTACTTTACGAAATAAAATTAACAGTTAATACTTAAGTCACATAAACACATAAGCGTTAATTAATAATCACATAATCAGTTAAATTATAACTACTTTATCATTAATTTATCATTACTAATTATTATTAAGTCACCAATGTTCAACGACAACTAGTGTGTGTACACGACAACTAGTTTGGTAATGGAAAATTACCGGATTCACATTATCCCCATGTTGAAAGAATTTTCGTCCCGAAAATTGCGTTACATGGTGAGTGTTCCATCACTGGTCTACTGCATTGGCACAAGGAAATCAAAATCGAGTGAGTTTTGGGTGAGTTGTCACATCATACCCATGTTGAAAGAAATTTCGTCCCGAAATTTAATCAGTACCTTCGCCGGCTGGCATCGTCTTTTCAAACAGCTGAGGATACTTAAGCTTCATTTGGTCCTCACGTTCCCTCGTTAATTCTGGTCCACGTCTCGAGTTCCAATGAACTTTGACAATGGGTATCTTTCTTTGCTTAAGTGTCTTTACCTCTCAATCCATCACCTTGACTGGTTCCTCAATGAAGCGTAACTGTTCGTCTACTTGAACTTCTTCCAGCGGTACGACCATAGTTTCATCCGTTAGGCACTTCTTTAGATTTGAAACATGGAATACATCATGGATTCAACTTAGCGAATCAGGTAAGGCTAATCGATAAGCTACTGGACCTATTCTTTCCAAGATCTCAAATGGTCCAACATATCTCGGATTTAGCTTTCCTCGCTTACCAAACCGAATCACGCCTTTCCATTGTGAGACTTTCAATAAGACTTTCTCACCAACTTGAAATTCTAGAGGTTTTCGTCGCTTGTCAGCATAACAGCCTATCACACAAGATTAACATACAAACTGATTACATATAACACTTCATTAACCACATGTACTAATTAGATCATCATACAGCCAGATATCATACAAGTCATGCGAATCTCAAACTATTATCATGCTCGTAACATCTATAACACAAATAATACACCATACAAGGATCAAATCACGCATCACATGCCATGTGAAGCCACTCACGACTTCACACCCTAAACCCTGCCAATCCTACTAAGTAGGGGCCTCAGATTCGCACGTGTGTATGATGATCATTAACATACCAATTTTCCATAACTCATATCATCCAAAATGTTCATTCTTAATCAACCATCAATCAACAAAAGTCCTAGCTTACCTATATGACTCATACCATGATTTTTCCACAAACAGGCCAAAACAGGTAACAAACCAACTTAACATTCATATAACCTAA
The DNA here is from genome assembly GCA_025506505.1 of Flaveria sonorensis. NCBI lineage: Eukaryota > Viridiplantae > Streptophyta > Magnoliopsida > Asterales > Asteraceae > Flaveria > Flaveria sonorensis. Next base: position 19,844,425 of record CM046428.1, read on the forward strand.
ACAACACATTTAATCACCTTAGAAACCATCCATGAACTCACTAGCATGGTCCTAATGTCCCAAACATGCTCAAATCATCCAATTCAAGGATTTGCACAAATAAAGTTTCCCTTTTGGGAAAGTACATCCTAAATTCATCAAACTCACACTACATTCATGAATTTACCATTTGCATACCAAATTAAATCGATAACAATATCTAGACATGATCAACAACATCTAATTGTCATGTTTCATCAACATTCAACATCAAAAGTTACTATTTTTTAGCAAGGTAAGAACTGCAACATGCATTCTCGATTTCCCAATGTTCATATCAATAATCTAGCATCTAATTACCATTTTAAACACATCCATAACACCAATTCATGATCAAATTATTGTTTCATGCAAAATAAAGTTACTATTCTTAGTAACCTATGAACAATCCATCAAAATCCAAACTTGCTTGCATAATCGACGTTAACTAACATGTATCCAACTTAACTAACACAATAACATCAACAATCAACCAACATTCGGCCTCCAATTCATCCAAATTGCACAAAACTCTCGGCTAGAACAAAATACATGAAAGAAACACGAAATTAACCTTAAAATCGCAAAAAGGAACAAGCTTTGATGCTTCTAGTGTCTTCTAACCCTAGAAATCGATCCAATCCGAGGCTTATTCACTTGTTCTTTGTCAAATTCGCAAGGGTGAGGGAGAGGGATGCAATGTCGCAGCCGAATGGGTGTTCTAGGGTTTGGTTTTTGTGTTTTATTCAATTAAGTTTTGCATAATTACCTTTTAACCCTTGCACTTTGTATTTTATAAAGATTAGGCTTTTTGAATAGTTTTTAAATAATTTTTAACTACTAAACACAGTTATTATTAGTCACAAATAATAATCATGCATAATTTCCATTTGCCACAAAAAACACGAAATAATTACAACACGTTTCTACTTTACGCGATAAAATTCACAGTTAATACTTAAGTTACATAAACACATAAGCGTAAATTAATAATCACATAATCAGTTAAATTATAACTAGTTTATCATTAATTTATCATTACTAATTATTATTATGTCACCAACATTCAACGACAACTAGTGTGTGTACACGACACGTGTATGCAAGACTAAACGGAACTAACGGAGTTTGGTAATGGAAAATTACCGGATGTCACTTTATGTCTTCAAGCAAATAACTACTTATAAAAAATTTACCTTTGGAATAAATTCTGAGATATCTTCCGAAGCTTAAATTTGCTTCTAAGTACTTACATGTATTTGAAGGACAATTTTCTTCCAAAAGCAATTAAGTCTTGGAAGATTTATTCTCTTTAGAATAAAACTCCCATGTCTTAATCTCTTCCAAAACCAAACAATCTCAGAAGTGAAAATTCTCAAAGTATTTTCCTTCCAAAGCTAAATTTTCATAAACCTTAGGAATATCTTCCGAAGCCAAAATTAGCTTCGGAAGCTTTTTATTAAAACTTTCGAAGACCAAATTACCTTCGGAAGATTTTCAACTTCCAAGAAAACTACCTTTTGGGCACTTTTTCAGAGGTGGGACCGACATTGGGATTTCAAAGTTGATTCTTTTGCATTAACTTTGTCTCAAATCCATTTCATATATATTCTCTCAACGGTTCCCCCTCTTTTCACTATCTTCTTCATCTTCATTTTCACTAACCAAAATTCACCCACAAACCGACTTTGTTCTTATCTTCCTTCACAATAAAGCTACCTCATCTGCATTTGCCGTTTTTGTTCTTTGTCAAATTACTTCATCTCCCTCACCATTGATCCTCCACTCTATGAGGATCAGCTTTTGGAATTATGGAGGACTTGCCAAGAGGTCACCATAGATGGGGAGAAGACACTATCTGCTACAGTGCAGGGGAGGACAATTTTCATCACCCCAGCCTCTATAAACACTCACCTTCAGCTGGATGATGTAGAAGGTGATTTGTCCTTTCCAAATAGGACAGACGAAGCCCGACATCTTCAAGACTATGAGGAAGCTAACTGTTGGCTTCTCAGGGGTAAAAACAACCCTTGTCCTAAAAAATGTTAGAGCTCATTGCTCAAGGTGACAACCTAGCAGCACCAGCTAGTGTTGAACCCACACCTTCTACTTCCCAACCACCTATACAGCCAAAACATAACCATCACCTACCAAAGAAAATCCAAACGAACCCCTGCACATGCTACTTAGTTTATGCAGGCCCCTATATCATCACCCATACAGGAGGAAGTGGACACTGGAGCTCCTACTTCTCCTGAGGAGCAAACCATTCCCATCTCACCAATGATCAGTGCTGAGGTTCCTTATGCTCAGCCTGATGAGCTCACAACCCCCATAGCCTTAATCCTTCACTCAGAGTCTCAAAACTCTAGTGAAAAACCTTCAGGGGATAGTTACCATCCCCAGCCTCTTGATCTAAACCAACCAATCCCAAACCTTGAATTCTATGATGATGAAGACATGGGCTTCAGTGAGTATCATGAGTCTCCCTTCTCCACCCTGCTCAAGGAGAGATGAGTACTCATGTTTCTCCCATGTCTAGCCCACATCATCTACCTACTACTGAGGTGGATCTCCCTAAACCTGTTCAGGAGGTCTATATGGAAGAGGCTCTCATATTAGCAAGTGACTACATCATTAAGACATCAACCATGGCAACCCAGCCCAATGACACTTCACTTGAAGTTGTCATGATACAGGGGAAATCCAGCAGCCAAGAACAAAGTGTTGGTGATGAGGAAGAAGACCTTGGTCCTATTCTCTCATCCCCCATGATTCTTTTGATGAAGAAGAGGGGAGTTTGAAACTAAAGGTGCAAAAACTAACAAAAACATGCACCTATTTAGTCTTCAAGATAAGTCACCTAAAATCTCATGTGACTGTCTTACAAAGGAGCGTCAATGACCAGCAACTTGAGATCACCGATCTCAAAGGCAAGTCAGCTGAGAGACCACTCAGGAGAATTCAACCAGGTCCATAAAACATGTGGATGTGATAGACCCAACCCCAAGCTCACCTATGCAAGAAATTGATGCTACCAAAAAGGGGGAGAAAGTCCAAACAATCAACAAACTTGGGATTTCTTCACAGAGTATGGACTTTGAGGATTCACCATCCTCACTTACAATGGTCCATACTTAGCAACCTCCTCAAGTCTACATGGATGTGGACTCACTCATACAAAGTTTGTTTAAGGAGGGCATTCCCAGAGCTATGCCTACCCCCATCTCCTTACTTTGAGAATCCAATCATGGGATGGAGGTATGACACTGATTGAAGAGCTCTAGTCATCTCTTGATCTCAGGATCAATAGGAAACTTTCAACTTTTTCAACCTGAGCTTCTATGAGAGCATCCATCTAATTGATCTTCCACTTATCAACCCAAGTCAAAATAGACAGGTTGCAAGATTAGCATATAGGATTCAAGAAAGGGTGTTTGAAGAATACAACCTGAGGTCAAGACAATATAGACAGAGGCTATCAGGTAAGACTTTTGGTTAACTGGATGTTGAGGTGGGCCCTAAGATTAGCTTTAAAGGGGAAGCCTTGACTGAAGGCCCAGAAGTTGAACCTGTGAACCTTGAGACAGGAACTTCTTCATCACCCATTACCCTCAGTGAGGCACCAGCTGGTGAAGGTGCTTCACAACCTCTCTTTGGCCAGAGCTTGACTGCTAAATCAAGCAATAAAGGCCAAAGCTCTGTCCACCCTGAGTCACCAAGGCCTGTGAGTGACAAAGGAAAAGGAAACTGACTTCTGAGGAGATTGAGGAGGAGGAAAGAGAGAGGAAGAGGAAGCTAAGGAAGAAAGTTCAAAAGGGTCTCCAAGCTTCACAAAAGCTGCCATCAGGACTGCCCCCAGGCCAAATACTTAGGATGATGAGTTGAGGGTAGCTAAGATAAACTACTTGGGGACCAAAATCTATAATGTGGATGAACTACTCTCTCCCCTTAGATGAACTGAATCAACTGGCGGACAAGGAATTATCCAAGGAGAGGAAGGAAGCAAGGGATGCACCATTGCTCTTCAAGAATAAGGAAGAAATGAGATAGAAAAGGCTCTACAAGCATGCTCCTACCCTCTTCACAGTTCAAGAAAGTCCTAAGACAGAGGCTGTGGCAACTGCACAACCTCAGGAAGACAAGGAAGCTAAAAGACTGAACATGATCAACTACCTGAGTGCCACAGGACTCTATCAGGCATCTATACTTCTTCCTTTATCATATGAGTATGTTGAATTTGAGTATCTCAAGCAACTGGAGCAACAAGTCATCAAGGAACAAAAGCCTACTAAGAGAAAACTAAAGGAAGAAGTTGCAAAGTCAAGAGCCATCATCCAAAAGGCCAAAAGAAGTCTGCTGATAGACAAAGGATGATGAGCTTCTTGTAGCTGTATGGATTCTTCAGAAGTAGGCTTGGTCCAATGTCTCTATCCACTATGGATGTGCATATCAGGGTGATCAAGCAGAATATTAAGAAGGGAGAGCTTGTTGACTTGCATTCTCCACCAAGTCCAGCTTAACCTAAAGTTGAGGTAAAGGTTGAACCCCCTGACACAACACAACTTGGGCCTAGAGCTGCATCTTAGCCAACTTCATCTTTTGATCCACAGCAGGGTTCTTTTCACTCTCCTTCTGAACCTGTAAAAGAAGAGAACCCAACTGAGAGAGAGACACAGTAGAACAACCTGGTGTTAAAGACCAGTTCTCTCAGTTAAAGACTTCAAAGAGGAGGAAAAGGATGGCCATGAAGAGTGTTTCCAAGAAGAAGACCAAGGCATCCACCTCTACACCTTAAGATGAATCAGAGCATCCTGAGGTAGTGCAAGAAGAGGCTGCTCAACCAACTCCAACTCAAGTAGAGCCTCTTGCAACTGGAAGACCCATCTTGTCCTGGACTTTTACTGCTAATCCCAAAGGTGGTATGTCATCAGAGATCATGGAGGTCAAGATGTCTATTTCTGGCAAGACATGCATGATATTCCTTTACGTGATCTCCATGACATGAGGAGAGTCTGAGGGATCCTGACCAGATGATGAAGGAAGGTATGGCCTTAATCCTAATGAGGACTGTCAACATCTGAATAACTTCTCTATTTTGGTAGCATCCGCCTAGGGGGAGTTTGTAAGGTTATATTAGAAGGTTGATACAACCAAAGAAGCTAAAACAACCAAGGAGCTTCCTGCATGCATGCACTAATGTACAAGATAGAAGTTACTTCGAAGGCTTTACACTCATCACAGAAATTATTCTGAGTGTAAAATCTTTCGAATCCAACGACCAAATCTTCCAAGGCCAAAGATGAAGTCTTTCGAAGCTTCAAAGACAAAGTCTTTCAAAGCCAATAAAATGAAGACTGATTTCTTCCGAAGACAGAGAGGACATGCTTTCTCTGATCTACTTTTTCATAAAGCTGACTTACTTTCCCCTGTAACTCTGAAGACTAACCAACTTATAAAAGTTGGTGAAAAGGTCCATGCATTAGTAAACTGTAGATTATGGTCTTGAGTCTGTAACTTCCTACTTTGTACCTTTTATCCTTTTATAATATATTAGGATGTGAGCTATGGCATGTCATAGTCACTAGTCAAAAGGCAATCTGCCTTTTGACTTTACATTGATCTTGTTGTCAAGAGTAATGTTTCCAGCTGGCCTTCAAAGTATGGCAGGCTGTAGGATGTAGTATAAAGTATCTTAAGTCCTTGTATTTCTTTTTATGCTTTGTAACACTTGTACAAGAACTTGAGAGCAATATACAGCATTCTTGAAAGCCATATTAGTCTGTTCTTGTTCTTAGTTCTGTTTCATTTACTTGTGTTCTTAGTATCATTTACATAAACCCGATTCTCCATTTGATCTGTTAAGTGTTCTAACACTTTCTTCATTGTTAGACTGATTGTATTAACCTTCCCTTAACCGATCCTGTATAACCCTTTTATTAGAACCTCGCAGCAGCCTTAATATCGATCAACAACTCTTTACCAATATTTGAACCAATCATAGGTTCATTCTTGGTTTGATGGTGGTCGATTTTTATCTTCAACAGCCCTTGATCTTTATTTCTCTGATACCAATTGTTAGCCAATTGGTCACAAAAACACAAAGACAACAGTGATTTTTATGGCAAAACACCCTATGACTCTTTTCTTTTATTGAATAAAAACCACACCATAATCTCTTACACAATAACCTTCACAGCTAGAATGAAAGTCCATTCACAGCCAAAAACACAAATACTAATACCTTATAAAAAGCAAATTAAAGCTTACTAAATAAAACAAACCTATCTTTAGACTCTTGATGATTCTCCCCCTTAAACTTCCACATATGACCACAATTAGGATTAACTTTTAACAAATAGGAGCTAGTAGATAGGTATAATAGAAAATTGAATTAAAATGAACTTTCAAAAGTTAATAAGTAACCCTTTTTTCACTTTTCAAAACATCATTTTTATCCAATATGAAAAGATAGTTTGAAAAATACTTATAGATTTGTCAAACAATTTTTTATTATTATTTAACTTCTCAAATTTTAATAAATCAAAGTAAGGGGGAAATAATCAATCCAAACATGCATTAGAAAGGATAAATTTGTCATTGATTAAAAGTTATTAAAAAGGAGGTATATCTTATATTTAAAAGTTATCACTAGGTATATATGACATTTATTCAGTTTGTAAAGGTATATATGAATTTCACTTAAATATAATTATAGTTGGATCATATGAGGCTGGTGCAACCAAAAACAACACTTAGAGCATTTTGAAGTACAATTGAAGAAGTCTTCCGAAGACAAAGCTGCTCTTCCGAAGACAAATTGATGATCTTCCGAAGCTTAAGTACGAAGAACTTCCGAAGGAAAACTAAGTCTTCCGAGACTAAGTAGTTTTCCTTTCGAAGTATATGAAGACCTTCTGAAGGTAGAACCAAGTCTTCAGAGACCAAGTAGTCCTCCTTCCGAAGCAGTCAAACTTAGAAGATCCAAGACAAAGTCTTCTGAAGAATGAAGTCATGAAGACTTGCATAAGACTCGAAAGAAGTTGATTCTTCCGAAGTATAAATGGCCTCGAAAGAACTTATTCTTCCGAAGCCATTTGCCTTCGGAAGAATCAAGTATGAACCAGTGGACATAAGTATGGGTTGTCTGACATCCACTGTCAACTCTGATATACTGCATGGCGCTTTCCCACGCCCATGTAGTTGACCATACTTTAATCCACTGTTCACCTTTATCAGTTAGTACAGTTACCATACTTAGTTGGTGACAAAAGGTAAGTTATAGACCTGTCATGACTACCTAATCTAGGATAGTATTTTATCTTAGATACTTTACTTCTAGCAATGTAGTATTTATCTAGTGGTAAATTCCAGCTGGTTTTCTAAGTATAATCGGTTGTAGATAGTAGTATATATAGTTTCTTATTGTAACTAAAGTAACCATACTTGTAAGAGTCTTGTTATACTAAGTTGAGAAGTAATATATACAAGTATCTTGAGAACCATTCTTGTGTTCATTAACTGTTATATTATTGTCAACTTAGTTAGAGATTCTTCTTCTTCAACCGAGTGAGACTTAGTGAGTTTGTGAGATAAAACTTTTGTTGAGAGACCAACACTGATCCTGTAATTGGTATCAGAGCTGTGTAGGCTCTTGATTGTGAGATCTAACCATCCCAAATCACCCTTGTTTCTTCACACTTACTCACTTCACTCGAATGGCTCTTAACCAAAAATTTTTGAGTCTGAGATGGGAACCATGACCAAGGCTTTATCGTCACCCCTGATGATTTTGGATCCTGGTGCAAACGTATTGAAGGTTTCATCAAGTATCAACACAGCCGCATGTGGAGATCTGTCACTCATGGTCCTTACAAGTTAAAGGTGACAGCCCCGGCTGGTAATGGGGTGGTGATTGAGAAAGCTGTTGAAGACTACTCCGATGAAGACTTCAAGAAGATGGACATTGACTGCAAAGCCATGACCGTGTTGCTTATTGCTATACTAAACTCCATAATGGTAGGCTTTCAGCAATACGAGACTGCCAAAGAACTATCTAATGCTTTGAAGTTGATGTACTCTGTTTCAACTGAATCAAAGGAGAACAAGAAAAGATATGCTGAAGCAGAAGTTTTGAGAACTTCACTTATGTTGTTGGTGAGACCTTAAGCCAACAATACTTTAGGTATATGGACTTTATCAACTCTCTTCAGACTATGGGAGTTGTTCTTGAGAAAAGAGACAGTCAGAAAATTCATGAGTGCACTTCCTCATGAGTGGACTTTTACTATGTCTCAATCAAGAGAACTGAAAATCTCAACACTCTCACTATGACTGAACTTTATGGAATCCTTGATGGTTACCTATGGAGATGGAGACTCAGAAGAGCCTCCAGATGAACAGACCCTCAAATCCTGCAGTCAACAATGCTTACATGTTGCTAAAGGATCAAGAACTCCCTAACCTCAGTTCTACCTGAACTACCCCCAACAGCCATCATCATTTTCAGGGCCATATATAACTTTCCCTGAGACACCCAGGTCTCAACAGGCTCAACGCACTCCCTTCCAGGATAGTTGTGCTTTTGTTTCAGGGAGTGAGCACTCTGGAGATTTTCAATTATGTTTTGATGATCTAGAGTGTTTCAGCCCAGATGATGTTGAATATATGGACATTGTCCAGCAAATGGCTCTTTTAACCTACAGAGCAAAGAAGTTCTTTAAAAGAACCAGAAGGCAGTTTCCTCAGAACCCAACTAACAGCAAATTTAGGTTTGATAAGAGCAAGGCCAAATGCTACAACTGTAACCAATTTGGTCACTTTGCTAGGGAACGTAAAGCTCTAAGATCTAATCCTGGAGCAGCTCAAGCCTCCCAACATCCTACTACCTCAAAGGCTGCAACCAAACCCACTGAGCCGCAAACTATAGTTGTTGCTCAAGAGGTCAACTTGAGCTTTATGGTGCAAGATGTCACCCCTGCTCAAGCTCTCATGGCTGGAACTGAAGACAGCAAGGTATATGAACATCTCTGTACCCCAGCCTGTATTGCTAAGGTTAAATTGTATCAGGACTATAGTATGGAAATTAGATCTGATATTGAGTCCTTAAATATCCTAAAATCTGATTTTAAGAGAGCAGAATCTGACTATAAACTCAAAATAGAAGAGTTAGAGAAAATTGTGTCCTTTTTAAAACATGAACATACCAACTATAGGACTCAAATAAAAGATCTAATATCCAAGTTGACTAAATCTCAAGCCCAGCTAGTAATGGCTGAGGCTAAAGCAGAGAAGTATGCTATTCAAAAGCATAACTTCAACACCATTATAGCATCATCCTCCCACTCCAAGGTATGCTATCAAAACAAAAGTACGTTGGGATCCAATGAAATTGCTCCACCACACTCTCTTGTGTCTATGAGAAGGCTAGATGTGGTACTAATGAGCAAGAGGTTCCAAATGCTGACCCGCTACTTAGTGAGCTGAAGAATGATGCAATAATGGAAACGACCACAGGGAAGGATAAGGTAGAAAACCTCATCCCCACAGTTGATAAATACTTGACCACCAAATCCAAGAAGAACAAGATCATGGCAGCAAGAAAAACTGCCAAAAAGGTGGTTGAGACTAAGATAAAGACAAACCCAAGGCAAAAGGGTGTATTCATCTCAGCTGGATTCCAAGTGGTTGGAAGTTCTGAATCAGGAAAGGAGTGTAGTACTAGCACTCCTATCCAACTGAAGGATCAAAAATTAAAGGGAAAGGCTGTTGAAGAAGAGAAGAAGTGCAAGAAACAACAGCCCACATGTCCCACCAAGAATAACATTAAGTGCATAATCTGTGGTCTGCATAACCACATGCCTAAAGATTGTTACTACAATCCAGCAAGCACACATTATGCAACCAATGTTAAGAAAGAAGAAGTCAATGATGGTTTCACATTTGGACCTTACCATATGCTCCAAGTGTTAAGGAAAGGAAAGCTTGTTTCCGAAGTCAAGTTGCTTTCGGAAGAAACTCATTCTTCTGAAAGGAAAATAGCTTCGGAAGACAAGCTAAAGAACAAGCAAAGAAACAAAAAGATTTCCTTGAAACCTTCTGAGAAGAAGACTGCTTCAGAAGAAAAGGTGGTGAAAACTTCTTCTGAAAAGAATGAAGCCTCGGAAGCTTGTCATGCTGCACAAGCCTCCTCAGGCTCATCAACACTGGTCAACCATAGGATGGAATGGAAGACCAGAAAAGATGTTGCAGCCCAAACCTCTTCTTCACATACTATAATTGAGCCCACATGTATACAATTTGGTTTAGTTATATCATCTACATTGGAAGAACCCAAGACTAACAAGGCTTGGGTTTTCAGTAATAACTAATCATTTCACTTTATCTGTAGGGACATTCACATGACAAGAATGGAAATGTCTGGAATGTGGACAACGCATGCTCCAGTCACATGACAGGGAACAGATCTCTCCTACAACAATTTGAAAATATTGATAGAGGTCCTATTCAATTTGGAGGTGAAGCCGGATGATATATTTCTGGTAGACGTAGTGTATCTAATGGTATCACCAGCAGACGCACATATAGGTATCACTAGTAGACGCACAAGATTAAACTCACAACATAGGTATCACTAGCAGAAGCACAAGATTCATCTCATAACATAGGTATCCAATAGGACAGATCTCTCCTACAACAATTTGAACATTTTGATGGAGGTCCTATACAGTTTGATGGTGTCATGTTAGCTAGCATGTTCATCTCCCAAGATTCAACTCACAACATAGGTATCACCAGCAGGTGCACATATTAAGGTTTGCTTAATAACCTAGGCCCTTTAAAAGAATCCTTTTGGCAACACTTATCAATCCAGACCAAATAATAGTCAAGCTCCTAATGAGAGGGTATCCTTACCTATGCTTTCTCAAGGTTGACACAGATGATACAACGACCAAATATTTTCCAAGTAAGAACATCGCAAATAACACGTAAGACAAGCTACTCAACACAACTAATAACGCACATAGAACATTCACATGTATAGCTGTACACATATAATCCTATGATGCATACTACATGTGGCTCTGATACCAATCTGTCACACCCTCGCTAGAAGTGGAAACACGAGGATGCGACGGACGGAATCGTCATAACACATTGGGGCTCTAAGAGAATCACTAATGGTATTCTCCGTAAATGGGTCATGACATCGCCTGACACATAGGAACACGTGTCAAGTACAGTCAATTCTAAAACATCATAACATAAATGCATAAATAATCCCAAGTTCCATTTAGGAACAAAGAAGCACAAGTACCAAAACAATACCAAGTACAAATCCAACAAATTGCAATTCAACAAAATAAACAAGTCCAAAAGTCCCATGAAATGTCTATTGCTCCCAAAGGAGCGGTCTTGTCTAAAGTTCACAGCCAAGCACCTAAGCTTTATTACCTGAAAAGACATGCTTTAAAAAGTCAACATACGTTAGTGAGTTCACAGGTTTAAAAGTACAAATAGTTTGCCGTGTATAACATGTACAAAAAGTTATATGTGAGTAAGAGTACATAGCAGTCAAGATATCAATACAAGTTTAAGATTTGTCCAAGTCCAATTACCCGGATTATATTCACCCAAGGGCAAGCCCAGGCCAAGTTAGTCTCAACTAGTATACCGATGACAAGGGTGGGGGTATCAACCCGTTAGTAATAACAATACCTCCCCATGACGACCAAGCACAAGAACAAGCACAAACACAAGTACACACTCATGAATGAACATCTAGAATCTAACCATGACCCAAACCACATACAATGTTCTAAAATGATTTCTAAGATACGGCATAGTCCAAACCATGAACATGTTTTTCCCCCAAGTAAAATATTAAAAAGGGGCCGTGAAACTCACCTTGAATTGGTATAGTCCAAATCCCACAATATGCAAAGCAAGCACTAAAAATACAAATCATAAAACGATTACTAAAGAACAAAAATGACAAACATGCGTGTAATCCTTGTAACCCAGACCTTAACGCCCATCAAGGTTTTTATTGTCAGATATATTAAATTTATTAACGGCCTTCTATGAACATCTATCAATCCATATTCGACGAATTGTAGGATTATTAACTTATTCCTTTTTAAAAGTCATTTAACCACCTTTAAATACAAAACTTGTCTTTATTTGATTATTTAGTTTCAAACCTTATTTTTTTAAGTTTATCAAAATATCTCAGCACATTTATCTGATTGCGTACCAGTTTTGTATAACCAGTTTGGAGATCTAAACGGTAATGAATCATTGCGTAAAAAGTACCATTTGAAAGATAAGACTTTAAATTAAAATCGAGAAAAAGATTTATCTCCATTGGACTAAATATAAGAATGTTATGACTGGATGAATACAGACTAATCTGCTGCCCAGATTCGTCAGTTTTGACCTTAAGTTTTGTTTGCCACGTTTGGAGGACCAAACGATGTCGAAACAATACGAGACCACTTGGATTAGTTAGAGGACTCATAGAAATCGATTTTAGATGTGAATTTTGTCTCATTTAGTCGTTTTATGACCAAGTTATGACCTGTACAAAATGTCCAATTTTCCTGACAGCAAGATGTCCAGTTCATTAGTCTTGTTCCTTTGCATCCCAAACTTTAATATTTGACCATTATCAACCCGAGTATATAAAGAACGTTTATTCCAGGTTCTAGTTGTCCAAAAATTTAATTAAACACTTAGATTATTCCAATTTTCAGTCCCAAAACAGTTTGTTGGATTTTAGTTTCCCCGGTTTGTAACATTAATTAATTAATTCGTTGTTTTGATCGTTCAACATGTCTATCCATTCAAAAAACAAGATTAATGATTTCAAAAATGATTTACAAGTCCAAGATGTCGATTATGAACAGGTCATCCAAGATTACAATCCAATTTTGATAGATTCAAGAATATACAAAGTCCAAGAAATAGGGTTTTACCGGTTAGAGAGTCCAACACTCGTAACACCTAGATTTTCACGATCCAACGTCCAAAACAAAGAATATAAGATATTAGATGATATTTTGTGTTTAGATGATGAATGTTATCGAAATTGAAGTAGATAAAGGAATAAAATCATCAAGAAATGATTTTTCTTACTAGAGATTAGAAGATGAACGAGTCTTGCTTAGAATGAGATCTTGAATGTCTTGATTATCACAAAACTCAATAGAATGGCACAATGAGGATGATTTTCGATTGGAATAAGGAAGAACAAAATGGAATTGGGTTGTGGTGGCTAGGGTTAGCAATATGGAAGTAGCTTGGAGAATAATTTAGCAAAAGTGAGGAAACACGGGGGAATTCCCCCTTGTCTAGGTTCGGCCGCAACAAAGGTAGGGGCAAGGGCCTTCGGGCCTTGGCCCGTCTTGTCTAATCCACTAGTCTCAAATGGTATGTCGACAAACTTTTACGTTTTTAAATTCTGCGCTCAAAAACGGTTCCAACGAGCAATTATATGCCCTAGAAATCGAATAATTTATATTTTGAACTAATTCATTTTTATTTACTAACCTTTAGGTAAAGCCCATGAATGTATGATTAGTTGGTTTTAACGTAAATTTTAACGTTTCACCTTTAAAAAAAAGTCCTTGATTAGGCTCAATGCACATGACCTTATACGATGACAAGCCCAATGGTCATCTTATAGACAAAAACCCTAAGCCCAACACTCTAACATAGGCCCATTAAGCTAAATTTAGATCAACATTGAAATGAACAATCGATTAAGACCAAGCCCAAATATGACAAAATCAAAGTCAAAAGTCAATGTCAAAGTCAAGGTCAACGCACCTATTTTGGTGACGGATGTCACAGTATCCCCTAGTTGAGAGAATTTAGTTCCGAAATTCAGCTAAAGTTATCAACTGCATTGCCATCCACAAACAGGTGAGGGTACTTAGTCCTCATTCCGTCTTCTTGTTCCCAAGTATATTCGGGACCTCTCTTTGAGTTCCATCTTACCTTTACAATTGGGATCTTGCTACGCTACAACGTCTTTATCTCCCTGTCCATGATCTCCACAGGTTCTTCGACGAATCGAAGTTTGTCATCCACTTGAATTTCTTCGAGTGGCACATGCAACGTCTCATCAGCAAGACACTTCTTGAGGTTTGACACATGGAATGTGTCATGTATACCATTCATGCGGCAATTCCAGTCGATATGTAACCGGACCAATTCGTTCAATTATCTAACGGACCAACATACCTCGGTGCCAATTTGCTTCTTTTGCCAAGACAAACAATGCCTTTCCAAGGCAACAGCTCGTATACCACCCATAAAAACAAAGAATCTTGAGATGGCTTTTTAGGTTTTACAACCTATTTACTGATATCTCTAGAGTACGACTGTTGTCCATTACCAAAAGTTGGATTCCGATTTCACATTCAAGGTATCAATAGTGTTTATATATAGGGTGTACCACAGCTAACCCACCATACTACTAACACCTTGATAGTGTACCAGTCACCAACCGTATCTAATTATCAAATCAACCAACGTCTGAGAGCATGTGCCTAAAGCAAGGGTTCCTTTGATTGTCAGTGTAAATTTCTAATGATCTTGAGTTGCCTTTAGTCTGTCTATGATCTAAAACCCCTAATCATTCGTCTCTTGAATTATTTTTGGTCCAGTCATCTAACTTTACACGACTTCTGCCCATTACATTGGCAATCGACACTTACATCCATATAGTGCCTTGAACGATGCTCCTATAAGACTCTCATTGCAGCTATTGTTATAAGGAAATTCAACCAATAGTTTGTGAGTCTCCTAGCTACCTCCAAGTCAATGTTAAAAGACATTAACATATCATCCAATGTCTAAATAGTTCTCTCACTCATACCATCAGTATGATAGTGGTAAGTCTCACTCATGTCCAGCCGTGTACCCAGTGCCTACTATGAGCTATGCTGAATCGTTTCATGAAATGACTGGCACGAACAGGGATAATCGACATAGGTACTCCATGTCTATCCACAACTTCACTAACATAAATCCTTGCCAACTTTTCCATCTTATAGTCCTCACGAATAGTCAGGAGATGACCAGATTTGGTCATGTTATCCATAATGATTCAAATCAAAACATGCTCACTACTAATTCTTATTAGCTTTGTGATGAAGTCCACAATCATGTTTTTCCACTTCCGATCCAGAATCTCAAACTGTTGTAATAGGCTAGGTGGCCTTCGATGCCTCACTTTAACATTTGAACAAGTCAAACACTTGCACACATAGACCGCTATGTCCCCTTTCATTCCAGGCCACCGATACAAGTCCTTACGATCATGCCACCTCTTGTTAACACCAGGATGAATAGTATACTTAAACTTGTGTGCTTCATCCAACACTAATGTCTACACATTCCCCAAACTATTTGTTTAGACCTCTTAGAGCCTCATTCTCCATATTTAGTCCCCTCATTTTACTCGACTTTAGTGGCAATGAAGTAAGCACACGGGTTTTACTCTCTCCTTACAACTCAACACGTCCTAACCCATATCTGCCTTTCTGGGTTATACTAGATTACACAGTCGTAGTCGCTGAACCATTCAATCAACATCTCTATCTTATGTTCAGTCCTTTTTGGTGAAAAGTATGTTGAAAACTTTTGTGGTCATTATATATGACACACTTGGAGAACCTAGCCTATAGTTTCTCCTTTTCAACATTTCCAAGACTGTCCCCATATGTTTTCTCATGATCCTCCCTATCCTTAAATAAATCAGAATGTCCCTATTCAGATATGGCATACACCTCTATTTCATCACATCCATGAACATCGAAAGTGCCTTTGTTAGCCCAAAATTCATAAATAGGAACTCGTAATGTCCGTACTGAGTTCTAAATGCTTTCTTCGGTATTTCATCCACATGTACTCTATGTTAATGATCTCCGAACGAAAATCAATATTCACAAAGTATGACGATACTTGAAGCTGATTGAATAAGTCATTTATCCTTGGCAAACGATAATGGTTCTTATCTGTTAGTTTATTTAGCTTTTGATAGTCCATGCACATCCTGTACGATCCATCCTTTTTCTCTACAGAAAGCAATAGTGCTCTATGGTGAGTGAATGGGTCGTATAAAACCCTTACCAAACCACTCCTGAAGTTGATTAGATAGATCTTGCATCTCCAAGGGTGTTAAGCGATAAATAGCCCTTGGAACAGGCACCGCCTTATGTACCAAGTAAATCCAAAGGTCCACCTTTTGTGAAGTAGGCAATCATACCAAATCCTTCGGTAACACTTCTTAGAAGTTTCACACAACAGGTATATCATCTAACTCTTATTCTTTCACCTTCACGCTCGAGATCTGCGTGTTCTCCTCTTCTGATCTCTCGCCATACACGTCAAGCGTCTCATCTTTCAACAATGGTATGCAAGCAATCTTCTTATAGCAGATGATCTCAGCACTATTCCTTGACAATCAATCCATCCCCATGACCATGTTGAAACTTCCGTGCCTAAATCGTACAAGATCCATTCTAAATGCATGATTCTCTAATAGCATAGTATAGTCCCATATTACTTACCTAGTCTTTACAAGTCTATCATTAGCCCATTTAATAACACATATCCTCATGACTAGGGTTAAGCCCAACTTAGTTACAAAAGTCAAAGTCACTATGTATTGGTCCTTTTGGGCATCGTTGAAACCAATCATGAATGCCTTTCTATGAATAGGGTTGCCATATTACCTTGCCTTGGGTTTGCACAAATTACAGACAAGATTTGTGTTGTTTTTTTTCCTTTCATTTTTGATTGACCATTTAACCTTAAGCCCTATTTAACCACGCATATGCATTTTGATAATGCTCCTTGCTTCCGCACTCATAATGTCAACGTCCAACTCTTGCCGATTTAGCCATATTAATAGACACAACTAGGTTCATCAGCACCTTAAAACCCTTGGCTAAGCGCTCCAGTTGCTTGAAATTGAAACATACAGGACGTGGCATCATAGTCCGATGGTCCAGATTGCATGTAGTACACTAAAATCCTTCGTTGCCATATGGCAACTACATATCCTTTCACGACCTTTTCCTTCTTGTCCACTTTAACATCTACTAGATCACCTAATTCCCTAACATCCTTCTACGTCTCACTAGCTTTCTCCAGGCTTTAATACGAACCATCTCATCAGCCAAGGTACCTATCTTTAGTATTTCACTCTAAATGGTTAGGGGTGCAGCAACGACCATCATTTCACGAACTGTAGAACTAGCCCCCTGATGTACTTCTCCATCCACTTTGATTTATGTGTCACAAATATGGCACCAGCTTTGCCAGCTTATAGAACTGGTAGAGATAGGTGGCATGACCTGATCCCACCATTACTTAACTCCAAAACTAATGATCTATATTTTACATCTTGTCCATGAGGTAGTACTCCTCAGTTACTAATGCTTTAAGCCCATCCAAAGTCATGGCCATCATAACTTTGCTACTTCATACTTAAACTTGGATATTATACCATGTTAGTGATTTGCCCACTAGTGGCCAAACAACACTCTTTTCCTTTTGATTATTAGCACAGATCTCGATGTCCACATTCGTTTCCGTTTTCTCAATGCAACGGGTCAGGGCTATTGCTCCAACTTTCCCGTCGTACTCTTTTGGCTTGCACGTCATGAACTCCGTGCACATACAACCAATCCTGCCTCTAGTTCCATTTCCTTTCAACTCTAATCCTTTAAGATCATCACATGCCCAGTTCAGGCACATCCTGAGCATACTGACGATGTTTATGTATAGGGTTCCCCGCAACATTCCCACCACACCAACAATAACCAAGGACGATGTCTAAACTGGTTACTCGACATCCATTACTCCATCAAGTATAATGCTAGATTGTCTTAACAACCAATGCTCCAAGTATTAAGAACAGTTTGAACAAAATATCATAGGTACAAGGAGTCTCATCTCTCTACTTAACTCTTCAAAGACCAAGTACATTTTGAACATGTAGTCAATTTTCACGATCACAGAAACAAAAGCGAGAGAAACGTCTGATAGATACTGGGGTAAAATGTCCCGGTATGATTCCCATGAAGACTCCAGATCTATTTGTACTTGTGCAAGGATAAATGGGATTGGTGTTTCCACACCCTTGATTATCATAAGAACAAGAACTTTAATGTCACATGAATAAATGGAAGATTCGTACTAACTATGACTATTATCTCACGAAAGGGTTTGCCATATTTCGCATACACTACAAATTGCAATTACATGTGCACCCGTAATGGTAATTTGCATTGCATAGTCACCCCTAGCTCCTCCTACCAGAGTTAACATGTCTAGTTAAGTACAAAGTGTTATATATGATTGGAGAATCAAGGATATTGTTACTAACCAAAGGTTAAGTAACCAAAGTGGTACAAAGGAATCGATTGAGAAAGCGTTCATTTTGGTAAGGAACAGTCAAAGGAATCCATTTAGTATAGTCCGAAATCCAATAAAGCAATCATCTGACCTGAGTATGCCATGGCTCTTGTCTGTTGGTGTCATGTCAGCTAGCGTGTTTATCTCCTAAGATTCGACTCACAACATAGGTATCACTAGCAGACGCACATATTAAGGTTGGCTTAATAACCTAGGCCCTTTAAAAAAATCCTTTTGGCAGCACTTATCAATCTAGACCAAATAATAGTCAAGCACATAATGAGAGGGTGTCCTTACCCATGCTTTCTTAAGGTTGACACACAATTGATACAACGACCAAATATTTTCCAAATAAGAACATCACAAATAACACGTAAGACAAGCTACTCAACACAACTGATAATGCACATAGAACATTCACATGTATAGCTATACACACACAATCCTATGATGCATACTACATGTGTGTACTTAGGTTATAGTCTAGGTCTAATAATCCACCAAATTCTCTATAACCAATGGCTTTGATACCAATCTGTTACACCCTCGCTAGAAGTGGAAACATGAGGATGCGACGGACGTGATCGCCATAACACATTGGGGGTCTAAGAGAATCACTAAAGGTATTCTCTGTAAATGGGTCATGACGTCGCCCAACACATAGGAACACGTGTCAAGTACAATCAACTCCAAAACATCATACCATAAATGCATAAATAATCCAAATTTCCATTCAAGAACAAAGAAGCACAAGTACCAAAACAATACCAAGTACAAATCCAACAAATTGCAATTCAATAAAATAAACAAGTCCAAACAAGTCCAAAAGTCCCATGAAATGTCTATTCCTCCCAAAGGAGTGGTCTTGTCTAAAGTCTACAGCCAAGCACCTAAGCCTCATTACCTGAAAATACATGCTCTAAAAAGTTAACATACGTTGGTGAGTTCACAGGTTTAAAAGTACAAATAGTTTGCCGTGTATAACATGTACAGAAAGTTGTATGTGAGTAGAGTACATAGAAGTCAAGATATCAACACAAGTTTAAAATCGGTCCAAGTCCAATTACCCGGATTATATTCACCCAAGGGCAAGCCTAGCCAAGTCAGTCTTGACTACTATACTGATGACAAGGGTGGGGTGTCAACCCGTTAGTACTAACAATACCTCTCCATGACGACCAAGCACAAGAACAAGCACAAGCACAAGCACAAGTACACAATCATAAATGAACATCTAGACTCTAACCATGATCCAGGCCACATACAATGTTTCTAAATAATTTTTAAGATACGGCATAGTCCAAAACCATGAGCATGATTTTCCCCCAAGTAAAATATATTAAAAAGGGGCCGTGAAACTCACCTTGAGTTGGTATAGTCCAAATCCCACAATACGCAAAGCAAGCACTAAAGTACAAATCAAAAAGGATTACTAAAGAACAAAAATGACCAACACGGGTGTAATTCTTGTAACCCAGTCCTTAACACCCATCAAGGTTTTTATTGTCACTTATATTAATTTATTAACGGCCTTCTATGAACATCTATCAATCCATATTAGATTAATTGTCGGACTATTAATTTATTCCTTTTTAAAAGTCATTTAACCACTTTTAAATACAAAACTGGTCTTTATTTGATTATTTAGTTTCAAACCTTATTTTTTTAAGTTTATCAAAATTTCTGCACATATATCTGATTGCGCAACAGTTTTGTATAAGCTATTTGGAGATCGAAATGGTATTGAATCGTTGCGTAAAATGTACCATTTAAAAGATAATACTTTAGATTAAATCCAGAAAAAGAATCATCTCCGTTGGATAAAATATGAGAAAGTTATGACTCGATGAATACAGACCAATCTGCTGCCCAGATTCGTCAGTTTTGACCTTCA
Source organism: Flaveria sonorensis (assembly GCA_025506505.1). Classification (NCBI taxonomy): domain Eukaryota; kingdom Viridiplantae; phylum Streptophyta; class Magnoliopsida; order Asterales; family Asteraceae; genus Flaveria; species Flaveria sonorensis. The sequence goes on from CM046428.1 coordinate 19,864,769, forward strand.
GTTTTGTTTGCCACGTTTGGAGGACCAAACGATGTCGAAAAAACACGAGACCACTTGTGTTAGTTAGAGGACTCATAGAAATTAATTTTAGATGCAAAGTTTGACCCATTTAGTTGTTTTATGACCAAGTTATGACCAGTACAAAATGTCTCATTTTCCTGACAGCAAAATATCCAGTTTATTAGTCTTGTTCCATTGCATCCCAAACTTCAATATTTTGACCATTATCAACCCGAGTATATAAAGAACGTTTATTCCAGGTTATAGTTGTACAAAAATTTAATTAAACACTTAGATTATTCCAATTTTCAGTCCCAAAACAGTTTGTTGGATTTTAGTTTCCCCGGTTTGCAACATTAATTAATTAATTCATTGTTTTGATCGTTCAACATGTCTATCCATTCAGAAACAAGATTAATGATTTCAAAAACGATTTACAAGTCCAAGATGTCGATTATGAACAGGTCATCCAAGATTACAACCCAATTTTGATAGATTCAAGAATATACAAAGTCCAAGAAATAGGGTTTTACCGGTTAGAGAGTCCAACACTCGTAACACCTAGATTTTCATGATCCAACGTCCAAAACAAAGAATATAAGAATATTAGATGATGATTTTGTGTTTAGATGATGAATGTCATCGAAATTGAAGTAGATCAAGGAATAAAATCATCAAGAACGATTTTTCTTACGGAGATTAGAAGATGAACGAGTCTTGCTTAGAATGAGATCTTGAATGTCTTGATTATCACAAAACTCAATAGAATTGCACATGAGGCTGATTTTCGATTGGAATAAGGAAGAACAAAGTGGAATTGGGTTGTGGTGGCTAGGGTTTACAATATGGAAGTAGCTTGGAGAATAATTTAGCAAAAGTGAGGAAACAAGGGGGAATTCCCCCTTGTCTAGGTTCGACCACATCAAAGGGAGGGGCAAGGGCCTTCGGGCCCTTGGCCTGTCTCGTCTAATCTGTCTCTTCTCAAATCGCGTGTCAACCAACTTTTATGTTTTTAAATTCCGCGCGCTAAAACAGTTCCAGCTGTTGGGTTTTGAACAAGCCTATCAGATCCATTTTATCCAAATTAAATGAAAAACGCAGTGGATTAAGGATATAAAACTTGTTACAGTTAATATATATAAACCATTTTATATATCTGTTAAAACCCGTTATGGATCGATATATAAAAAACATGCTTACAAACAACCATAGGGTGTTTAGCAGACTACCTCTCGTATGGATTTTAAGGAAGATCATAGTTGAATGGCAGCTTCCAAAAAAGGACGCCTCAAGCTAGTCTACCCTCAAGCCTCCAATAAACACCTTGATTGCTAAGATTTACACACTTGAACGAACCTCTGTTCTTTGTTTTTGTTCTCAACCGATGGAGAGAAAACCTAGAAGAAGAACAGATGCACTTTTAGTGTCTAGTAAGTTATATGAGAGAGAGTGGTAGATTGCAATCTTATATAGCATGTCCTAGAAACTAAAATTTCAAACGAGGAGAGAGAAAAGTGGACGCGGCCCAGCCCCTTGTCCCATCCGCATTTCTCAAACATTCACCCGCATTAGTAAATGCGGATGAAAAATTTCCATTCGTATTTACCAAATGTACATCCATATTAGTAAATGCGGATGAGTAGTTTCATCAGTATTTTCTCAAATGCTCATCTGCATTAGTAAATGCGGATGAACAGTTTCCATCAGCATTTTGCACAAACGCACATCCACATTTCCTCATTAGTAAATGCGGATGAGTAATCTTCATCCGCATTAGTAAATGCGGATGAGTAATCTTCATCTGCATTTTCTCAAAAGCACATCCGCATTAGTAAATGCGGATAAGTAATTAGGAAATGTGGACAAAAGACTATATTATTGTTCAACCATTTGAATAATTGTGACATCCGGTAATTTTTCCGTTACCAAACTCCGTTTGTTCCGTTAAGTCTTGCATACACGTGTCGTGCACACACACTAGTTGTCGTTGAACGTTGGTGACTTAACAATAATCAATAATGTTAAATTGATGATAATTAAGTTAACAATGTGATTATTAAGTTATGCTTATGTGATTTAGATGTTAACTGTAATTTTATCGCGTAACGTGAAAACGTGCATATTTATTTCGTGTGTTTTTGTGATAAATGGGAATTATGCATGATTGTTATTTGTGATTAATAATAATTGTGTTTAGTAGTTAAAAACTATTTAAAAACTATTCAAAAAGCTTAATTTTTATAAAATACAAATTATAAGGGTTAAAAGGGTAATTATGGATTATTTAATAAAATAAAAATCAAAACTCTAACCCTAATCACCCTAATCGGCCGCGACTTGCACTCCCACTCCCTCTCCTCTTCGAATTCGACCAAGAACAAGTGAGTAAGCCTCGGATTGGATCGATTTCAAGGGTTAGAAGACATTAGAAGCATCAAAGCTTGTTCCTCTTTGCGATTTTAAGGTTAATTTCGTGTTTCTTTCATGTATTTTGTTCTAGCCGAAAGTTATTTGCGATTTGGATGAATTGGAGGCCGAATGTTGCTTGTTTGTGATGTTAATGTGTTTGTTAGATAGACTACATGTTAATTAACGTTGATTATGCAAGAAAGTTTGGATTTTGGTTGTTTGTTCATATGGTTATCTTGGCCGTGAGTTTGAGGCGAATTTTGGATCAAATTGGATGTTGAATGTTGGTTGTTTGATGTTGTAATGATGCTAGTTAGGTTGTATGCATATTGGTTAACGTCGATTTTGCAAGAAAGCTTCGATTTTGATTTATGGTTCATAGGTTACTAATAATAGTAACTTTATTTTGCATGAATTGATGATTGGATGATGTATGATTGTTATGGAGTGTTTGTGATGATGATGAGATGCTAAGTTGATGTTATGAACAATTGAAAATCAAGAAGATGTGTTATAGTTTATACATTGCTAAAATAGTAACTTTTGGTGTTGAATGTTGATGAATCATGATGATTAGGTGTTGTTGATCATGTTTAGATGTTGTCATGGACTTGAATTGGTATATAATTGATGAATTCATGAATGTAGTGTGAGTTTGATGAATTTGGGATGAACTTTCCCAAAAGGGAAACTTTAATTGTGCAAATCCTGAATTGGATGATTTGAGCATGTTTGGGATATTAGGATCATGCTAGTGTGTTCATGGATGATTTCTAAGTTGATTAAATGTGTTGTCTAGGTTATATGAATGTTGATTTGGTTTGTTACCTGTTTTGGCCTGTTGTAATTCGCATGACTTGTATGATAATTGGTTGTATGATGATCTAGGTAGTACATGTGGTTAATGATGTGCTATATGTAATCAAGTTGTATGTTGATCATGTATGTCATACTATTGTGTTAGTATTAACGAATTATCACCTATAATGTCACCAACGGGTCAAACGGGTCAACTGGGTCAAATGTGTCTTGTCTTTCTTAAACCTTGAGTTCCTTGGTTTGTAGAGCACTTAGGGTTTTGTGTTGATTTTGTATACACGTACTTATGTACTCTTGTGTTCTAGGTGACCTTTGAAGGTTGTCTTTTTCTTTCAAGTTAAGCTCTAGGTTAATTCTTGCGCGCATCAGGTGAGTTCTTGCCCCACTCATTTTACATCATCTCTTTTGGGGGAGATAGCATACTGTTGATCACAAACGCTTTTATTTATGAGTGTGTATAATATTGATATAGTGTTGTTTACCATGGAAAGTCCTCACACTTTCGGATTGTTAATATTGAATAGCGGGGAAATCTTGGGTAGTACTACTGGGTCTGACGAGCCCACCTGTGCGACTCGAGGTCAAACGGGTGCAATTTTGTCCTAACACATATTCGTCACGACCTGGTAAGTCGTGACGGGAGGCAACAAACGTAACACAGTCAGCTTCGATCGCGAAATCACTATGATTAATATTTTTATGTTAATAGACTAGCTATCTATTGCAATACACTACTTATGCTCTGGAAACTGTTGATTGGTTTATATTTTAACGCAAACTCTTGAACTCACCAACCATGTGTTGACTTGTTTAGTATGCTATTCTCAGGTTAAGGTTGCCAGTTGCCTAGGAGCACGCACACCAACATCGTTGAGTTGTCTACATTTGTTTGTTTACAAATTTGGGATTATTTTCATATTAAACATTTGTGTTTGGGGCGCGTATGTTTTGCGCATTCTCTTTACATACTACTTGTTGGGTTTTCTGTTTTAAAAACACTTCCGCAGTATTTTAAACGTTAACTCTGGTTTTGTTTATTAATCATATAGAGTCGTTCTTGGTAACTAATGACTGAGATCCTGGTATGTCACGCGCCTCGCGGTAAAACCCCGCTCGCGGATTTTGAGGGTGTGACAATAATAATATTGAATACTCTCTCTAAAATAATTATCCATATAATTTATTTACAACACAAGTGTAAATATTTAGAAACCTAATTTCGAAATACTTTAAGTGTTAATATTTATTTATATGATCATATCATAAAATAAATATTGTAGGCGTTTGTCTAGCTTGTTATTGGGTATACCCGACTTGGATCATAACGTACTAGCCACATCAATTCAATATGTGTCTTAGTAGACTATTTCCAACAATCCTCCTACTTGCACAAGATACATAGAGGATTGATGCAAGAAGCAAATACCGCCAAACAATGGTTTACTACCCCTAATACGAATGACGAAGTGCCATTCAATAACATCATCTTCTTCAAGTCCCTTACTTGAAAATGATTTAGGTGAATCTATCATTTATCCTTTTGTTACAGATGTCATGTTAATCCAGAGACACAGAATGATCATTCCCTGTTGATTTAACTTTATCAGGCCTTAGACATCTTACTCTCAATGAATAAGAGGAACAAATCCCATCTTTACTACATACATTTCTCACAATCACCTTGTATCACACCTGAACCTAGCCTTGTGTACTGTCCATATTTCAAAACAGTGAAGAACTAGGTCAAAGTATAATATTTGGTGAATATCAAAACCCAATATGTATCTCAGGTTGAAGGATACTATGATATTCTCCTTTACTCAAATTTACTTATGATCAATTACAGAATTCCATGCAGCAACATTTGAGAGCGGGTCAGTCCAATATTTGTATCCCATAAATATCTATGAACTTTGGTAGCAACCGTTTGCTCTATATTCATACCTTATGAATATCCACCAATCCAAGTTCATAATAGTCTTACCTTCATATTTGTTCCCATAAATATGACCGACTACGGACATTTAGAATAATAAACATATTCATGGATCTAAACATGTTAAAATGGAACATTACTCATAGTATCATAATTATATAAATGAGTCAAAATAACAATTGTTCTGTTGTTTAAATACTAAATAGATCAAATCCAATCACTAGAATATCGAAGTCTTAAGGCATAAGTATGACTCTCATTCTTTGGCCTTTCAAGAGCTTCGTGAGTGGATCCGTAATATTTTGATCGGTGTGAACTTTGCAATACATATCTTTCCTCTTTCAACTTCATCCCTTATGTAGTTGAATCTCCGCTTAATGTGCCTTGTCTTTTGATGTGCACGGAGTTCCTTGATATGAGCAATCGCACCCTCGTTGTCACAAACTTGCATCTATGTAACCCTTTACAACGAGTTCCGCTTCACCCGAATTGTATATTAGAACATATCCTTGTCCTCCTAAGGTATTTCAATATACTCTTAACAACCATCCAATGGCTATTTCCTGGATTCTGCTGATATCTACTCATCATGCTTAAAGCGCATGAGATGTCCGGTCTAGTGCATATCATTGTATACATGATGGATCCTATAGCAGATGCATATGGGACTTCCTTCATCCTTTCTTGCTCATTCTTTGAACTTGGACATTAAGATGCACTCAATATTGTCCCTCTTTGAATAGGTACCAGACCTTTCTTAGAGTTCTCCATCTTGAACCTTTTCAAGAGTTTATCAATGTATGCACTTTGGTTCAAACCTATCAACCACCTTGATCTATCCCTATAGATCTTTATTCCCAAAATATAGGCGGGTTCACCATCTTTGATGGAAAAACAACTTCCAAGCCAGGTTTTAACACCTTCCATGGTTGGAATGTCATTTCTAAACAGTAATATATCATCAACATACAATACTAAGAATATGATGATGCTCACACTACATATAAGCTTCATCAGCGTTCTTGATGAATCCAAATTTCTTGATCTCTTCATCAAAACATTGATTACAACTTCTCAATGCTTGTTTCAATCCATAGATTTATTTTTTTAACTTGCTTAATTTATTAGGATGTTATGGATCAACAAAACCATCAGGCTGAACCATATAGACATTCTCTTCGAGATGTACATTAAGGAAAGTAGTTTTGACATCCATTTGCCAAATCTCAGAGTCATAATATACAACTATCGCAAATAATATCCTAATTGACTTTAGCATTGCCACAGGCAAGAAGGTCTCATCGTAATTAACCCCTTGAGTTTGAGTGAAACCTTTTGCTACAAGTCTTACTTTATAAGTATCCAAGTTTTCATGCATATTGGTTTTCTTCTTGAAACCCACTTACATCCAACCGGTTTGGAGTTAAGCGGTGGTACAACCATTTCCCATACTTGGTTGTCATACATGGATTGCATCTCTACGTTCATGGCTTCAAGCCACTTGTCACAATCAGAATCAGACAATGCATCATAGTACGTAGTTATTTTATCAGAGTCAACTACATAGCATCCATTTATGAAAAATCCATATCTTTTATGTGTATATTGATCAACCACTTGATCATTATCAACAACCTCTTGTTGATTGTTAATATCAACCAAACGTGTATCAGCTTGTGGTTCTCAATCCTCATCAAGTTCCACTGTTCTATTAGTAGTTTATTCCATAAGGAACTTAGTTTCCAAGAACTCAGCCTTTCGAGCAATAAATACCTTTTTCTCTGTTGGATTGTAGAAGTAATATCCCATGGAGTCTTTGGGATATCCTACAAATATACACTTAGTGGATCGGCCTTCTAACTTGTTTAGGGTGTTCTGCTTAACATAAGCTTCACAACCCCATACTTTTAAATATGATAACGATGGAACTCTTCCATGCCATATTTCAAAAGGTGTCTTATCCACTTACTTGGTTGGGGCCATATTCAAAATACGGGCCATGGAGAGCAATACGACCCCTAAATGATAGAGGCAGTGTGCTTCTAGCCATCATAGATTGAACCATATCCAATAGGGTTCGGTTTCTCCTTTTAGACACACCATTATGTTGTGGTGTTTTGGGTGGAGGAAGCTGTGAGACAATCCCACAACTCCTGAGATGATCTTGAAAGGCATCACTAAGGTATTCACCTCCTCTATCCGAATGAAGAACTTTGATTGTTTTGTTGAGTTGATTTTCTACTTCATTTTCGAAGATTTTGAACATTTCAAAAGCTTCATCTTTGTGTCTTAACAAGTACACATAACCATAACGACTATAATCATCGATGAAGGTAATGAAGTACCTTTCACCATTCCTTGTTATTGCTTTAAAAGGACCACATACATCCGAATGTATGATTCCTAATAAATCTTTTGCCCTTTCGTTAGTGCCACTAAAGGGTTCATTGGTCATCTTTCCTTGTAAACAAGATTCACACTTATCAAATGAACCGTCTTCATTTTGTGATTCTTGTTTATGTGAGCAAGACGACAATGCCAAATATATGATTTACTTAAACCCATTTTAAGTTTCTTGGTGCTTGATTGGTATAACAAGTTATTAAAGGATGTGTCATCATGAACCAATTCATAAATACCATTAGAAGGCCTAGCCTTAAAATAAGGCATATCATCCATAAAAACACAAATACCATCGTTTACAAACTTTAATACATAACCATATTGTCTTAGAAGGGAAACTGAGATAATATTCCTAGACAAACTAGGAGCATATAGAATGTTCTTTAAAATAACTTCCAAACTGCTTGGAAGCTTCAAGATATAGTCTCCTTGGGCTTTGACATCAACTTTTGCTTCATTGCCCATGTAGAGACCAGTATCTCCCTTCTTAAAAAGTTTATTTTTTTTGAACCCCTGCAACGAATTACAAATATGAGTTCCACATCCGGTATCCAATACCCATGTGTTGAAGAAATAATATTAAGTTTAATATGGATCATGAAAGTTGTACCTGAGGTCTACCCAGCATCCCTCTGTTTCTTAACTCCATGAGATTGGTTGGACCATTCCTCTTCCAATGTCCTATCTCACCACACTCAAAGCATGGATCGTTCTCCATAACCTTTGGCTTCTTAAGCTTCAGTTTTGGTGGTTCCGCTTTACCCTCTCCCTTACCCTTCCCTTTGACGTATCCCTTGCCTTTGGCAACATTTGCCTTCGGTTCGGGTGATGCCTTTTCTTGTTGCCACCCTTATTGATCGTGAGAACTGGCAAAACCCTTTTACCTATCCCTGCTTTGGCTATTCTAAGCATTACATAAAGTTCCCCAATGCTCTTGTTCCATCCATTCATTTTATAATTCATGATAAATGTCTCAAACTTCTTGGTTAGAACATTGAGGATCAAATCCGTGGCCAACTCTTTTGAGACGGGACAGTTCAGCCTTTCGAGGCAATCAATGTGGATTTTTATCTTTAGCACATAAGATGACACCGATTGGGTTTCTTCCATTCAACATGCATGAAGCGCTCGAACCGTTTCGAAGCGCTCTACCCTTTCTTGTTGAAGGAACATTTCCTTCAATTGGGTAATCATGTCATATGCCCCATGATGTTCAAAATCCTTTTGAAGCTCGGGAATCATGGTTCCCAACATGAGGCAGGAAACTTGCACTGAATCCTCAGTGTGCTTAACCCAATCGTTGTAGGCATCAACATCATTAAGGTTGGGTTCATCGGGAATAGGATCGTCCAACACATATGATTTCTTTTCTTGCTTGAGAACATTCTCAAGTTTCAAACCAGTCCATGAAATTATTGTGGTTGAGACGATCCTTTCCAGGATAGTTCTTAGTGATAGGTTATAAACGGTCTGGGTAGTAGCGTTGTTGTTTACGGCCATTTCTACATTCTTTACAAAGTTCAATTTTAGTATTTATGTGAATACAAGGATCGAATCAAGAATTATCATTTGATTGAACAAATAAAGATCGCGGAATAATCAATATTTGATTTTTTTAATTTAATTGTTTGTGAAATTGAAATCGACTAACAAAATATAAAACAAATTGAAAACAAAACAATATAATGCGACAAAAGATTGTTTTTAATTGTTTTTCATTGATACAAAATCGATTACAATGACTACTGATGCTTTGGTGATCTTGTGATCTCCAATGATGTTCTTGATGTTTTGCTATGTTGATTGATTGATGGTTCGATCGATTGATGATAGATGATCTTGAATATGTATCTCTATGTATCGTTATATCGTATCTCTCTTAATCTCTTTTTATGTTTATCTCTTCCTATGATATATCTATTCCTATGATGTATATCTCTTCCTAAATTAGTGCACCCATGCCTTATCTTTATTGGTAGAGGTATTCATTTTACAAAAGAAATATTATTGATATGACATGGAATATTTACTTGACATAAATAGTGTCTTCTGTGGTCGTTGACTTGATGATGTCACAGGTTGGCTTTATGTTGCGTACTTGATGATTTGAGATCATACAAGTGTTTTGTTCTTTCGTAGGAATTAGTCTTCCGTAGGAGTTGGTCTTCTGTAGGAGTTGGACTTTTGTTCTTGAACTTCATCCTCAGGGGCAAACTTCCTTCTTCCACAGCAGCAGCAACTTGACTTCAGAACTTGTTCTTTAGTAGATGTTGAGCTTCCACAAGAGATCTACGGATGTGTATTCCTTGTTCTTTGTTCCACAGACATCTACGGAGGAACAACTTGTTCATCTGCAGAAGTTCTTGCACTTAGTCAATTTTCCAAATTGACCAAGTATAATGTTTTCCTGCAATTACATAAAATCAACACAAATAATATTTGGTTAACATATATATCTTGCATTACATAATAATGATAAAGAATTACAGATCTTCATTACAAGAAATGATTCATCATCTAAACCTATACAAAAGATCTAGACCCAACAATCCTCCCCCTTAGGTTTAGACTCTTGTAATCATTTGTTCAAATCACTTAACTCTTTGAACTCTTTTCTAAACCTTTTTGTTGGATGTTGTTTGAATGATGATTTAGGTGTGGATTGATGTGTGGAATGAATATTTGATTGTTGGCGGAGAAAGGGTTTTTGGGTTAAGTTCTTCTAGATCTAAGAAAGGGTTCTGAAAAAGTGAATAAATTGACAACGGTCAGGTTATCATTTATACTCCCTTGAACACCTTAAAAACCTTTATTTAATGTGTGGGACTCTTAACCCTAATTACCCTTCCATGGTTATCCACAAGTTTATTCTTCCGTAGATCATCTACGGAAGGCAAAACTTTCCTTTTGATTTGTTTTAATTTTATTCTTCCGCAGCACATCTACCGAAGAGACAATTTTGTTTTTAATGTTTAGTTAATTCTTCCGCAGAACATCTATGGAAGGCAAAATTTGTTATGATTTTTCTATTTTATCCGTAGGGTACCAATCTACAGAGACAATTTTTGTTCTTTTTGTTGTATGATCTTAACATCATGTTGTTAGATTATTTGTTGTTTGCTGTTGGACCTTGTTGACTCTGCTTCATGGCAAATGTGCAAAATTGATTTAGTTAAAAAAGTTCAGATATCCTGCAGCCAAGTTAGTGCTCAAGTTCCAATTTTCTTCATGTAAAAAAATGTTAAACTCAGTTTTCATGCTGATGACTACTCCCCCTAAATTTATGATTAATCATGAGATTATGCAGTTATCAAAAATTTATAAAGAGAATAGCATGAAAAGCAATTATCTGTCAATCTTATTAGCAAATAAAAGAACAAAAACAAAATCTATTTACAAGCAAAAACTTAAATATATGTACAAGCATTTACCTTATACAATGGGATCATACTGTAACACTAAGAAACTTCCTGATGATAGTTTTGTTTGATGATATAGACATAGATCTAGTGATGATGTAAGTATACTTATCCATATAAATTCAACAAGAGTTTATTCAACTTGTCATGCTCATGTTTTGGTACTGATTAAAGATAGACAAATATGGACTCGACATTCAATTCACATTAGAGTTTGTCCTCCGTTTATGAGTCAATTTATCACATTTTCACACTTAAAACTATGTTCCTTAAGTTATAAGCTCTATCTTAAGATTTCTTTGAAATCTTATTAATGTTGATATGATATTTGAAGCTTTTTGAGATAATATACAATTGATCACATTGGATTCTTTTAGAGCTGTTCCTTTTTGGAACTTTTTGATTAGCATCATCACGACACCAGGTCTTTACTTAAGTAAAACAGATGTGCCTATGAACCCAGGTCTTTGTTTACACAAAACAAAGGGTCCATGATGAGCAAAGATAGAGGTTATAAAGTGTCACACACATAGTGTGCTTAGGTATTAAGTTGATTATAACAGGAAAAGACTTACTAGCTTGTTCCTCAAATGGAATTGTCCACAATTAGTCACCTTGGAATTATGTTATGCATGAACTTGTATATTTTCCACTGAAGATGAGCCTACTCATATATCAAATCACATCTGATCATTCTGTATTTTGTGATTTAAAAAAAACAAGGAAAGTATGCAAAGGTATAGTGTACTATCATTCCCATAATAAAAATGCTTTTTCAAGAAAAACAGATTAATAAGACAATATTTTTGGATTTTTATATGTTTTATAAATGCTTTTGGCTTTTTCATATAATGAATTTGACAGACAAAACATGCTTTCCTTTTTGATGAAAACTAATCTAAGTTGATCATGCCTAAAGACTCAATTAAGAAATTAAATCTAACTGAATCAAAGGCTTTAGTGAATAAATCAGCAAGCTGATTTGTTGTATCCACTTTGATCAACTTGATTAAATCTTTTTCTGAGCAGTCTCTCAGAAAATGGTATCTGATTTCAATATGTTTTGTTTTACTATGTTGCACTAGATTAGCAGTGATGAACATAGCAGTTGAGTTATCTATATGAATTGGTGTTTGAAAAAATTGTAACCATAATCAAGTAGTTGGTTTTGCAATCATAAAACTTGAGAGCAACCAGCTGAAGCAGCTATATACTCAGCCTCAGCTGTGGATACTGATACATTTGTTTGTTTTTTGCACTGCCAAGAAACTAGTCTTGGTCCTATGAATTGACAACCTCCGGTGGTTGATTTTCTGTTATTATTGCACCCTCTAAAGTCACTATCAGAATATGAGTAGAGGTTGAAATCTCCTTCTTTAAGATACCAAAGTCCAAGAGTTGGCTTCCCTTTAAGGTATCTGAAAATCCTCTTCACTGCATTCATATGTGACTCCTTTGGATCTGATTGATACCTAGCACAAACACACACAGCAAACATTATATCAGGTCTGCTGGAAGTTAAGTACATTAATGATCCTATCATAGATCTATATAATCTTTGATCACTGACTTCCCTTTAGGATCAGGTACAATCTTATCTATTGTTGATGCTGGTGTTTTGCATGAAGAAGACTCAGTAAGGTTGTACTTCTTCAAGATTTGATTCATATACTTTTCTTGATTGATGAAAATGACATCTGGTTTCTGATGAACTTGTAAACCAGGACGAATGTTAATTCTCCCATGGAACTCATTTGAAACTTAGATTTCATCAAAGATTCAAAGTCTTGACATAATCTTTTGTTTGTTGACCCAAAGATGATATCATCCACATAGACTTGGACAACCAAGAGGTCTTGATGGTCATGTTTGAGGAAGAGAGTCTGATCAATAGTTCCCCTTTTGTAACCATGCTTGAGCAGGAAAGATGATAATGTTTCATACCACTTTCTTGGTGCCTGATGAAGACCATACAAAGCTTGGTCAAACTTGTATACCCTGTGTGGATAATCAAGATCTTCAAAGCCTGGTGGTTGGGCAACATAGACTTCTTAATCAAGTTTACCATATAAGAAGGCACATTTTACATCCATTTGGTAAACAGTTAACTTCTTATGTGAAGCATAGGCTGGAAAGACTCTAATGGCTTCAATCCTTGCAACTGGGGAAAAGACTTCATCATAGTCTATCCTTTCTTCTTAGTATAGCCTTGTGCTATCAGCCTTGCTTTGTTTCTGGTGGTGATACCTCTGTCATCTAGTTTGTTCTTGAAAAGACACCTTGTACCAATTGGATATTGGCCTTTAAGGAGATCAACTAGATTCCAAACCTTTTGCTTTCTGAATTGTTGAAGCTCTTCTTGCATTGCCTAAATCTAGCTGTTGTCTTTCAATGCTATAGTTATGTTAGGTGAAACCACTTATGAAACAAACAAGGGAACAGACAACTATTGGCTGCTCCCCTTTGACTTCTTGTGGTTCTTTCATTAAGATCACCAATAATGTTTTCTATTGGATGATACTTATGAATTCTTGTTGTTGGTATTGATTCAACTAGAATGGATGATTCCAAGTTGGTTATATTTGTTGATGGAGATGGATTCAGCTGAGATGGGGAATCATAAAAGTAATTAAGATCCTCATCATTTTGGTCTTCTGATGCTGAATGAAATCCATCTTCATGATTTTGTGTTTCCGCAGATGTTGGTATAACTTCCGCAGCAGTTACAGGAACAACTACGGATGTTGTAGTTTGTGGAACTGCAGATGTGAATGTTGTTGGAATGTTTTCTGATGGATTGGGAACTTCAGATGAAGGAAATGAATCATCTCCGAAAGTAGGAACATCTACGGATGTAGAAGAAACTTCTGCTGATGTAGAAGGAACTTCTTTTGAGATTGAATTTCCATTTCCATCATGAATTATCATTGCTTGTTTGAGATGAAGGGCCTGGATCAGCAACATGTGAAGTATGTGTACGGGGTAGTCTTGGAGGATTAGTTGACAATGACACTTCACTCGTGCTTGGAGGTACATAAGATAACATGTATCCGCAGGACCTACAACATTCAAATAACCAGAGTTAAATGAATTTGTTAATGCATCTATATTAAACAACCAAGATGAACCTTTTACAGATTTTGGAAATAAGGATTCATCAAAAGATACATTAGGTGTTTCCTCTACAATGTTGTGATGAGGAATGTATACTCGATATGATTTAGATGTTGATGAGTAACCAACAAAGAAACCATCAAAAGCTTTTTCATCAAACCTTCCTAATTGATCTTTAGTGTTTAAAATAGACACATGACACCTAAAAGCTCTAAGATAACCTATAAAATGTTTTCTTTTAAACAAAAGTTTATATGGTGTTTTATTATGTTCTTTGACAATTAAGGTTCTGTTCTGAACATTGTATGTTGTGTTCACTGCTTCTGCCTAAAATGTGATAGGCAAGTGTGAATCAGCTAGCATAGTTCTTGCTGCTTCAATTAGAGTCCTGTTTCTTTTTCAGAAACTCCATTTTGTTGTGGAATTCTTGGTGAACTGAGTTATCTGGCAATGCCTTTGTTACTGTAAAAGGAATCTAAAACATGATTAACAAATTTAGTTCCATTATCACTTCTTAAAATTTTGATCTTTAAATTAAGTTGATTTTCAATCTTGCTGATAAACTCCATTAATGTTTCTGATGTTTCACTTTTATGTTTTATGAAAAAGAACCATGTGAATCTAGTGAAATCATCAACAATCACCAAACAGTATTGCCTTTTACCAATGCTCAATACATTAGTTGGACCAAAAAGATCCATGTGTAGCAATTTGAGTGGTGTTGTGTTTGTGTTTATTTTTTTGGACTTGTGTGACACCCTATGTTGTTTTCCTTTATAACATGATGAACAATGACTTGAATAATAAAATTCTTTCTTGGGAAGGCCAATGACTAAGTCATGTTTGACCAACTTATTCATGTTCTTCATATTTGAATGAACCATCCTTCTATGCCGCAGTTGAGCTTCATCTTCTGATGACTTAGAAATCATGTAGGTTTCATTGCTTGTCATGGAGGTGTTGTTCATATTCAAAACATAAGTGTTTCCTTTTCTTGGTGCTTTAAGAAGGATCCAATCTGCTGGACTTGAAAACCTGGCTTAAGAATGTAACAGAAGGAGTTATCAAATAAAGTGGTATAATTTTGATCACAAATTTGAGATACAGTGAGTAAGTTGTATTGTAAATTTTCATAAAAATTAACTTTCTCAACTTTGAGTACTAAATTTGTTACCATTCCTTCACCAACAATTTTACATCCCTTCTTATCCCCACCAAATGCCATATATGAAGCATTTTTATATTTGAAATCATGAAGGAGTGAACAGTTTCCTGTCATATGCATGGAATAACCACTATCAACATACCACTTGTTGTCACTCCTCCATGGATGTTCTTGCAAAAATAATGAAATCAATTAAGTGGAGCCCAAGCCTTGATGGTCTTGGGCTTGCCATTATTATCTAGAATAGTTACTCTATCATGAATGAGCTAGATGACTCAAGATTGTTTTAGTCTTAATTGATTCATTATGTTCTGTTTGGGGTGAGGATGATTCTGTTGAAGATGGACTTGAAGAACTTTGATCTTGATTCACAGTCACTTTCTCTGTCACTTCTTCCTTGAGTATCTTTTTCTTCAAACTTAAAGATGACATTTTGTTAGAAAAAGTTTCAGCATCTTTTGTTTTTGACTATGGTACATGATTACCCTTTTTAAAGTGATCAAAGAAGGCTTCTTCTTCCTATAACACTACCTTCTTATGAGGAGTCTTGCTTTGATAGTGTTGCTTCTCCTTCTTCTTCTTTGTTTGATCATCAGCAGATGTTGGCTTCTTGACCTTTGGCACATTTTGTTTTGGTTGATGCTTCTTTTGTTTTGAGACCTTTGATTCTTCATTCTCAGAAGATTGCGAGTCTGATTCATCATTCTCAGATTGTTGCTTCTTTGGCACTTTAGATTTGTTCTTCTTGTTGAAGTAGCATTCTTGAGTAGAATGGTTCTTGTTGCAAATAAGCAATCAGAAGTCATATGATTGTTCATATTGTATATGGAGCAATAACTGCTGAAATAACAATCTTCTGTGGTGATTATACATGTCACACCACTTGCAGTATTTTTCTTCAGCTTCACTATCAGACTCTACTACCTTTTTCTTCTTCTTTTTCAATTTTCTTTCAATCTTTGCAGCTGAAGTATCTTCTTGTTGTTGCTGAGGATTCATATCTCTTTGTTGTTTCTTGACAGTTTGTGATTCAGCAGATGATTTCTTCTTCCGTAGATCTTCTATGGATAACTGTTTTGGTTCAGATGATTGCTTCTTTCGCAGATCTTCTATGGAAGTTAACTTTGAATCAGATGAATGCTTCTTCCTCAGATCTTCTATGGAAGTTGACTTTGGAACATTTTTCCTTTGTTTTTCTACGGATGTGTGAGGACTAGTCTTCTTCTTCCATAGGTGTTCTGCTGAAGTGTTTTTCTCTTCTTCCTCTGTAGTTCTTTTTGCTGACTGACTTTTGTGCTTTTTGTTGAGCTCCTGAATTCCTTCATTAAGCTGACCAATTCTTGTGTAGATGGTCTTCAACAAATTTCTTTGTTTTGGGGTATAAGGTAGCTTGATCTCCTCAAGGACTTTGGGAATTATTGGTTCAATTACCATATTCTTTTTCTTACCCAACCCAGCACATTCTTCTTCATTAGGCTCATCAACCTCATCCAGATCATCACAGTCATCAAAGTCAAATTCTGATTCATTTTGTTTTGAAAATTCTAATTCAGATGAATCAGTTTCACTAATTTCAGTATCTTCACCATTTACCACTTCATTATTTTCAACTTTTGATTCAGTTTTGGTGCTTGACACAAAATGATTTAATAAACTATTTGTCATTGACTCAGGTAGTGTGGTGTAATTATCATTCACTGGTGGTGCAACAGCATTAAATCCTAACCCATACCTGTTCTTTGATTCAACATGAGAACTTAATAGTTTCTCATATTGCTGTGATGATAATTGGAACTTTTGAAGTTTCACTTCAGTGGATGCATGATCAGACATGGACTTGGTTAAAGAGGTGGTCAGATGCTCAACTTGTGTTTTCAGATTATAATTTTCAGACACAAGTTTATCTAAATCCTTTTGTAAGGAAGTGATTTTGACCTAATACAGTTTATGTTCTCTTACATGAGATTCATTTAAAATCATTGTTTCTTGACTTTATCAGCCAATTATTAAGCATGGACCATGTATCTCTCTACCTCTTCAACATATGTTGGTGAAAATAACCTGTCCCTTACATCTCTGGCCATAGGTGAAACTTTGTTCTCCAAGTTTTCCATCAGTGCTTGATTTTCCTCCTGGACTTCCTTCTCATACATGCTCCAATCACAAGTTCCATCCTGCAAAATAATCAAACCAGTTTCTTTAGAGTTACTGGTACCTATTAAAGAACCTGTGGCTGGTGGGGTTGAGTTTGTTAGCTGAGGTTGCTTGAAGCTTCTCTGATTTGCTTGTCTTGTGTCTGTTGTTGATTGTTGATTGTTGTTGCATTCCCTAGAGAAGTGACATACAAATTACATTTGTAACACCTCACCTTTGATTTGTCAACACCAATCTTTGGTGTTCTTCCTGCAGCAGATAGTCCTTTGTTCCTTCTCATGTACATCTTGGCCCTGTAAGCAATCATGGCTATTTGCCATTGTAGATCCATCTCTTCCACTTCATCAGGATGAAGTTCTTCCAGGTCTTGTTGGCAGATGTGAGCAGGAGTAAGAGTACTACCCAAGTAAGCTTGAAAGTTTAAACTGAATGCTACAAATGCTGCTTTCTAAATCTTCTATTTCTAGAACCACAGTGATTGGTTCAGATTTACTATCGCTTTTGTTGTTTGATGATCCCTTTACTGCTGAACTTTTAGAATCATCAGATTTCCTTTTTGTTTTCTTGTTTGAACTGCTTTGAAAGTTAGATTTAGAAGACTTTGCTGCATAGAAACTAGCTTCTTCTTCATCATCACTCTCAACACAAGAGCTTCCTTCATCACTATTGGAAATAAAAGCACTTCCAACATTCTTAGCTTCTTTGAATTGATATGGTGCAATAGGAGCTTTTGCACTCTTTTTCTGGTTTTCTCACCAACTCCAATGCTTCTACCTTGGCTACTAAAGTATCTAGTCCAATTGCCTTTAGATTAATGGTATTTTTGAACATATACATAGTTTGTGTCCAACTTTCAGGCAAGGTATGTAGTATTTTTTTGTTCAGTTCCTCATTACTATACTTCAACTCAAGAATATTCATCTCAATAACAAGTTTCATGAATCTGTGGAGTTGTTGAGGGACGGATTCACTCTGAATATGATGGAATGTATCATACTGTGAAGGCTGGGTATCCTTCCTAATGCTTGTGATTTCATCACTGCCTTCACACAAGGTGAAGAATTTTCCATAGTGAGTTGGCTATTTTGTATGCTTCACATCTAATTAGGAGGTCTTCAGGTAAGTCCATGGTAAGCATACAATATGCCTTGATGTCAACTTTGACTTTCTTGGCATCATCAGGAGACAGATTTTTTAGGCTTATGGGCTGGTTGTTGTCATTATAATCAGGTCCTAAAGTAGGTGGAATGTAAGGACCTTCAGTAATGGACAACCATAATCTAAATCTGTATAGTTGATGTGGTTCCTGAATATGATTTTCCATGTTTTGAAATCAGATTTGTTCTCCAACTTCGGAGGTTGATAAGCTCCAACCACTAAATTGCTCATGTTGATTATCTGTGTTAATTATTAAACTTATCAGATGATCTAATATCCTTTGAATGTGAAAAAAATGCAAATACACTAACACTGCAATAACAAATCACTTATAATATTGATATCAAATCAACTAAGATAAAAATTCCTTGGAATTAATGACTTCTGTGGCGAACAAACTAATTAATAACACACTCTTAATTAAATAAGAAGATGTTGTCAAAATTAGACAAATCGCTCAATATATTCTTAGTTAATTTGAAATTAATAATGTTAGATGATGATGGGTTTTGTTCAAACTTGATAGAACAGGCTTGAAATATCGCACAATAACACAAATGCACGAATCAAAAGTGATTCTGATGCAAATCAAATTAATCGAGCAATGGAACAGTGAATAATGATCGATATAACAAGATTTTGATGATTTGATAAAACAAACAATCAATTAAAAAATCAAACTGATAGATCAATTGATCTAGATCAATGAGCACATGGCTCTGATACCACCTATGAATCCAATGATCGAATCAGGAATTATCTGTTTGATTGAACAAATAAAGATCAGGGAATTATCAATATTTGATTTTTTTAATTTAATTGTTTGTGAAATTGAAATCGACTTACAAAATATAAAACAAATTGAAAACAGAACAATATAATGCGACAAAAAGATTGTTTCAATTGTTTTTCATTGATACAAAATCGATTACAATGACTACGAATGCTTTGGTGATTTTGTGATCTCCAATGATGTTCTTGATGTTTTTCTATGTTGATTGATTGATGTTTTGATCGATTGATGATAGATGATCTCGTTTCTAAGAGTATGTATCTCTATTTGTATATCGATATCTCTCTCAATCTCTCTCTATGTTTATCTCTTCCTATGATATATCTATTCCTATGATGTATATCTCTTCCTAAATTAGTGCACCCATGCCTTATCTTTATTGGCAGAGGGATTCACTTTACAAAAGAAATATTATTGATATAACGTGGAATATTTGCTTGACATAAATAGTGTCTTCTGTGGTCGTTGACTTGATGATGTCATAGGTTGACTTTTGCTGCGTACTTGATGATTTGAGATCATACAAGTGTTTTGTTCTTCCATAGGAATTAGTCTTTCGTAGGAGTTGGTCTTCCGAAGGAGTTGGACTTTTGTTATTGAACTTCATCCTCAGGAGCAAACTTCCTTCTTCTGCAGCAGCAGCAACTTGACTTCAGAACCTGTTCTTCAGTAGATGTTGAGCTTCCGCAGATCTATGGATGTGTATTCCTTGTTCTTTGTTCCACAGAACATCTACGGAGGAACAACTTGTTCATCCGCAGAAGTTCTTGCACTTAGTCAATTTTCCAAATTGACCAAGTATAATGTTTTCCTGCATTAACATAAAATCAACACAAATAATATTTGGGTTAACATATATTCTTGCATTACATAATAATGATAAAGAATTACAGATCTTTATTACAGAAATGATTCATCATCTAAACATATACAAAAGATCTAGACCCAATAATTTACGATAATAAAATTTTAATTATTAATACCCTTTCATGTCTCATAGACAATCAATAATTAAAATCTAGAATCGTTATATTTAAATATTGGTTAGTTGACCATTATCCCATTATTTAAATTAAAAAGGTATTCAACATTTGACAATTGCAACCCTTTGCAACTTCTAGTTTTATGAGATCGGTTAAAGATCTTTATGTTTAGTTGGCATGTTTAATCCCATCAACACCATTGTATGTCATGCTTCGGTGACCCTATTCACATGGTTTCCAACTCAAGTCATCCTACTTAAACACATGTGTTAGTTTACACATACAAGTGGTTAGGTGACCTTTATCCCACAAATATGTTAACCCCACCTCAAACACATAAGTTCCTTAAATGTGGTTAGGTGACCTTTATCCCATATAGAGTTCCCAAGTGATTTGAGTGTTCTATAAAAGGATGGTGTTAAACTTGTTTAAAAGGGATTTTCGTTTCCATTAATTCTAGTTTTGAAAACATTTTGTACCTTACATTTGCATACATTCAAATGCGTGGTACTTTAGTAAAACCAACTTTCAAGGCTCTTCTAATAAAACCCAATTTTATTACAAAAACATTAACCTTTAATAAAACCATTTTATTACCCATGTTAATGTTTCTAAAAGAACCATTTTAAGCTTGTTGTTGATTTTAAATTGTTTAGCAATGCATATCCAAATATCACATAAACAATAAAATTAAATCAACCACACAAGCATCACATACAGCAACAAGTTCATAACCATAGCCAACTAATTTAACATCACTTGTAGACCGAAACAAGTGAGTTAATTAGGTCTTTCGTAAGGGTAAAATTGACAAAACACTTGTGTCGAAGAACTCCCACTTGATCCCGCATCCAAATGCTTCAAGCGTCCACTTTGTGTTGTGATTCTTCCATTCGATTTGGGCTTCCAAATGGGCTTAAGTTTCTGCACCAACTCCTTTGGGCCTTCAAAATATGTTTTCGATTATTGGGCTTAAATCCCATTAAGAGCTATAAATCCCTTTGGGCTCAAAATTGGCCCAAACCAAAAACAACCTTGTTGCATCTTCTTTTACAAAATATATCCTAAATACATTTATTTAGTAAAAGTAAAATGCAACTAACCTATTTATTTTACATACCAAATGAAAAATAAATAAATTACATACCCAAAAGGAAGAACAAATACATTTAATTATTACAACCCTTTTGAATAATCAAATACAAATCACAACACATCCAAACACAAGGTCTCGGTTGTTATGAAATTAAAATACATATCCAAATATGTAAGCAGAATCCCAAGAGCATCCCCTTTGAACCACTGATTTTCGGTTAAAGTATAAACAAACCGAAAATCATGATTCTTGTCCAAACAACTAAATCATCCAAATGATTAAATTTTTGAAGATTACAGTATGCATGTAAAGTAGAATCTTGAAAATCAGGGGAAACATTGACCAGAACTCCCGGTCTGTTGCTGAATCAACAGGAGAAACCGAGATTTCAGTTCAGATGAAGCATGTATCCATATAACCGGCTCTTGATGCCATTATTGGGTTTTGAACAAGTTTATCAGATCCATTTATCCAAATAAAATGAAAAACACAAAGGATTAAGGATATAAAACTTGTTACAGTTAATATAAATAAACCATTTTATATATCTGTTAAAACCCGTTATGGATCGATATATGAGAAACATGCTTTCAAACAACCATAGGGTGTTTAGCAGACTACCTCTCGTATGGATTTTAAGGAAGATGATAGTTGAATGGTAGCTTCCAAAGAAGGACGCCTCAAGCTAGTCTACCCTCAGGCCTCCAACAAACACCTTGGTTGCTAGGATTTACACACTTGAACGAACCTCTGTTCTTCGTTTTTGTTCTCGAACGATCGAGAGAAAATCCAGAAGAAGAACAGATGCACTTTTAGTGTCTTGTAAGTTATATGTGAGAGTGTGGTGGATTGCAATCATATATTGCATGTCCTAGGAAACTGAAATTTCAGACGAGGAGAGAGAAAAATGGATGGGGCCCAGCCCCTTGTCCCATCTGCATTTCTCAAACATTCACCCACATTAGTAAATGCAGATGAATGGTTTCCTTCCGCATTTGTAAATGCGGATGAAGAAATTCCATCCGCATTCCTCAAATGTACATCCGCATTAGTAAATACGGATGAGTAGTTTCATCTGCATTTCCTCAAATGTTCATCCATATTAGTAAATGCGGATGAACAGTTTCCATCATCATTTCCACAAATGCACATCTGCATTTCCTCATTAGTAAATGCGGATGAGTAATCTTCATCCGCGTTAGTAAATGCGGATGAGTAATCTTCATCCGCATTTCCTCAAAAGCACATCTGCATTAGTAAATTCGGACGAGTAGTTAAGAACTGTGGACAAAAGACTATATTGTTGTTCAACCATTTGAATAACAGTATAGAATACTCTCTCTAAAATAAATTATCGATATAATTTATTTACAACACAAGTGCAAATTTTTAGAAACCCAATTTCTAAATACACTAAGTGTTAATATTTATTTAAATGATCATATCATAAATTAAATATTATAGGTGTTTGTCTAGCTTGTTATTTGGTATGACCCGACTTAGATCATAACGTGCTAACCACATCAATTCAATATGTGTCTTGGGCAGACTGTTTCCAAAACCAGCAAGCAATTATATGCCCTAGAAATCGGATAATTTATATTTTGAACTAATTCATGTTTATTTACTAGACTTTAGGCAAAGCCCGTGAATGTATGATTAGTTGGTTTTAACGAAAATTTTAGCATTTCACCTTTTAGAAAATCCTTTATTAGGCTCGATGCACAGGACCTTGTATGATGACAAGCCCAATGGTCATCTTATTGACAAAAACCCTAAGCCCAATACTCTAACATAGGCCCATTAAGCTGAAATTTGGATCAATATTGAAATGAACAATCGATTAAGACCAAGCCCAAATATGACAAAATCAAAGTCAAAAGTCAAAGTCAAAGTCAATGTCAAACTCAAGGTCAACGCACCTATTTTTGTGACAGATGTCACATTAGCTGATTCAAAGCTGCCTCTAACTTTCTAGGTAGAGGCAGTCAGCATTGCATGCTATGTGCAGAACAGGGTTCTCATTGTTAAGCCCCATGGAAAGACCCCTCCGTTCATTGGCTTTCTTAGGTCCTTTGGCAGCAGGTGTACCATACTTAACACAAAAGACAATTTAGCAAAGTTTGCTAAAAAGTCGGATGATGCTATCTTTGTTGGATATTCCTCAACCCTTATTGCTTATAGAGTGTATAATATTAAAAATCAACGATTTGAGGAATCATCCAACATTATTGTTAATGAGCACACTCCTTGTCTTAGAAGGAATCGCCCTAATCATATATTCAATCTAGAATTGTTTCCAAACTATTCTAAACCATCTTATGAGAATGTTTCAGCTGGAACAGGAACTCAAAGTGACCTCTATAAAGATAAAATGTTTGAGTTACCTAGACCTATTCCCAGTTCTCCAAGAGGAATTGAAGAACAAGCTCCCACTAATGGAAGTCCGGAAAGCTTGAACATCTCAGGAAATAATGGAGCTTCAACAAGTTATCAGCCAACTGAGCCTCAAAACTCATCAGCTGACAACTCCAGCATTCAACACCAAGCTGATGAAGACAGTAATCTGGAGGAACAGGCAACTATTGATACTGCTTCTCAGCAGAATATCATTGATGTTGTCACACATTCATTCGATCAGTCCTTATTGAATGAGTGTGGGACATCAGCTGGTCATGGTATTCATAATCTTCAGCAAAACTTCTCAAACCTGGATCTATCTATGCAACTAGATATGATTCCTAGGCTCAGGATACATAACACTCACCCAGCTGAGAACATTATTGGGGATGTCTCAGAAGGTGTGAGAATAAGAAGTCAGACCCACAATGGGAAAGTCTGCTTGTACTCATGCTTTCTCTCTCAAATAGAACCAAAGAAGGTGGAAGAAGCCCTCAAGGACAACAATTGGATTGAAGCTATGCAAGAGGAGTTACTTCCGTTCAAGAGGCAAAAGGTATGGAACTTGTGTCCATTGCCACCTGGCCAAGTCCCCATTGGCACCAAGTGGTTGTTCAAAAATAAGAAAGATGATAAGGTTTGATCATCAAGAATAAGGCAAGACTTGTTGTTCAAGGATACACACAGGAGGAAGGCATAGATTACACTGATGTCTTTGCACCTGTTGCAAGACTTGAGGCTGTGAGAATCTTCCTTGCTTTTGCAGCATCCAAGAACTTCACTGTCTATCAACTTGATCTCAAATGTGTATTTTTATATAGGGATATCAATAGAGAAGTCTATGTGTGTCAGCCACCTAGATTTGAAGACCCATAGCACCCCAACTATGTGTGCAAACTGGATAAAGCTCTTTATGGGTTGCATCAAGCACCTAGGCTGTGGTATAAGACCCTGTCTTAGTTTCTTCTTAGGAATGGCTACACCAGAGGCACCATAGACAAGACATTGTTCATAAAGAAGTCTGGGAAGGACATCCTGCTTGTTCAAGTCTATGTTGATGACATCATATTTGGTTCCTCAAATGACCAAATGTGCAAAGACTTTGAAAGCATCATGAGGAAGAAGTTTGAGATGAGTTTAATGGGAAAGATGGATTTCTTTCATAGAATTCAAGTGAAGCAGATGGAAGAAGGGTTTTTCATCAATCAATCTAAGTATATCAAGGACATCTTAGAGAGATTTGAGATGAAAGATTGTAAGCCAGCCAAGACACCTATACCCCGAAATCACAATCTTTGTCCTGATTCCGAGGGGGAGGATACTGATCAGCATTAGTACATGATGATTATTGGATCTCTGATAAATCTCACTTCAAGTAGACCTGATATCATGTTTGCAACCTGCATCTGTGCAAGATATCAGGCTGCTCCCAAGGTGTCTCACCTAATTACTACTAAGAGAATTCTTAAATACCTCAAAGAAGCTCCCAAACTAGGTCTCTGGTATCCTAAGAATAAGGACTTCAATCTCTATGGGTACACTGATAGTGATTATGGTGGCTGCAACATCAACAAGAAATCTACATCCAGAGGATGTCAATTTCTTGGTGGAAGGATTATCTCCTGGCAATACAAGAAGCAATCATGTGTCTCTACATCAACTGTTGAAGTTGAATACATTACTGCTGCGAGCTGTTGTGGTCAACTGCTATGGATTCTGAATCAGATGCTGGATTATGGTTTCAACTTCATGGAGACTCCTATCCACATAGACAACAAGAGTGCCATTTGTATCACAGAAAATCTGGTCAAGCACTCCAAGACAAAGCATATTGACATCAGGTATCATTTCATTAGAGATATTCATGAAAAAAATCTAATAAAGCTAGTCAAAGTGAATTCAAATGAACAATATGCTAACTTGTTCACCAAAGCCTTTGATGAAAAAGATTTAAATATTTAATTACAGCTATTGGGATGATTAAGATTGACTAGTTCTTCTTTTTTGAAAAACCCTTTTAAATATGTCTTGTCTATGTTGTCTAAATACAATCTAAGACCTGTTACAAAAAGGCTTTCTTCAAAAAATCTAAGTGTAAATACTTACAAAGAGAAATTTACCCTCGGAAGAGCATTATCCATCTTCCGAAGGCAAATTCCTCTGCATAAATATTATCTTTTGATGAGTTTTTAGCCTCGGAAGAACAATTGATCATAGATCAAATCTACTTTCGAAGCTTACTAACTTCTGTTCTCGGGAAAAGACTGTACTCTCGGAATCAAACTTGTCATTGAGACGTGGTTTGCTTTTTGAAGTAAAAATGGCTTCGGAAGACAATACTGAGAAATACAAGTGTTTTCTCTCTGAAGCAATTTTACCTTCGGAATAAAACTTTTACTGTGTAACAGAAATCTTTGGGCCCCACTCTGTAGAAGTAAGATTTTATTGATGATTGTCTGAATATTTTAAATAGTTTATCTTACCGCCCCTATCAAATCGAAACCCAAACAGTCCTTTCACCTTATTGGTTTGATTTTTTTAACCCCCATTTAAAATTTCCAACTCTCTTTCTTTACTTTCTTTACCACTACAAAAGCCCCAAATTACCACTATCTTCTTCACTCACTCTCAAATTCCTTCAATCCAACAGTACCTCTTAACAATGGACCTAAATCCCCAACATAATCAGGTCGCTATCCTTGATTCTTCAAAGGATGCCGCCTTTGCCCCTATTGTCGAATTTATGTCCCAATCGGCATACTTCACTGCCCTCACTGTTAACCCCACCATCTACTCTAACCTTATGGTTGAATTTTGGGCCAATGGCCGAAGTGAAACACTAAATAATGAAAGGATCATCAGATCGAGGATCTGTGGGTAGGAGATCACCATTGCTGAATCAACCATCAGGGAGCATCTGGAGCTTCATGATAGGGCGCCCCTACTGAATTCCCCAAATCTGAGTTGGAAGACACTTACACTCAGATGGGATATGGCGGCGATATGAGCAAGTCTACAGTCTATAAATTTAACTTCTCCTACAATTGGAAGTTCTTGCTGCACATCGTCCTGCACTGCCTATCCAACAAGTCCGGGGTATGGGATCAAATCCCATATGATTTGGGCTGCCTAGTCCACGGGTTGGTAAAAGGCTTGCGCTTTAACTATTCACGCTTTGTGTTGAACAACTTAAGAGGCAATCTCACCCGGGATCCATTCTACATGTATCCCCGGTTCATTCAGCACATAATCAACTGTGAGCTGGACTAGAACAGATTACAATATGCAGACATTTTACTGGTCCCTCACATGCGGCCTGGCATCTTCAAAACTTTGAAGAAGGTGTCCACTAACTTCACTGGAAGATTCACTAATCTTCTCCAGGTATGCGCGAGCCAACGGCTCCTGGTGACATCCCTACAAGCCCAGCAGGTGATGAACCCACACCAGACACCACCACTAAATGCCAATCACTTCTTCCCACCCAATCAAGATTACTTACACAAGACGCCCCAAGCGAACCCCTAATCAATCTACTCTGATTGATCATGTCCCCTTTGTTCAAACCAAAAAGACTCGAGTAGAACTCAGGGCTCCCACCCAACTAGAGGTCCAACCATCCTCCACCATTAACCTTAATGTCAGCATTGAGTCTCCTTACTCTTAACCTGACGAGCCCACAACCCAAGCCTTAAGCCCTCAGGGTGAGTCTCAACACTCCCCTGAGCAGCCAAAAAGGGACACCAACATCATCGGGTCATCTGCTCTAGCAGAAGAACCCTTAGGTGCTGACCAAGGTCCCGGGTCATTAGATTTAACCTCCCTATCCCTTATTAACCTATTAACCGAACCTGATGAGGACATTATGTTTCATCCAGGCCATGATGTTAATCTAGCACACCACTCTCAAGATCAATTGAGCCCTAGGGAACCTCTAATGTCTAGCCCATATCAGCTAAACCTAACTGAGGTGAGTCAAACTGGTGTGGAGGTGACTCATGTAGGCTTAGCTGCCACTACTGAGAGTGTTTACTAACCTCTCAAGATAGTGGTAACATAAGTGAGACCGAGTCTATGGCAACCTTGACCCTTGATGACTCTGAAAGAGACATCAGCACGTAAGGGTATCCAGGGCGCCAAGAAACCATTACTGGTGGTGACGATGAACATACTAGGTATGTTATCTCATCTCCTAATGATTCTTCAAAAGAAGATGAGGGTAGTCTAAAACTCATTGTCAGAGACCTGCTTTCAAAAGTCTCAAACCTTGAATTAAAGGTTAAGACTTTAGAGGACAGGTCTGCCACTCAGCAACTTAAGATAGAAAATCTCAAGGCTCAACTAGCTGAGACATAGATTGAGAAGTCTGTCAGGCACGTACCTATCCAGGTTTCTTTAAGTTCCTCCTCTAGCCCTTCTACTTCTCAAGATGATGCTACCAAAAAGGGGGAAAATGTACAGAAACAAAGACATGAGGAACCCTGCCTCGCCATCACAATAACTTCCCTTGATGCCATATCTTCTTTTTACCCTACACAGCAACACCCTGCAACCATCTTCCCTCAAACAGCTCCCATTACTATTCAAGTGGACCCAAAGATGCTTATAGACCTCAACACATTTTTAACACATTTCTGATAAGCTCATCCATTGAACAGCCTTCCCCTGATGTAGTTGTTGCCTACTTTGGAGCTGAGGAGCTTAAAGGCTGAGTGTACCACCTACCTCTGAAAAGGAAGATGTAGTTGGGACCTAAGGCCTCTATTGAACCTGAGATTAACTTCGAAGGAGATATACAGACTCATGGCCTAGCAACCAATTTGGAAAGGACAGGTAGTGCAGTTCCAATTACTTCCGAAGCATAAATTCAAGCTGCAGAAGGAATAATTGAACTGTCTTCCTTGTTCAATGATCTGTTCATCACAAAAGCCGTTCTTGACCTAGCCTCTGAGGTAAACAGTGAGGACTTCCTTACAACCCCTCTCTCCCAAATACCACAAGTTCAAACCCCCTCTCCCCAACCTGAATCCTCTAAACCTGAGTCTCCAAAGGTTGAATCTTCCTCTGATCCTAAAGGGAAGAGGAAGCTCACTGCTGAGGAGCTTCTAGAGGAGGAAACATTGGAAAAGTTCAAGAAGAAAGAAAGAGTTGATACTGTGAAGCTGTTGGCTGCAAGTAGCAAAGCAGCAGTAGCCGCTCAAGAAAGTATCAACAAAAAGAGAGTGGAGGTCATTGACAGGCTCATCAGCCTGGGAGTAGCCAATGAAGAAATCCTTCTACGCCCACTTGATGAGATTGTGAAGACGGAGAAGGCTACCTTGCTGCAAAAGGAAAGAGAGGAAGCAGCAAGGTTGGCCGAAGAGGAGGATAAGAGGAAAAGGAAGGAGGAGACTATGGAAATGGAGAGGATGGAGTGGATAGCCTTTCTCTGCCTTAGAGGCTATTCTCAAGAGGAGCTGGCACCTCATAATTATGATACGATCTTGTTTCTTTTCCACATAGAACAAGATCAGATCAACAAAGAAAAGAAGAAGGATGTTAGGGAGAAGCTGAAGGAGAAGAAGAAGAAGGAAGAGGCGCAACTTGTTACTGCCGAGAAGGAGGGAGATAAGGAATGGATGAAAACTTATCTCAAAGCCCTTGGGTTCTCCGACAAGCAAGTGGGTCCCATGTCACTGAAGACCCTACAGCGACATGTCAGCGACATCAAGGATGACATTCGCTTAGGAAGAAGGCAGGAGGTAATTCAAACATCAAGTGTTCAGAAGAAGGCACCCAAACCAACACCAACACCCAAACCAGCACAACCTACACCCATACCTTTTCCTTTCCCCATCAAAACTGAACCAACCACTAAGCCTCACACACCTAAACCCACACCATCAGCCTTACCTACACCCTCACCCACTGCTTCCCAACAACCACCTCCACTGCTTATCTTCAAACTCAAAACACAACCCAGAACCCTATCTCTAACCAAACCATCTTTTGAAACATCTAATCCCCTGACCTTAGAAGAGTTCAAGGAGATCAAGAAGAAGCTCATCAACTGCACAACACTGAGAGACATCTCTTATGAGGAAGAGACAATTAAGCTGAAATATATTTATGGCTCTTCTAGTTCCCTCACAAAAGATGCATTCATTCCTAGGGGAACACTGGACCAAGCTCTCCAACTTCTTGCAACCAATTCAGATGTTCTAACATAAGAAGAGAAGAAGTTAAGAAGAAAACTGGTGACTCTGCTAGATACTATGAAAGGGGGCAAGCTTTCATCCAAACCCCTCAATCCTAGAAAACAAATAGTCTAGTGGAGGTTCGATGAACCTTCACACAGCTTTACTATGGAAAGAGAGAATGGTGAATTAAACAGGGTTGATACTTTATCTCTGTTACACTTCAGTAGATTTGACATTGCTAAATTAGCAGAGAAACCATTCTCCAATCCTACTAACTCTCAGGTTGCTGCTCACATCAAAAATCATCTGAGCAGTCTTCATCTGGCTGAGCTTACAAATAAAGCCAAGACTGAAGAAGAGTTGAAAAAAAGAGCAAAGGATGAGGAAGAAGGTACAACTACAAAAGGAAAAACATTCTTTCAGATGGTTGAAGGCTCAACTTCTGATCCTATAGTTAGATGGGAATATGACTACAATTTCCATCAACTAACTCTCTTCAGAGGGACACAGCAAAGGGTGCATGTCATTCAGAACGACAGACTTGATCTATTATCTTCGAATGACTTGTACAAGCTCCTCACCACCACATCAGGGAAGAACAAGGAGACAGACAAATATCTTCTTTCCCTGGAGTTAAAGACCTTAAGGAGCAGAAGGAAGTGAAGTTTTGGTAGCATCAGCCTAGGGGAGTTTGTTGGATCATATGAGGCTGGTGCAACCAAAACAACACCTAGAGCATTTTGAAGTACAATTGAAGAAGTCTTTTGAAGACAAAGCTGCTCTTCCGAAGACAAATTGAAGATCTTCCGAAGCTTAAGTATGAAGAACTTCCGAAGGAAAATTAAGTCTTCCGGGACTAAGTAGATTTCCTTCCAAAGTATATGAAGAACTTCCGAAGGTAGAACCAAATCTTTCGAGACCAAGTAGTTCTCCTTCCGAAGCATTCACACTTAGAAGATCTAAGACAAAGTCTTCCGAAGAATGAAGTCATGAAGACTTGCAGAAGACTCGAAAGAAGTTGATTCTTCCGAAGTATAAATGGCCTCGAAAGAACTTATTCTTCCGAAGCCATTTGCCTCCGAAAGAATCAACTATGAACCAATGGACATAAGTATGGGTTGTTTGACATCCACTGCCAACTCTGATATACTGCATGACGCTTTCCCATGCCCATGTACTTGACCATACTTAATCCACTGTTCATCTTTATCAGTTAGTACAGTTACTATACTTAGTTGGTGACAAAAGGTAAGTCATGGACCTGTCATGACTACCTAATCTAGGATAGTATTTTATCTTAAATACTTTACATCTAGTAATGTAGTATTTGTCTAGTGGTAAATTTCAGCTGGTCTTCCAAGTATAACCGGCTGTAGATAGTAATATATATAGTTTATCATTGTAACTTAAATAACCATGCTTGTAGAGTCTTGTTATACTAAGTTGAGAAGTAATATATACAAGTATATTGAAAATCATTCTTGTGTTCAATAACTTATTATATTATTGTCAACTTAGTTAGAGATTCTGCTTCATCAACCGAGTGAGACTTAGTGAGTTTGTGAGATAACACTTGTGTTGAGAGACCAACACCGATCTTGCAATTATTCTAATATATTGTAGAAAAAATATTTTACGTAATAAATATAACTAAATGATACATATTGCGTTTTGGTATCTGTTATATTATATATACATACTCATTTAACAAGATCGATGGGGCTTCTACCTACCTTGTCATGTGTCAAAAGTTAATTGGTGAACCAACCTTTTGTTTCCTTAATTTTTTCTTTTTGATTTTTCAAAACTAATAGGAGTTTAAGTTAAAAAGTTGAGTTAGTACAATACCTATGTCTATTCTTATATGTCTATTCTTAAAGGCTTAAAAGCCAGGATCAAACCCTTTTAAAAGTTTTTTTTTTTTTTTGGATTTCTATTGCCTCTCCTTTTGTTAGTTTTTTAATACTTTTTTATTGAAATAAAATAAATTTTTCTGTACTTTTCTAATATATATTTTATTTAAATTATTTTGTTATTATTAGACTACACATGTGTAATGAAGTTTGCATACCGGTCATAACATGCCCTTAACTACGTTAATATCATTGTGCGGCTACGCTGCAATGCTCAGGTCTTCCAATTTTTTTTAAAAATTCTATGCCGCAATGTGTGATGTATAATATTGTTCTCATATGCTTCTCTTATATACTTAAGTGTGTTAATATCCATATCACAATGCATGTAATGAAGTTTGCAAACGCTATGTTACGCGCAGTCACACCACAACACGCGGGAAATATTACTCATATTGCCTTTTAATTTATAATTTTTATTGTAAAAACAAACACAAATCAATTTGATTGTTGAGAAAAAATAATGTTTTAAAAATAAGACCAGACACGGGACAAAACTAGTTCAATGGTTGGACTAGTCTAATCAGACTTAAAACACCAAATAACGTTTTAAAAAATTAAAAAATAAAACGCATAATAGATAACAAATTTGCAAGAATATATAACAATGCAATACAATATTTTGTAATTACAATATTAATAGTGTATTAAAGCCTTAAATAAACAAAACATGGAGTTTAAATACATCATTAAAATGTATTTACATGGAGTTTAAATACATCATTAAAATGTATTTACAAGGAAGAAAACAAAAAAAAAAAGCAATTAAAAAAACACATTTAAATTTGGTCCAACCACCCAACCCGGTTCATGGTCCGATCAGTAGCCGGCTGGTTCAAAACCGGACGGATTTTATGTTCGGTTCCATGCCCAGGCAGTTCCATTTTGAAGAAACTAAGAAAAAACCACCTTAGAAACTACGTGTTGAGGAACAAAATTGTGCACTTATTCACATCAAGTTGTCATAAGTTGTTCGAAAGTAGAATTTCTATCAATCATTCTTAATATCCTTCGGTCCATCTTTTGACCTGATCCATTTTGAAGTAATGAAGTTACGAAGTGCTGTAATGAAGTCTGGAAGTGCTGGGAAACTGCATAAAAACAAACAAAAAAATTAATCCAACAACATTTACTTTCATTTTAGAAACAAAAAATGGTCTTGTACCTTGGCTCCACGCTGTCCACATGCATCAACTCCTGTAGCTCATTTTGCCGCTGCTGCATGCCCCGCTTCATCGTCTCCATCCACAGCTGGTGTTCTAGCTCACTCTGCTCCGCCCTCTCCCGCTGCTCCCGCATCAGCTGCCGCTCATATTCCAGGGACAACTGCCAGTTCTCCTCATGAAGTTTCAGTTTAGTATGCTCATATTCTAGGGACTGCTGCTTAGAGTCATAACGCTGCATTTTTCGTACTTCTTTTGCTTTCCTGCAAATCTAGATTTATATTCTATGTGGGTAAGTTTTGAAAACTAGGATATTGACGTTCAGCTTAACATTAAACCCAGAACGAAATTTGTAAATCATTTTTAAACAACAAGAAATTAACTCTTTCAGAATACATACATATTCACCGTACAAAGACAAGAAGACCTTTTTTGAGCAATCATGCTTAACATTTGGATCTTAACAACCATTGACTGAAAGCAAAAATTTATAACTCTAGATTACCATCCCAACTTCGTTAGCATCATTCTCGATCACATCTAATCTTCTCCTTTATTTTCGAGGAAGCCGAATTATAACCGCCATATTTGTTTTTCTTTTACTTTGAAATTCATGCCATTCCATTATATAATTTAAGAATCAAAGATGGGTTACAAAGCAAGCACAGGGCTTAATCTAGCAAAGAAGGGGCTCGTTCTACCAAATTGTACAAGGTTCTCTCATTTATCATTTTTTTTTTGTAATTATTGACTCCATTTTTTATATCTATGAGCACGAATCATCTCGTCGTACTAACTACTAAATTCCAATGTTATAGATTAATTGGAGTTTTGGTTAACATTCAGGTTTGAATTTTGATATAATATTGAATCTGACTTTTTACATGTAATTCATTCACAACTCTAGATATAAAAACCGACCACAAAGCTAAAGGGCTTGAATAACGACTTAAAACAACTTATTAAAAAACAAAGCATTCTTCGTAAGTTTTATGATTTTATTCATGATCCTTTTTCAAAAGGCCTCATAGAAGTTTAACTAGATAAGCTATGGTCATAATTGATATGGCACCTTTATTTTCTTACTTACTTTTAATGATTGTGTTCTCTTTATATTATTTTTTTGGATTGAGTTCAGTGCTATGTTTGATAGACATGCCAAAAATGGAACAGAAAACAAAAGAACAAGTGAGTGAGTAATGCTGGTGCAGTTTTAAGAAATAGTAATTCAAGAAATCAGAAAGTGCAGATCGTTATGATTCGAATATTCGATTGATGAAGCAACTGAGAGATAGTGGAAATAATTTGATACTTCTTGCCCCCGAGGACAAACTCCAAAAGGGGCGACCTTTCCGATTAAAGATATTCATTGTTTAAAACGTTTTCAGATTGGTGAATGCATTTTTTATATTGCTTTTATCTTTTATCAAGTACCAGAATACATTCTACAAACTTGGTCCAGCAGGAATCAACATCGGGTAAGTTTCTTATGGTTTTGGAATTCTGTTTAGGAAACGGTTATGACTTATTTGCATTGGTACAATGAGCATAAGATAACCATCACGATAGTTTTATGACAACAAGAGTACTGATATTATTAGTGTTTTAGAGTTAGATAAAACTCTTATCATCATGGACAGCAAAACAGGTTAAGAATTAAAATTCACAATTGATAATAACAAAGCATGAACAAGAAAACTACAGAAAACCTAGTTTGATCTAAATCTCTTCTACCATGCCCCTCCATCATCCTTAAAGAACATTACTTGTTAACAATTTTGGTTTGATTAAAACTTTAAACCCTAGAGTTTAAATATATTACTAATCCTCATCATCTTCTCATTCAATAGTATAATAATATCAATCAAGGTGTTAATAACATAAACGATTCGATCAATGACTTGTGGTTTCAAAAATTGAGAAACAAAATCATGTAATCAACCCTACCGTAGATATATACCAATCAGTGAACCCTAAAAGCAGACTAAATTAACAATTACATGTGAAATTGAAGGTGAAGTTTACCTAAAATCGAGATTACAATCAGTCGCCTGCTGCAATATTTCGTTTGCTTTTTGAAATTACTTTCGGTAGGCAACGAATCAACTCTGAAGGCGTTCATATCGATCTGATCTTAACAGATTTCCGGCCGAAACGTAGTTTATCTATTTATTTGAACATTTTAAGGTTGTTTCATAGTCTAACCCTCTATTTTATTTTATTTTTATTTTAAACATCGCCCCATTAAATAAAAGTTTGAAATTTTACTTTAAAATTTTACATGTCACCTAGTAAAAAATAGGGGTGTTTATATTGATACACCACCCCTGGATTCAGACATCATGCATTTGTTACAACATGCAGGTCGTATAAGTTGATACGCGTCACGTGACTTAAATTAATCTCACATTTCATCACTCGTATCACATCGGTCGCTTCGCTAACACATACGATATGTATTTCCTCCTAAGATCCGTATGACTTTCCACACATACGACCCTTGTTATTCTCATGTGTAAGTGTAATGCATGTCTTTTCACACATGCGTCTCGTGCAAGGGCGGATATACGTTGGTGTGAATGGGGTCAAATGACCCACGTGACTTTTGTATTTTATGTGGTGGCTATACTAGGGTTTTTTTTCACCCCGATCATTTTTTCTCTTGACTCGGTAAGAAAATTTGTGTGAACTAAAGACCAAAACAAACTTTGCTCCGGTGGTTCACAAAATTGTGTTGCAATCTAGAAGATCATGAGGTGGCAATTTCAAATCTTTCCAAGCCCTCTTTTCTAAGTTTTCCTTTTTAAGAAAAAAATCAACAAACATAAGCTCTCTTTCCCTCTGCCTTTCCCCCGACTTTCCTGTTTTCTTAAATATAAACTTAAT
Organism: Flaveria sonorensis; assembly: GCA_025506505.1. Taxonomy (NCBI): domain Eukaryota; kingdom Viridiplantae; phylum Streptophyta; class Magnoliopsida; order Asterales; family Asteraceae; genus Flaveria; species Flaveria sonorensis. Next base: position 19,900,759 of record CM046428.1, read on the forward strand.
TCTTAAACTAAGAATCCACCTATCGACTGTTATTTAGAAGCAAAAGCATGAATGATACTTGACCTCACAAGAAGAAAAAGAACAAAGAGACATACTGATAATCTTTTTATCATTTATTTAAAATTTTGGTTTCTTATATTAAAATTGTTTTTCTTAAAGGCTAACACATCATATTTGCTTTCATGACTAACCTAAGATTTACAATCCATAGAAGTTTTTTGGGGGAAAAAATAAAGACTAGCATACTGCATATATTTTAGAATCTCTGTTAGATTGATTCATGCTTGTTGTATCTATGAAACCTCATGTTTGTATTAGATAGATGCAAACCTTTGATTCTATATTAGATTTTTTTATGTGTGTTCATGGTGCTTCTATGACTTTAATGCTTATTTGATGTTTTTGAGAGTTCTCTTTAGCGTGGTCAATGTTCATCATATTTGATATATTTTGCAATTTTGAAAATCTAAGAATTAGAATGACATTAAAATAAAGATTTAAATTATAGTTTTGGGAAGTTGAAATTTAAATGTATACTTCCGGAAACTCCTAGCCTCTAGTTTCTTTCAATCATTTTCATAAAACAAAATGGTATGCAAGAACTCCTTTGTGCTTGAATGTTTAAAACTAGTCTTGTTTTGACTTTACAGGATCAAAACTAGTAATGCTATCCATATTTAAGTATATATTCATTTATTTCTTAAGTCTCCAAATTGGTTCCATTATAAACCCACTTTCAATCAATAAGTTATGTTTACAAGAAGCAAGTTGACTCGAGCCAGTAAGTTTTGCCTTACCCAAAATTTTCTTACATCGAATTAATAAAAGCCAAGCATTGAATAAACTGATCCCAGCAAAAAAAAATTTTGGTTCCGTCACCTAGTCTCGTATGCCCTTTTAGTTGGTCGTACTCTAAAATTTAAAACTAATTGATCTATAACTCTTTATTTCAAGCAGGTATATATTTTATATCATCTAGGATTAACCACCATACTAGTCTAATGATTAAAAGTTTACCAATGAACATAATTAGGAAATCTATTAGGCCCCCACTAGTTTTCTTGAAACGTCATATTATATATGTGGCATTTGACATGACCAAACAATGGTCTTTTGTCAAAACTATGATAATAACAATGAGATTATCCTTCTTAGAATCCTCGAGTGGAATCATCAAGTTAAGCACAAGAATATGAAAATACTATACGTCTCTCTGAGTGTATACACATTTTAATCATGACGGGTGAGGTATCTCATCCAAGAAAACATTTTTGCAATGATTTGTAATGAGCATTATTCTAAATAATGTGGTGTACAGCTTCTTACACTTGTTTGGAGAGACTTTCTCCTAATGGTATACACCATAAGATTATAAAAACATAACTTTTAGTTGTGTATAAAACATGTCCATTCAAACTTTCATGTTGATCATCATATTGAAAATTATTGTTAGATTTTTTTAGTGTAATTGGATTGGCTAATGACTAATGTGATCAAAATATCTATCAAACAAGTCAATAGCTGAGGAGTGCATGCTTGTTTGAGTTTATTATAATCTTCGATATCGAAAACCTCCTTATGGGTGAAGCCGCTAAATAATGGGGGTTCCAAGGGGGCAACGCCCCCTTGGCGGGGGTCCGAGGGCAACACCCATTGTAGTGGGGTCCAAGGGGCAAAGCCCCTGGTTCGGGTCAAGAGAAAAAAGGCGTATTTTAGTCAATTTGAATTGAAAATAAAACTGCTAAATGGCATATTCTTGGACTCTCCCTGAAATCAAATTGCTTTATCATTTTTCGGTCACTCTTTTGAATTCTTCTTCTTCTGGTTCACGAAAATCACACAATAATACATACTAGTTCTTGATCTCGTCTGAGTTATTTCCGATTGATTTATTTGAGTGAACCACCGAATAATTTCGATCTGAAAGTGAACTTCAAGACTCTCAGATTATCCAAGCTAGATTTCAAGTTTTACATAAAGATCAAAATTTTCTACTGTTGAAGATGACGGATGGAGATTCTGTGAAAAAATGACAAACAAGTTTGCGAAATTAGACAAGTTTGAACGATAGGACTTTCGAAGATGGCAAAAGAAGATGCATTTCCTGTTGACCACTCTGAAGGTTGTGTACGTTCTGGGTACCCTCATGCCAGAATTGATGGAAAACATGACTTGGAACAGACAAGAAGGCGATGTAAGTGGGAGAATGATGACTACATCTGTCGTGGTCACATCTTAAATGGTATGTCTGATTCCTTGTCTGAAATCTATCAAAATGTTGAATCTACAAAAGAACTGTGAAATTTCCTTGAATCCAAACATATGGCAGAAGATTTTTCTAGTAAGAAAATTCTGGTTTGTAATTTTATAAATTACAAGATGGTGGATTCAAGGCCTATTGTGGAACAACATAATGAACTGTTAAGATTCATGGACAGTTTGTTCAACATGATATGAAGACGGATGAATCCATCTTGGAGTATTATTAACAAACTTCTTCCTTCTTGCAAAGACTTTAAACATACATTGAAACATAAGAAGGATGAATTGAGTCTAATTCAACTTGGTAGTCACTTTAGAATCAAAGAGTCTTTAAGGGCTCAAGAGAGTGAAAAAGTTAAGGACAAAAACATTGCTAGACCTTCATAAGTGAACATTATGGAAGAAGGTGAATCATCAAAGAATGCCAACAAGTCTAAAGGAAAACAAAAGTTTAAAGGTAACAACAACAACAAAGGCCCCAACAAGAAGCCAAAGTTAGCATGTTAGAAGTGTTGCAAACCTGCTCATTTTAAAAAGGATTGTCAAGTTGGTAAAGGCAAGAATGATGTCGGTCCAAGTGCATCTAAGGATCTGAGAAAGCAACAAGGTCAGATTTTAGTTCCAAATCATAATTCGGGTGAGAATTATGTATCACTAATTTCTAAAGCATTTTATGTACAGGATGATGATGTTGCTTGGTGGGTTTAGGGAGCAAGGGAGCAACTAGTTATGTGTGTAAAGAACTTCATTGGTTTAAGGACTTTTAACCAATTGAAGATTGATCATTACTAAAGATGTGCTATGTTGCAATTGAACCAATCAACGGACTAGGAAATGTGAAGCTTGTGTTTACTTCTAGAAAATGTTCATTATTAAATAAATTGTTGTATGTACCACGGATTTGAAAGTATCTATTGGCTGGTATTGTCTTAAATAATTGCGGTTACAAACAAGTATTAGAAAGTGATAAGTATATCTTATCAAGACATGGTACTTTTGTTGGATTTGGTTATCTATGTAATGGTATGTTTATGTTGAATTTGGATATTTTTTTTGGTAATAAATCTGTTTGTATGGCTTCAACTAGTTCTAGTAATAATATGAACAAATTAGAATGATGGAATGCTAGACTAGGACATGTTCATTATAAAAGGTTAATAGATATGTCTAAAATAAGTTTAATCCTTACTTTTGACATGAACAATTGAAAATGCAAGACATATATGTTTACTAAGATAACAAGATAACCTTTTAAATATGTTAATCGGGAAACTAAACATTTAAATCTCATACATAGTAATTTATGTAACTTGCATGCTACACCATTGTTAGGTAATAAAAAGTATGTTATTACATTTATTGATAATGCGTCTAGAGATTGTTATGTTTATTTATTGCATGCTATGGATGAAGCTCTTGATAAATTTAAAATTTATAAACAAGAGGTAGAGCTTCATCTGTAACAACCGACCTCTAGGTCATAGTTCTAACCTTTAACCTCCTGCATCATTATCCATACAATTAATATTAATATAATATCATTATTATTATTATTAGTGTTATTATTGTTATTGCTATTATTGTCATTTTTGTTATTTCATGTGCCATTTTGCATGATTTAGTCAAATCTAGCCTTAGCATAGAGTAATTTCGTGTTCCCGGAAAGTCAATTAGTCACCCTTGCAAAAATTAAATTTTAATTGAAACAATTAAAATGTGTGTATAGACACATAATTCACGGTTCAAATATACATATACATACTTAATACTTAATCAACTAACTAGAAATTACCCCCTTAAAATACTACACAACAAAACAATATCACATAGTAACAATTTACATTTAAAATTTAAAACAATTACACCTACACAAGACTCCAATTTCGGCCTCCCCCTTGACCACCAATCCCCTCCCATATTCTCCACTACACACCACCACAACCCTCCTCCACTCTTCTTTCATGCAATCTCATTCAAACCCACACACACTCCTCTCACTCTCTTCTCTCCCTCTCGGATTCTCCAGCAGAAAAACACACACAACACACCACAATCCCTCTCCATTTCAGCCTCCTAATCAAAGTACAACCACAAACAACCATCGGCCAAGTCCAAGCAAGCAAGAAAGTGGCATTTTGAGAGCTTTTGATACACGGTTCTTGCAAGCTCAACTTCTCCAGCCCTTGTTCTAATATTTCTAGACCATTTTGTCTCTCTACACTCTCCAAATCATGAACCATACAAAGAGTAAGCTTCATCTTACCCGAAACAAACTATGTCATGTGTTATTCTTTCTTTAATCCACCAAAGCCCTTACTTTCTTTATTCTAACAGAAGTCCATTGCTATCATCTCCTTCTTGAGGAGATTTTAACTTCACTAGAGGTATCTCACATGATATATTGGTCATACTAAGGGTGGAACACAAGTTACACCATGAAAACCCTCTTTTGGGTGATTTTGGCATCATTGAACCCTTTGTCTTGTAACCCTCCGAAACCCTAGCTTGGGATCTTCTTAAAAATATTTTTTAAACCTATTAATAACCTTTTTTGAATGTTACAAAATGTTTGGTGATGAATGGGTGCAATCTATGATGTTTTACACATGTGTAAGGGACTAAAATGGTGAAATCTCTCAACTACAAGCTTATTTCATGGTTACATGTTAGATCCATGTGTTAGAGCTATTTTTCAGTAGTTTTTGGATGTTATTGGGTGTATGTAATGTTTTCAAAGGCTGAAATATTGTAATAGTAGGGATTATAGGCATTTTGAACACATTCGGGGACCCGAAAGCTGGTAAATTGACTTAAAAAAATAATAGGACATAGAGTATAACCATGTTAAAAATAATTCCAGGCTCTAAAAAGGTTAAAAAAGTGAAATTGGTCGGATTTGTGGATAAATGGGTATAAGAACAATTTAAATGAAATTTTTAGTTAAAAACGGGGCCTTAACCGGGTGATTTTTGGAAGAAAATCATGGAAATGCAAGAATAAACCTAAAATCTTTGGGAGACTTGTTATTTCAGTAAGTTGGGAACTTTAAGACTTAAATATGGTGAAAAATTGGTCAAATTTCGGCTGCCCCCTTGACCACCAATCCCCTCCCATATTCTCCACTACACACCACCACAACCCTCCTCCACTCTTCTTTCATGCAATCTCATTCAAACCCACACACACTCCTCTCACTCTCTTATCTCCCTCTTGGATTCTCCAGCAGAAAAACACACACAACACACCACAATCCCTCTCCATTTCAGCCTCCTAATCAAAGTACAACCACAAACAACCATCGACCAAGTCCAAGCAAGCAAGAAAGTGGCATTTTAAGAGATTTTGATACACGGTTCTTGCAAGCTCAACTTCTCCAGCCATTGTTAAAAGATTTATATACCATTTTTTCTCTCTACACTCTCCAAATCATGAACCATACAAAGAGTAAGCTTCATCTTACCTGAAACAAACTATGTCATGTGTTATTCTTTCTTTTATCCACCAAAACCATTACTTTCTTTGTTCTAATAGAAGTCCACTGCTATCATCTCCTTCTTGAGGAGCTTTTAACTTCACTAGAGGTATCTCACATGATATATTGGTCATACTAAGGGTGGAACACAAGTTACACCTTGAAAATCCTCTTTTGGGTGATTTTGGCATCATTGAACCCTTTGTCTTGTAACCCTCCGAAACCCAAGCTTGGGATCTGCTTAAAAATAATTTTTAAACCTCTTAATAACCTTTTTTGAATGTTACAAAATGTTTGGTGATGAATGGGTGCAATCTATGATGTTTTACACATGTGTAAGGACTAAAATGGTGAAATCTCTCAACTACAAGCTTATTTCATGGTTACATGTTAGATCCGTGTGTTAGAGCTATTTTTCAGTAGGTTTTGGATGTTATTGGGTGTATGAAATGTTTTCAAAGGCTGAAATATAGTAATAGTAGGGATTATAGGCATTTTGAACACATTCGGGGACCCGAAAGGTGGTAAATTAACTTAAAAAAATAATAGGACATAGAGTATAACCGTGTTAAAAATAATTCCAGGCTCTAAAAATGTTAAAAAAGTGAAATTGGTCGGATTTGTGGATAAATGGGTCTAAGAACAATTTAAATGAAATTGTTAGTTAAAAACGGGCCTTAACCGGGTGATTTTTGGAAGAAAATTATGGAAATGCAAGAATAAACCTAAAATCTATAGGAGACTTGTTATTTAAGTAATTTGGGAACTTTAAGACTTAAAGACGGTGAAAACTTGGTCAAACATGACTTCGAACGGTCGATTTCGGGTAAAAACGCGTTTTAACGGGTTGAACTTAAAAACGAGACTTTCAACAAAAAGGGCTTAAGAATACATTCTAAACAGAGTATAAAACTTATTAAAATTCCTTAATATAATATTTAAAGTTTTAAGACATAAAACTTTAAGGTTTAATACTTAACCGTTAAAAACCTTCGGTTTTACCTAACCGGTAACTTAAAAACATATGTTTACCAACTCAATTCTAGTTCTGAAAATTGGAAACTTAACTTGATTAAGATGTATTACTTAACTCCAAAAATCTATTATTTGGTCATAAAGGCCATTAAATGTAAAGAAACAAAACTTTAGGGTAGAAATTGTAAATTCTGAAACTTGAGGGGCTAAACTGTAAATTCTGCCAAAACTCTATAAAACACCCAATGGACATGTAATCACTTGGTAAACTTAATTTAACTGGTATCAATGAACTAATAGTGTAAAAATCTATATTTATCCATATGAAACCATGACTTTCTATAAAAGGAAACTTTCTAATGCAAGCCTTGGCAAATCTAAGCTAGTTGAACATTTAATCTCTTAACACATTTTGCCTACCTCGTATGACCCTAGAATTAGTGTCTTATCACTTAATCTTGTTGGTAGGGTGCTAGACTTGAAACCTTCCCGGTACACGAAGAACCCGTTGCTTGAAACCCTAAGGTGAGTTCTAGTGTCCCCCTTTTTACTACTGTTTTTGGGATGAAGCATGCTCTGTTTAAACTGAATTAAATCTATGCTATATGATGATGCTATATGTTGTGGAAGTGTTAGAACCTGCATTTACTTTTATCATGATCATTAATTCTTGTGTGAACCGCTTGTTTTATATGGGTAGATCTACTTGGGGAATCCCCCACACACAGTGCCTTCCTTGGTGAACGGGAAGGGTACCACACTGAGATCCTGCGGGGTCGTTTGTGGCATGTGACAAGTTTTAATAAGATACTAGGTTGAACCATCCAGCAGGTATGGTCCACCGTATAAGGCTTAATTCTTCCTTCGGGATTAGCCGGTATAACATAACTTTAGAAGAGGCTAGCCGAGACTAAGTGCAGGGTTGATTGTGATCCCCACAACCATGATACTATGATTTATGATTTTTAAATCAAATGTGGATTCTTTTGAATCCTTTTGTTTTTAAACTTTAATCACTTGAATTCACCAACTTTTTAGTTGACACAAATTTCTTTTGAGCATGTTTTAGGTAATCCTTGAAGGGAGTCTAGCTGTGTAGAAGACTTGACCTAGCACCGTGACCCATGGCATTGGCTTGTTTTTATTTTCAAACAACTTGGAATTATTTTTATTTACTATTGTTGGGAACAATTTGTACGGTTGAATCATATACTTGTATGGGTGGCTAGACCTACAGCTAGCCCGATATTTCTTTAAACTTTATTGCCATGTGATGTTCTCTCCTTTTGTGCTCTTATGATGGTTTGTTTCCGCTGCCATATATTGTTACTAGTCTGTGACGTCCCATCCTACCTGGGTCTGGGGTGTGACAGATTGGTATCAGAGCCAAAGGTTGTAGAGAAGTCGGGAATACCATAGTAGACCCTAGGCTACAACCTTGATACCTTAGGACAGTCCTAATGGGAAAGTGTTGGGATGATCGGGTTGGGTAAATTGATGATTACACTTGATCAACATAATCATGAACTTACCGGATGCGTAAATTCCAGCATGGACCATTAGGCAATGATTGGACTTTTGTTTGAATGTTATAATTCTTAAAATTTACTTTGAGTGGTCTAAAGGTTTTCTTAAAACGAAACTACTTTATTGTTATTATTTGAAGAGACTAATGATTTATGCTACTATTGATTACTGATACCTCGGGTTATTGATACTGCTGGGATATCTGATACTATTGCCATCATTACTACAATAAGTACTATTAATATTGCAATCATGAGCTATGAGAAACCAAATTACTCATGATATTTCTTACAGGACATCGAGGCTATGGCTGACAAAGGGAAGGCACCTGCGTACCCAACTGACGGTACTGTACCAGCTGGGAGCCCTAAGAGGTCGACGCCACGGACAGAGTATGAAGAATACTTGAGGAGATGCGGACACCCAGGCTAAATATCCGTTACGTCTGATGACACTGAGCCATCGGAGGACTCTTCCTCGACATCTCCCTCCAGGAGCCGAACGCGCTCCCAATCACCGCATGTCGCAGCTCCTGCACACTCACCTATCCCGCCTATCAGGAATAGGGGTGAACGTGTTATCACCCGCCCACGCAAGAGTACTAGGCCAGGACCCTCAGTCTCCTTTAGGATGCCACCTCCTCCTCCACCATCTGTTAGGACATCGACACCTGCACCACCGATGTTTGACCCGCTTCGACACCACCCACATGATGAACTGGATGCCACTGAGGCACAGCATGTATGATGGCCCTAGTGTGCTAGTTGGTGACCGGTACTCCCAGTCTAGCCGTCGGGAAAGCGACGTAGGTCCCTCTGATGCTGCATTGGACGAGATTCTGAAGACCGTCCGTCGTCACGAGCTGACACTCCAGCACGCCACTCGGACCTCCCAGTCCGCCCAGTTTTAGGAGATGATGGCTTCGCATGGGGTCCAGCGGTTGGAGCATGAACAAAGGAAGAAGAACTCAGGGTGGCTAGGGTGGCTGAAGAAGAAATGGATGTGAGAGCATGGAGAAGATGTGGGATTGTCTGTCTCTTAGACAGTTGAAGGAAACAATTTTATTATTATCATATACTATTATTATTATGTATTATGGGGGTGATGGCACCTTCTAATTTGTAAGAGTATAACTCTGATGCAATTCTATTTTGCTGATACTATTAACCCAATCTATCTATGAAACTACTTCTAATGGTGCTGATTCTGCAGGGTAATTTGTATTGAATTGCAATGTGATATGACATGTGTAGGAATTTTGTCTTGAGTTCTTTTTGGGTTGAACTGTCCTAAATTAATTTAATGGAACATATTAGAGGTATTTAGTGGTATGTATATTACACTCCCTCCTGTTAGAATGTGGTATATTAGGATAAGTGATGCATGGGCTGTTTGAAACCAAAAATTTATGAGATGCTAAACAAATTTATCTGTGATGCTACCAGAATGCCGACCAGACAAGGAACCCATATTGGAATACCAGGAGCTACAAGTGGTCTTCATGGGGAAGCTAGACCAACCGGCAACCAACCCCTTACTCCACCAGGAACTCCCCGTGGAGAGAATGCCAATCAGGGGAATGATGAGAGAATTGCCAACCTCGTAGCACAACAAATTGCTAACGCCATCCCGACCATCATCGCTCAAATCAATGCGGACCGGAACAACCCCAGTGGTAATGATGGATCCGGGAACAATGAGGGCAACAATGAGGAAGCTGAGGCACTAAGGAATGGATGCTCCTACAAAACTTTCATGGCGTGCAAGCCGAAGGATTTCTATGGTACCGAGGGTGCGATTGAGACGTACCGATGGATTGATGAAATGGAAGCCGTCCTAGATATCAACGAATGTAAGATGGAACACATGGTGAGGTATGCTTCCCAGTCACTCAAGGGATCAGCACTGGAATGGTGGAAGACTGTTACTCAGCCCAGGGGAAGAAACGCTGCTAACCAAATAAGTTGGACCGAATTCAGGGAATTGATAACCAACAAATACTACCCCATCAATCAATTGGAGAAACTGGATTCTGAATTTCTGAGCCTTGAAATGAAAGGCCCTAACTACACTGAGTACATCAACCACTTCTTAGCCCTGGTTCGACTGGTGCCACACCTGGTGACACCGGAATCCAAGGGCGTAGCACGTTGGGGACTACATCCCAGAGTTACGGGTATGGTTCGATCCTCCAGGCCCTCAACCCTGCAAGCTTTGACCAGTAGTTTGACCGATGATCTAGTCAGGGCTGGGTGGATTGAACAAAACAGGATAGAGGAAAGGAGGAAGTCGATGGGTGAGAAGAGAAAATGGTTTGATGGGAAGAAAGCAATTGGTAGCAGTAGTGGGTCAAGCAAGAAGGGTTTTGAAGGTATGAGGCGCGAAGACCAGGGTGGAAGGACTCGGAAGCTATACTTGGAACAAGCCCATTCTGCAATAAGTGTAAACTACATCATCAAGGGGAGTGCAACCCGATGCCCTGCTTCCGATGCAAACGACCAGGTCATCTGATTAAGGATTGTATGTATGTGCCAGGTAAACAATGCTATGAGTGTGGAGATCCAAGGCACATGAGGAATAAGTTTCCTAAGCTAGGGAGAGATAAGGACGCCAGACCCAATAAGCCCAAGGGACGAGCATTTGTGATGGATCCTGCTGGTGCTTTTAGGAACCTGATGTGGTCAATGGTACGTTCCTTATAAATAATCATCCTGCTAACGTTCTATTTGATATTGGAGCAACTGCTAGTTTTGTCTCTAGCACTTTTAGGCCTTTGATTGACTTGAGTGCATATGTCCTGACTGTTACGTTTACCGTAGAATTAGCTGACGGTAACATCTTAAAACTAATGAAGTCATCAAGGATTGCTTAATGAACCTAGAAGGTAGTACATTTAAGATAAACTTGATGCCTATCAAGCTAGGAGGATTTGATGTGGTTGTTGGTATGGATTGGCTGGCTAAGTATAGAGTCGAAATCGTGTGTGATGAGCGCCTACTTAAGATACCATTGAATGACAGGAAGGTGTTAGTTGTTCATGGTGAAAGAAGTAACACGCTATATCCTATGATATCCCATTTGAAGGCAACCAAGAGTCTCATGAAGGGATGCCCAGCTTTCATAGTTTATGTAATGAAAGCCAAAGAGGAAAAGAAGATTGAGGATATACCAGTGGTTTCGGAATATCCGGAAGTATTTCCCGAAGACCTACCGGGACTCCCTCCTACTCGACAGGTTGAGTTCCAAATAGATCTATTGCCTGGTGCTGCACCAGTAGCCAAGGCACCGTACCGACTTGCCCCTCCCGAGATGAAAGAACTAATGCTACAAATCCAAGAGCTACTCGACAAGGGGTTTATACGACCGAGTGTGTTCCATGGGGTGCCCCGGTGCTATTCGTGAAAAAGAAGGATGGAACCCTACGTATGTGTATTGATTACTGGGAACTAAACAAGCTGACAATAACCCTCTTCCGAGAATCGATGACCTATTCGATCAACTGCAGGGGGCAAGCTATTTCTCCAAAATAGACTTAAGGTCAGGGTACCATCAACTAAAGATAAGAGAGGAAGACATACCCAAAACAGCCTTTAGAACTAGTTATGGACATTATGAGTACCTGGTCATGCCCTTTGGACTGACTAATGCACCAGCGGCATTTATGGATCTCATGAACCGAGTGTGCCGCCCATATCTAGACAAATTTGTGATTGTATTTATTGACGACATCCTGATCTACTCCCGTGGAAAGGAAGAGCACGAGAAGCACCTTAGGCTGATTCTCGAGTTGCTCAAGAATGAACAACTATATGCCAAGTTCTCCAAATGCGAATTTTGGATGCGAGAGATCCAATTTCTAGGGCATGTCGTAAATAAAGACGGAATTCAAGTGGATCCTTCAAAGATAGAGGCTATTAAGAACTGGAAAATTCCGGAAACTCCTACTAAGATAAGACAGTTCCTTGGATTGGCCGGATACTATAGAAGGTTTATCAAGGACTTCTCGCGTATTGTATAACTGTTAACTACCTTGATCAAGAAGAATACACTTTTGAGTGGGAACAAGAGCAGAATGAAGCATTCGAAACACTCAAGGAAAAACTATGTAGTGCACCTATCCTCGCCCTTCCAGAAGGAGTTGAAGATTTCGTGGTCTATTGTGACGCCTCGCGTCAGGGACTGGGATGCGTGCTAATGCAGCGCAACAAAGTAATTGCTTATGCATCTAGACTGCTGAACGATCATGAGAAGAACTACACAACACATGATCTAGAATTGGGTGCCGTGGTGTTTGCACTCAAAATGTGGAGGCATTATCTCTATGGCACAAAGTGCATTATTTACACTGACCATAGAAGTTTGCAACACATTCTTGATCAGAAGATGCTAAACATGCGTCAGAGAAGATGGGTTGAGCTATTAAATGATTACGAATGCGAAATCCACTACCATCCCGGCAAGGCCAATGTATTGGTGGATGCCTTGAGCAGGAAAGAAAGAGAAGAACCCCTTCATGTTCGTGCCTTAAGGAAGAGTGTGTATACTGAGCTTATTACGAGATTAAAAGAAGCTCAAGGCGAAGCGCTAAAGGAAGTTAAATTAGCAGAGGAGTTGTTAACAGGAATGGAGAAGCGGTTAGAGTTGAGCAATGATGGTATATATAAATATGAAGAAAGAACGTGGGTACCGAAGTACGGGGAATTAGAGAGGTGATCCTAGACGAAGCCCACAAATCTAGGTACTCGGTTCACCCCGGAAGTGACAAAATGTACCAAGATCTAAAGGCACTTTTCTGGTGGCCTGGAATCAAGAAATCAATCGCCGTATATGTTGGGAAATGTTTAACGTGCGCCATGGTGAAGGCTGAAAATCAAAAACCATCAGGGACGTTACAACAGCCTGAAATCCCAGAATGGAAATGGGATAACGTCACGATGGATTTTGTTACAAAACTACCCAGAACTTTCAGAGGTCATGATGCTATCTGGGTAATAGTTGATCGGTTAACTAAATCGGCTCACTTCTTGCTGATTCGAGAGGACAACGACCTGACAAAGCTGGCCCAACTGTACATCGACGAAATAGTGACCAGGCATGGGGTGCCACTATCAATCATCTCCGACCGTGATAGTCATTTCACTTCTCGTTTCTGGAAGTCACTCTAGCGGGCTTTAGGAACCCGTCTGGATTTAAGCACTGCTTACCACCTACAAACTGACGGTCAGAGTGAAAGAACCATCCAAACCTTGGAAGATATCCTAAGGGCTTGCGTGATTGACTTTGGAGGGAACTGGGATAACCATCTTCCTCTAGTAGAGTTCTCCTACAATAATAGTTACCACGCAAGTATAAAAACAGCTCCATATGAGGCCCTATATGGTAGGAAATGCCGATCACCGTTGAGTTGGAATGAGATCGGAGATAGCCAAGTAATGGGACCCGACATCGTGATGGAGACCACTGACAATATATTTAAAATTAAGGAGCATTTAAGAGCAGCCAGAGACCGTCAGAAGAAATATGCTGACAGAAGGCGAAAACCTTTAGAGTTTCAAGTGGGCGACAGGGTAATGCTAAAAGTAGCACCATGGAAGGGGACTGTGAGGTTTGGAAGAAAAGGAAAGCTAAGCCCGAGATATATAGGATCATTTAAGATACTAGCAAGAATAGGCCCCGTGGCGTATCAATTAAAGCTACCGCAAGAGCTAAGTCACATACACGACACCTTCCATGTGTCAAATTTAAAGAAGTGCATGGTAGACAAAGCCATGGAGTTACCCTTGAAGGAAGCAAGGATTAATGACAAGTTGAACTTCATGGAAGAGCCTGTAGAGATTACTGACCGGCTGGTCAAGAAACTCAGGCGAAGTCGCATACCCAAGGTCAAGGTAAGATGGAGTTCTAGGCGAGGACCTGAATTCACCTGGGAGCTGGAAGATGAGATGAGAAAGAATTATCCACACCTCTTCAGATCCACTCGTTCCGGAGCTTACCGAAGCTAAAATTTCGGGACGAAATTTCCCAAACGGTGGGAGAATGTAACAACCGACCTCTAGGTCATAATTCTAACCTTTAACCTCCTGCATCATTATCCATACAATTAATATTAATGTGATATCATTATTATTATTATTAGTGTTATTATTGTTATTGCTATTATTGTCATTTTTGTTATTTCATGTGCCATTTTGCATGTTTTAGTCAAATTTGTTTGTATGGCTTCAACTAGTTCTAGTAATAATATGAACAAATTAGAATGATGGAATGCTAGACTAGGACATGTTCATTATAAAAGGTTAATAGATATGTCTAAAATAAGTTTAATCCTTACTTTTGACATGAACAATTAAAAATGCAAGACATATATGTTTACTAAGATAACTAGATAACCTTTTAAATATGTTAATCGGGAAACTAAACATTTAAATCTCATACATAGTGATTTATGTAACTTGCATGCTACACCATTGTTAGGTAATAAAAAGTATGTTATTACATTTATTGATAATGCGTCTAGAGATTGTTATGTTTATTTATTGCATGCTATGGATGAAGCTCTTGATAAATTTAAAATTTATAACAAGAGGTAGAGCTTCATCTGTAAAAACCGACCTCTAGGTCATAATTCTAACCTTTAACCTCCTGCATCATAATTCTAACCTTTAACCTCCTGCATCATTATCCATACAATTAATATTAATATAATATCATTATTATTATTATTAGTGTTATTATTGTTATTGCTATTATTGTCATTTTTGTTATTTCATGTGCCATTTTGCATGATTTAGTCAAATCTAGCCTTAGCATAGAGTAACTTCGTGTTCCGGGAAAGTCAATTAGTCACCCTTGCAAAATTAAATTTTAATTGAAACAATTAAAATGTGTGTATATACACAAAATTCACTGTTGAAATATACATATACATACTTAATACTTAATCAACTAACTAGAAATTACCCACTTAAAATACTACACAACAAAACAATATCACATAGTAACAATTTACATTTAAAATTTAAAACAATTACACCTCCACAAGACTCCAATTTGGCTGCCCCCTTGACCACCAATCCCCTCCCATATTCTCCACTACACACCACCACAACCCTCCTCCACTCTTCTTTCATGCAATCTCATTCAAACCCACACACACTCCTCTCACTCTCTTCTCTCCCTCTCGGATTCTCCAACAGAAAAAACACACACAACACACAATCCCTCTCCATTTCAGCCTCCTAATCAAAGTACAACCACAAACAACCATCGACCAAGTCCAAGCAAGCAAGAAAGTGGCATTTTAAGAGATTTTGATACACGGTTCTTGCAAGCTCAACTTATCCAGCTCTTGTTATAAGATTTATATACCATTTTGTCTCTCTACACTCTCCAAATCATGAACCATACAAAGAGTAAGCTTCATCTTACCCGAAACAAACTATGTCATGTGTTATTCTTTCTTTTATCCACCAAAACCGTTACTTTCTTTGTTCTAATAGAAGTCCACTGCTATATCTCCTTCTTGAGGAGCTTTTAACTTCACTAGAGGTATCTCACATGATATATTGGTCATACTAAGGGTGGAACACAAGTTACACCTTGAAAATCCCCTTTTGGGTGATTTTGGCATCATTGAACCCTTTGTCTTGTAACCCTCCGAAACCCAAGCTTGGAATCTGCTTAAAAATAATTTTTAAACCTCTTAATAACCTTTTTTGAATGTTACAAAATGTTTGGTGATGAATGGGTGCAATCTATGATGTTTTACACATGTGTAAGGGACTAAAATAGTGAAATCTCTCAACTACAAGCTTATTTCATGGTTACATGTTAGATCCGTGTGTTAGAGATATTTTTCAGTAGTTTTTGGATGTTATTGGGTGTATTAAATGTTTTCAAAGGCTGAAATATAGTAATAGTAGGGATATAGGCATTTTGAACACATTCGGGGACCCGAAAGGTGGTAAATTGACTTAAAAAAATAATAGGACATAGAGTATAACCGTGTTAAAAATAATTCCAGGCTCTAAAAAGGTTAAAAAAGTGAAATTGGTCGGATTTGTGGATAAATGGGTCTAAGAACAATTTAAATGAAATTTTTAGTTAAAAACGGGGCCTTAACCGGGTGATTTTTGGAAGAAAATCATGGAAATGCAAGAATAAACCTAAAATCTATAGGAGACTTGTTATTTAAGTAATTTGGGAACTTTAAGACTTAAATACGGTGAAAAATTGGTCAAACATGACTTCGAACTGTCGATTTCGGGTAAAAACGTGTTTTAACGGGCTGAACTTAAAACGAGACTTTCAACAAAAAGGCTTAAGAATACATTCTAAACAGATTATAAAACTTATTAAAAGTCCTTAGTATAATATTTAATGTTTTAAGAGATAAAATTATAAGATTTAATACTTAACCGTTAAAAACCTTCGGTTTTACCGTAACCGGTAACTTAAAAACATATGTTTACCAACTCAATTCTAAAGTTCTGAAAATTGGAAACTTAACTTGATTAAGATGTATTACTTAACTACAAAAATCTGTTATTTGGTCATAAAGGCCATTAAATGTAAAGAAACAAAACTTTAGGGTAGAAATTGTAAATTTTGAAACTTGAGGGGCTAAACTGTAAATTCTGTCAAACTCTATAAAACGACCCAATGGACATGTAATCACTTTTTAAACTTAATTTAACTGGTATCAATGACCTAATAGTGTAAAAATCTATATTTATCCATAAGAAACCATGACTTTCTATAAAAGGAAACTTTCTAATGCAAGCCTTGGCAAATCTAAGCTAGTTGAACATTTAACCTCTTAACACATTTTGCCTACCTCATATGACCCTAGAATTAGTGGCTTATCACTTAATCTTGATGGTAGGGTGCTAGACTTGAAACCTTCCCGGTACACGAAGAACCCGTTGCTTGAACCCTAAGGTGAGTTCTAGTGTCCCCTTTTTTACTACTGTTTTTGGGATGAAGCATGCTCTATTTAAACTGAATTAAATCTGCGCTATATGATGATGCTATATGTTGTGGAAGTTTAGAACCTGCGTGTACTTTTATCACGATCATTAGTTCTTGTGTGAACCGCTTGTTTTATATGGGTAGATCTAATTGGGGAATCCCCCACACACAGTGCCTTCCTTGGTGAACGGGAAGGGTACCACACTGAGATCCTGCGGGGTCGTTTGTGGCATGTGACAAGTTTTAATAACATACTAGGGTGAACCATCCAGCAGGTATGGTCCACCGTATGAGGGTCAGTTCTTCCTTCGGGATTTGCCTGTATAACATAACTTTAGAAGAGGCTAGCCGGGACTGAGTGTAGGGTTGATTGTGATCCCCACAACCATGATACTATGATTTATGATTTTTAATTCAAATGTGGATTCTTTTGAATCCTTTTGTTTTTGAACTTTAAGCACTTGAATTCACCAACTTTTTAGTTGACACAAATTTCTTTTGAGCATGTTTCAGGTAATCCTTGAAGGGAGTCTAGCTGTGTAGAAGACTTGACCTAGCACCGTGACCCATGGCATTGGCTTGTTTTTATTTTTAAACAACTTGGAATTATTTTATTTACTATTGTTGGGAACAATTTGTACGGTTGAATCATATACTTGTATGGGTGGCTAGACCTACAGCTAGCCCGATATTTCTTTAAACTTTAATGCCATGTGATGTTCTCTCCTTTTGTGCTCTTATGATGGTTTGTTTCCGCTGCCATATATTGTTACTAGTCTGTGACGTCCCACCCTAACTGGGCCGGGGTGTGACATCATCAAAATAGGTTAATTAAAACTCTTTGTACTAATAGAGGAGGTGAGTATTATGATATGCTGTATTTTTAATCCACTAGTATAATACATCAAACTACAGCTCCTTATACACCATAACAAAATGGTGTAGCAGAAAGAAAGAATAGGACTTTGAAAGAAATGGTTAATTCTATCTTGTCCTATTCAGGTTTGAGTGAAACATTTTAGGGTGAGGTGATGTTAACAACCTGTTATCTATTGTACGAAATTCCTAATAAAAAGAATAAGACTACCCCATATGAGCTTTGGTACAAAAAGCCACCAAACTTAAGTTATCTTAGAGTATGGGATGTAGAGTTGTTATGAGGCTTACTGAACCCAAAAGGAAAACTTTGGGTGAAAGAGATATTTGTTTCATCTTTCTTGGATATGCTCAGCACTGTAATTCTTATAGGTTCTATGTCTTAGAACCTAATGATTATGTATTTTTAAACTCGGTTATAGAGTTAAGAGATGTAATATTTGATGAAGAAAGATTTACTTCTATACCTAGACCAAAGGACGTGACTTCTAGTTTGAAGGTTTCTCAAACTAATAATACATTAGTAGTAATTCAGTTAATATCAAAGATGTACCTTCCACTAGACTGAACCTAAAAAAATACAAGAGAAAAAAAAACTAAGCCTTTTGGTATTGATTTTCAACTTTATTTAGTTGAAGGATCAAGGAATGAGATCGGATGTAATGCCCCGTCCCCGGGAACCCCACAGTTGGTCAATCACAACCTCATTTATATCAAAACATATTAATATTTATTAAGTAAATAAAATATTGCAGAGGAATAATTCATCAAAAATCATTTCATGCTTTAATAAATACATTTGCCAAGTAATACATCTTCGTTTAAAAGATTACAAAATATCACTTAGTTGTATTACAAAACAATATCATTATCGTCCATAAAATGGATGCCAGTCTTTGCCCGCCAAGTAGCTTCACCCTCGTGCCATCCTCAGCAACAAGCTACCTGCCAACTGGAAATGCATAAAAAGTCAGCGTTGATGAGTGAGTTCTAGTTTTAAATAATAAAATACTTTACCTTTAGTAAAAACATTTCCTTTACTTTCATTCGTGATCACATAACATACATACATCTTGATAATATCATTATTATCTTTCAACATTCTTTTCATTCATTTTATATGTTTCAAACTTTCATCATTATCTTTCACTTTCATCTAGACCAATGTCATATGCTATACCCCAAACATTGTGCACGAAGCTGGTACTGGGCTGAAGTTTATAAATAGACCCCTAATAATGTGCACGAAGCTGACTCTAGTACCGGGGCAAGCGATAAGGGTCCCGTTTCATACTTATTGGCCAATCACAAAGATTGACCCCTGTGTGCATCTTTATGGGTTAGCTAAACCGCACACAGTTGAGCTAACAACCCCTCGATGAGTTATGAACCTCCTTTCAGTTGCTTGCAAGACTTTACATTCTTTAATTATGTTCCACTTCGTTAACGATGTTTTTCACTTTATTATATAATACTTTACGTAAAAGAGCATTAACACACCACGTAAAGTCATGTGATAATACGTAATAAGGAACATCAATAACATGCCACAAATATGCATAACATGAACAAACATAACCCACCAAAACATTTCAAAGCTTAATCATTAATTTCTATTTCCCAAAATTCAGAAAAATCCTAAGTCAATTTAGGACACATGAGCACTATGTGGGGGCATGGGCACTATGTAGGCGCACGGACAGTTGGGCGCATGGGAACACTTGGTGCATGGGGAAAAACTTAGGCGCATGGGTACTATGCAGGCGCATGAGTACGCATGCAGGCGCATGGGTACTTGGGCGCATGGGAAAGTTTAGGCGCATGGGAAACTTGGGCGCATGGGCAACTTGGGCGCATAGGCAAACACTTAGGCGCATGGGTAGAACTTAGGCGTATGGATACTATGCAGGCGCATGGGCAAGTGTTAGGCGTATGGGCAAAAATGTTAGGCGCATGGGTAGTTACCAGTTCTAACTTATACTAATTTGAGTCCCCATTCATCATACTAACATATTCTTAGCCCAAATCTAGCATATTAGCACATAGAACAAGCATACAACACATGATTCATCAAACATTCACAAATACACACACCACAAAAACGGGGGGTAACATACGGTTTCAAAGCACTGTGAGTTATAAAATAATAATTTATATGCATTTTAGCCCCAAAACAAGTTTACAAAAGAAAACCAGGGGATCTAGAACTCACCTACAGCAGCCTTCGAGTAAAACTCTCCAAACTCAAGAGCACTTGGAGTTCCAACACCTAAACACACCAAAACACCCAACCAAACATAAAGGAACACATAAGACTCGGTCCACAAGCTGAAAATTCAGCTGAACCCAAACAAAACACACGAAAAACTAACCTTCAACTCGATCTTCTTCTTCTTCTCTCTAAAACCGATGGAAAAACTCTGATGTTCTTTATTTCTGTGGTCGAACAGTTGGTGAGCAGGGGTGTGGGAGGCCATGCCCACCTTTTAAACATAATAATAATAAAGTTTGCCTTTTGCACAACTTTAACCCCTCAACTTAGGTATTTCACCTTTCTTTCTTCATACTTCTCTTTTTTTCCTTTCTTTTTTTGTAACATTCCGGGTGTTACAAGTCCACCCCTCTTATATAGGTTTCGTCCGAAACCTGTCACTCCTCGAACAGTTGTGGATAATGCTGTCTCATCTCTTCCTTGGTCTCCCACGTAGACTCAGATCCTTGCCTGTGCCTCCATTGTACTCGTACCAGTGGAACCATTATTTCGCAACCTCTTCTCTTTCCTGTCAATGATGGCCACCGGTTGCTCCACATAATTGAGCCGTTCATCCACTTCAATGTCCTCCAGTGGTACAATAATATCTTCATCAGCTAGGCCTTCTCAGATGAGATACATGGAATGTTGATTGAATCCCACTTAACTCATCACGTAGCTCCAACCTATAGGCCACCTCTCCTACTCAAGCAACAATTCAAAAGGTCCTATATACCTCAGGCTTAGCTTACCAGCTTTTTGAAACGAATGATCCCCTTCCAAGGTGAAACCTTCAGCATAACTTTATCACCCACCTTGAATTCAATTGGTCTACGCCTCTTGTCAGCATACGGCTTTTGCCTATCCTTTACTGCCTTCATAAAGGCCTTGATCTTCTCTAACTTTTCAGTCATAGCCTTGATCACCTCAACGCTCCCCAACTCCTTCTGTCCGATGTCACGCCAACATACGGGCGTTCTACAGTTCCTACTGTATAGCATCTCATATGGTGGCATACCAATGTTGTCATGATAACTGTTGTTGTATGAGAATTCGGCTAACGGTAAGTGTTCGTCCTAATTTCCTCCAAAATCAATAACACATGCTCGGAGCATATCCTCAAGTTTCTGTATGGTTCTCTCTGACTGACCATCTGTCAGAGGATGATAAGCTGTACTGATGTGCAACCTCATACCCATCGCATCATGGAATCTCTTCCAGAACTTAGATGTAAACTGAGTGTCACGGTTATAAAGTATAGACACCAATAAACCATGACGAGTCACAATCCCTTTGATGAACAGTCCGCGCTAACCTCTCAGAGGAATACATCTCGCGGATCAGTAGAAGTGAGCACTCTTCATCAAACGGTCTACTATCACCCATATAGCATCATACCCCTTACCGTACGTGGTAACTTCGTAATGAAGTACATGGTGATGTGCTCCCACTTCCACTCTGGTATATCCAAAGGTAGGATCTTCCCGTATGGCTTCTGATGCTCCCCTTCACTTGCAAGCAAGTAAGGCACTTGCTCATATACTCCGCTACATCACGCTTCATACCCGGCCACCAGTAATCTTTCTTCATATCATGATACATCTTCGTAGCACCAAGATGAATCGTGTATCAAGTCTTATGAGCTTCATCCATGATTCGCCCCCATAGGTCTTCATAACGAGGGATCCACATCCGCCCGAAGCGGGTTCTAACTCCGAGAGTGTTCTCACCTAACTTCGAGACTAGACCTTTCATCTTTTGAACTTGATTCGGTCTTCCTTCAGCGCCTCATATTGAAATTCCTTGATCTGTGCCATCACATCGGAGGTCATCACTAACTGGTAAGCTTTCACCCGGATTGGCTCTGGGTCTCTCCTTTCGGCTAAGGGCATCCGCCACTACTTTGGCCTTGCCCGGATGGTAGTGGATCTCATAATCAATTCTTGATCAACTCTAACCACCTCCTTTGCCTCATATTGAGGTCCTTCTGCTCAAAGAAGTATTTCAAGTTTTTGTGGTTAGTGAAGATGATGCACTTCATCCCGTACAAGTAGTGCTTCCAAATCATCAATGCAAAGACCACAGTCGCCAACTCCAAATCATGAGTAGGGTAGTTAGCCTCATGGATTTTCAACTGTCAGGATTCATAGGCTATTACTCTTCCCAGTTGCATCAACACGCAACCCAACCCCGAATAAGAAGCATTCGAATAGACCACTAAGTCTTTGCTCCCCTTGGGCAACGTCAAAACAGGAGCCTGAGTCAATCTCATCTTTAGCTCTTTAAAAGCACTCTCCTGTTCTAAACCCCATACAAACTTCACATCCTTACGGGTCAGCTGGTCAATGGTGAGGCTATCTTAGAAAAGTCTTGAATGAATCTCCTGTAATAGCCCGACAAACCCAAGAAACAAGAAACTACGGATCTCGGATGGTGTCTTTGGAGTCTTCCATTTCATCACTGCCTCAACCTTTGCCGGGCTACCATGATCCCTTCGAATTTACCACATGACCCAAAAACTAAACTTCGCGCAACCAGAAAGCGCACTTAGAGAACTTAGCATACAACTTCTCTCTTCTATGTATTTCCAATACCTCACGAATATGATCGGTATGCTCTTCTTCGCTCTTCAATAAATCAGGATATCATCAATAAACACAATCACTGATTTATCCAACATTGGCCAACACACCCGGTTCATCAAATCCATAAAGGCAGCTGACGCATTAGTTTGCCAAAAGACATAACGAGAAACTCGTAGTGTCCATAACGCATGCGAAAAGCTGTTTTAGGGATATATTCTCCTTCACATTCAACTGATGGTAACCAGATCTAACCAAAATCTCTATTCTCAAAAACAACTGGCACCTGGAGCTGATCAAACAAGTCATCAATCCTCGCTAACAGATACCGGTTCTTCACGATCAACTTGTTTAACTCACGGTAGTCGATGCACATCCTCATACTACCGTCCTTCTTCTTTACAAGCAAGATCGAAGCACCCCAGAGGGAGATACTTGGTCGAATGAACCCTTTTTTCAACAACTCTTGCAACTGAACCATCAGTTCCTTCATCTCAGACGGATTCAATCGATACGGTGCCTTGGCAACAGTTGAGCACCAGGTATCAAGTCGATCTGGAACTCAATCTCGTAGTCCAGTGGCACACCTGGTAAATCTTCTAGGAACACGTCTGGAAAGTCACACACACAACTGGTACGTCGGACAATTATGGTACTGACGCATCCGCATCCTTCACGTAAGCCAGGGGCACTACATCCACGTTTCATGCACTTCTCTGCCACCACCATAGAAATCACCTTCGGAACCATAGTAACTAGATCACCGTAGATCGTCACAGAACCCCATCAGGCGCCATCAATCAGATCATCTTCTTATGTCACATAGTATTTGCCTCATAGGCTGCTAACCAATCCATCCCCAGAACCACATCAAACCCACCTAGGGGCATCACAAATAATTTAGCTGAGACCCTATAGCCTTCCAATTCTATGTCACAATTCTCTATCAGATCAGAAATCCTGGTAGACTTACCAATGGCAGTTTCTACATCGAAAGGCTCATCAATCTTTCTACTCCTAACAGGCAACTTAGCACAGAAGGCAGCAGAAATAAAACTCTACTAGCACCAAAATCAAATAGTATAGAGGCAAAAGTTTGGTTTACTAGAACGTACCTGACATGATATCGGGGTCCACCCTAGCCTCCTCCCGAGTCATCGTGAATGCTCTGGCTTTTGCTCTCAGCCCATCCTTCCCGGTCCCCGTCTTTGCCCTAGAACTTTCAGCCCTCAGCTTCTGCAATCTCTACTCATATGCCCAGCCTCGCCACAATTGTAACACCTCGTCACCCCACAATTCCCTTGCTATTTGCCCTGCCTTCCAACATTTGAAACAGAGATTTGATCCCCACTTGCATTCTCCTGCATTACTCCTTCCCACACTATTACACATCCTTGACCTAGTACCTACCGTCACCACCCTCTTGTCATCCATTCTTGCCTTTTGCTTTTGTGGGTGAAAACACCACTGCCAAATCTTTTCCCCTTCCAATTTTCTGTCACCATCACCTTTCTTATTCACCTCCACTACCGCCACCTCTCTCTCATCATATGTCTCCGGCCAGATCAACCATCGAACTAAAAGTACTCACCGGGCAGCGATCATGTGCTACGGATATCCGCCGACAAACCCTGGATATACCTCTTGATCTTCCTTGACATCGGCGTCACCTGATCCGGCACCAGCTGCCATCTCATTGAACTTAGTAGTATACTGCTAGTGTGTCTGGTTCCCGCTTCCAGTTATAAGAACTCTCTCTAGACCTTATCGAGCTCCCTATGAGGACAAAATTCCTCAATCACTAACTTCTTCGGTTCACTCCACCTCATCCTCCAATCGCCCTGCTACCCTCGGTCTGGAAAATGTTTTCCCACCAGCATAAGGCCAAGTCAACAAATGAGTGGGTAGCAAACTTCACCTTTTGATCCTCTCGGCAGTCACTGATATCGAGCACCGCCTCCATCTCCCTCACCCATCGGTGAGCAGCGCAGCATTACCATTCCCATCAAAAGTTGGGGGCTTGCATCTCTGGAATGCCCTATAACTACACCCTTAACCGTTTCCTCCCCACTGCTTCTCCTCCTTATCATCATTGGAGACAACCATCTCAGTCTCTGGTTGCTCCCCTTCACCTGAACCTCTCTCCTCGCCCCCTCTCCTAACAGTCCTCCTCCTCTCCACCTTCTTTTTCTTTTCATCCTCCCTCACAGCACGAATAACCTCGGTCACCACAGACGGCAGGATCATCTGCATGACCTAATGAACTTCCTCCACAACTGCCTCCTTCATAGAGGCTCTCAATTAGCACTCTTATCACCTCCTTCCTGGTGATGAAGCTCGGGCTTTGCAGGAGCCATCTCAGCAGCCTTAGCTTGTTCCCAGTGACACGTGGCCTACCACCACGACCACCCTGCACACCTCCTCAAAAGCCTTCGAAGACCTACCACCCGCCATCCTCTAAACACTATAAGATTCAAACACCAACACGTCATTCAAGGTAATAGCTCGGATTATGTCAAGTATAGTAAGTCCCTAATTACAGTGGCCAGTTGTGATAGCCACTTACTTTACTCTTCATCCCCTCATCATTGCCTATCCTAACTACATCAGTATCCAAATCTACTAAGAGCACATAAACAGATAGCACACACACAAATACCGGTTAACCTTAAGAAAGAAATTACCTGATGGCACGTAGCTACTTGGGCTGGCATCCTTCCATTCGGTCCCATTCTCAGTTTAAGTTTAGGTTTTGAAAATATTTACCCATTTCTCTTAAACTTTGGCTCGGATACCAACTTGTAAGGCCCCGTCCCCAAGAACCCCACAGTTGGTCAATCATAACCTCATTATATCAAAACATACTAAGATTTATTAAGTAAATAAAATATTGCAGCAGAATAATTCATTAAAACTATTTCATGCTTTAATAAATACAGTTGCCAAGTAATACATCGTCGTTTAAAAGATTACAAAATATCACTTAGTTGTATTACAAAACAACATCATTATCGTGCATGAAATGGATGCCAGTCTTTGCCCGCCAAGTAGCTTCACCCTCGTGCCATCCTCAGCAACAAGCTACCTGCCAACTAGAAATACATAAAAAGTCAGCATTGCTGAGTAAGTTCTAGTTTAAATAATAAAATACTTTACCTTTAGTAAAACCTTTCCTTTACTTTCGTTCGTGATCACACAACATACATACATCTTGATATATCATTATTCTTTCAACATTCTTTTCATTCATTTCGTACATTTTGAATTTTCATCAATATCTTTCACTTTCGTCTAGACCAATATCATATGCTATACCCCAAACATTGTGCACGAAGCTGGTACTGTGCCGAAGTCTATATATAGACCCCTAACATTGTGCATGAAGCTGACTCCAGTACCGGGGCAAGCGACAAGGGTCCCGTTTCGACTTATTGGTCAGTCATAAAGATTGACCCCTGTGTGCATCCTTATGGGTTAGCTGAACCGCACACAGTTGAGCTAACAACCCCTTAATGAGTTGTGAACCTCCTTCAGTTGCTTGCAAGACTTTACATTCTTCATTATGTTCCACTTCGTTAACGATGTCTTTTACTTTCATTTATAATACTTTATGTACAAGTGCATTAACACACCACGTAAAGTCATGTATAATAAGTAATAAGGAATATCAAAACATGCCACAACACATGCATAACATGAAGAACACATAACCCACCAAAAACATTCCAGAGCTAATCATTAATTTCTATTTTCTAAAATTTCAAAAAAATCCTAAGTCAAATTAGGCCATGAGCACTATGTGGACGAATGGGCACTATGCAGGTGCACGGACAGTTGGGCCATGTGAACACTTGGGCGCATGGGAAAAAACTTAGGCGCATGGGAAAAACTTAGGC